>ML103965.1:243009-301704 GCA_003697995.1 Taxidea taxus jeffersonii
CTGTGGGTTAAGCCGCTGCCTTCGGCTCAGGTCATGATCTCAGGGTCCTGGGATCGAGTCCTGCATCGGGCTCTCTGCTCAGCAGGGAGCCTGCTTCCTCCTCTCTCTACCTACTTGTGATCTCTCTCTGTCAAATGAATAATAAAATCTTTAAAAAAAAAAGAGTCGTATGATTCCGACGGCTCTGTTGACGGGCGCTGGGTCTCTGTGCCTCTGGGGCAGCAAGGCAAGCGTGGTAAACTTCGACACAGCCTGTAATGTATGGTCTCAATTTAAATTCTGCAAAATGCCGATTTATCTGATTTTGACCAGAGGAGGGAGATAAGGTAGTCATGCCCCCATGCATCTCGACATCTCTATATCCTGGAAATGGAACCTCGGGGAAGGCAAGTGCAGGTGGCGCCCTGGGTGTGAACAAAGGAGGCTGACCCACGTGTGAGAGACGAGAGGAGACACAATCCTGGTGGGGGGGCAGCAATGTTAACAGTCATTTGCATCACTATTGATTTAATGTGGGAGAAACGGAATTCTCCAGCAGGTGTCCCTGACCCGTTTGGGTGAGATTCTAGCAACCTCCAGTGGACAATCTGCAGAATTACTCTCATTGTCTTTGGATACTCGAACCTTACCTTTCCCCTTCGGGGGATCCCTTTTAAATAATAAATATTTTGTGCTCTTTACTCCTAGAATTGAAGACAGCTGACTTTATGCACATGATTTCAAAAGACCCCCCATAAAAATCTTAACTGTAATATAAAAGAAAAATCCGGAGGAAGTAATTTTAGATAAATAAAATAATGAATAAATATATGTATGTATAATGAATGAATGCATGAATCTGCACTTAAATATATAGTGTCCAGGTCCAAGTGTTCTAGAAGATTCAGTGACCTGGAAACTGGCCTCTAGACAGAATCACCAGAAACGTGACGGTCACAAAGGCAATATGCGGAGGGACTCTATTTGCATCTCAAGTGCCACCACCAACATTGCTGCAGATCATGTGGTTTTTCAAAATATGGAAGAAAGATCTGGTAATGTCCTAACAAAACAAAGGGCAACCTTCCCTGGGTTGAACCAACAGCAGGTTCATTTCTAGGAAATTTAAGAAAAGATCTGCTAAAATTTTGGAGAAAGTCCTTTGTAAGGGCACCTGGGCAGCTCAGCTGTGTAAACATCTGCCTTCAGCTCAGGTCATGATCCTGCAATCCCAGGTCCTGGGATAGAGCCTTCCATGCATCAGGCCCCCTGCTCCATGGGGAGCCTGCTTCTCCCTCTGCCTGCCATACCCCTGCTCATGCTCTCTGTCAAATAAATTTTTAAAAATCTTGAAAAAAAAAAAAAAAAGTCCTTTGCGTTTTCATGTTGGATGGAGTTAGGGTCCAGGCCCCTCCAGCAGCTACAGACAGGCTTGCCACCTGCTCTGGCAGGACTCTCCAAAACCGCAGGGGATGCAACCACAACTTGGTGTCATGCCGGACTGTCCACTGTGTTTCGGGATATTTAACAGCCCTGGTCCCTATCCACAAGTGTCAATAAAACTCATCAACCGGTCCGATGTTTCAGTCATCAAGTGGGCTGCGGAGAAGGAACTGCTTCCGTGAAGAACCACGACAGGACTTCCTCTGGCACTGAGGACACCCCTGTCCATGGGGCTCTTCCTTCTGGGGCTGTCGTACTCTTCCCACTTGGCATGTGTCGTCTTGGCCTCCTCCTCCTCCTATGCTGGGGGGTGGGGGTGGGGCTCCTGAGATGCTGGGCAGGACGTCCCTGAGGCTGCGGGGAAGGCAGAGACGGGAGGAGAGCTGCGGAGCACTGCGCCGACGGAGCTGGGCCCGAGCTGAGCTCTCAAACTCCCCCAGCACGCGAGGTGAAATGCCAAGTTCAGAAACTAGCCCATGTCTTCAGCCCCGCCCTGAGGCACTTCTGCAGGCGCCGTCTGTCTCAAGTTCAGCCAAGAGTGGTTGGGCCTCGTGCCCGAGACCTCAGAACTTTTTCCTTGTCTGCCCCTCGAAGCACAACTCTGATTGCTAACTTCACACCTCACGCCCGACGGAGACACAAATGCGCTCAACAGCGACAACTCGGGATTGGCGACAACTCGGGATTGCTAATAAGCACAATGACCCAAGAACAGATTTGTCTGTCTCTTTTATAGGTAAGACATAAATGGTTACACGTGAAGCCAGCAGTCCCTCCGGTGCATTAAACGGGACACGGGTTTGAATGGTGAGTCATGAGATAGTTCTCAAAAAAAAAAAAAAAAAAGCAAGCGTGTCCCCTGACAAAGAAGATGCTGGCTTACACAAATTGTGGCAGGCATACATTTCACAAATGAAGACGTGCAAAAGGATGACTTGTTTTCTAAAGCTGAACGCAAGCGAACTTTCCAATTCCCACCCGGTTTGCGGTCTTAACAAAGCATTAACAATGGGAGGAGGCTGCTGTCAGAGCAAAGTTCTCCATCAGTTCATCCACTTCCTGGGGCTAGTAGGAACTCAGGGCGGGCCTCACTTCTGCAGGCCTTGCTGGGGCCGTGGCCAGGGGTGGGGGTGGGGTACAGACCACCAGGTGCTGCCCTGAGAGATGCCCACTGCTGAGGGGACACATCTCGTCTGTTTTTGGGCTCGGTCTTCCAGCTGCTGCCCTGCCCCCAACTGTCTCTCTGAGGGGGAGTGGGGGGATGGGGTCTGCCGGCTTTTCTCAACTACTTTCCCAAGGCCTTCTCCACAGCCTGACACTTCCAGCTGCTTTCCCTCCACTACAAGGAGGTGTGGACAGCCCTGGGACCTTCCTAAGCTGGAAGTCTCCCCAGGCTATGACACAGAATTAAGGCCCAGGGTCCTCACCTCTGGAATCCCCAGCTTAAGGAGACTCCTGTCACCCCCTTCTGCAGACCAGTCCCCACGTGGGCACTCTCCTGTGCGATGACGGGCCTGAGGATCCCTCCACAGAAAGACCCCATTAGTGAGTGGCCTCGAATGTTTCAGATTCAGAAAAAGCATCTCCTTTTAGCCTTTAAACGGTTTTTATGTCCTCAGCCTGTGGGCCGAAATTGGCCTGGCACATAGCCTCTAGCCTTCTAAGCCAACTGACGAAAGTGACGGTTCAGATGATTTTGCCCCCCTAGGGAACACTGGCAATCTCGGAGACGGTTTTGGGGTCTCCATTTGTTGGAGGACGCTCAGCTTCTAACAGGGTAGCCCCCACAACAAAGAATCCTCCTGCCAGGAACGTCAGGAGTGCAGAGGCTAGCCCAGGAAACCTGTACTTGTTACTATGTTCTATCAGAGAGAAAAGGAATCAGTTCATTTTCTTCCATTTTTGGCCGAATTTTGTGCTCTAGTCACCGACCACACTCCTAGCTGCCAACTGTTAGTTAACAGCCATATTAACAATTTCCAGTGGATCTTGGAAAATTGCAGACAGAGCAGTTTGAGCACAGAGATGGGGTTTTTCTGATCTGCTTGATCACACCACCTGGGCGCTGACAGACGCCGCCCACCCCTCTGTGGTCCCTGCAGGCCTCCCTGTCCAAAGGCAGAGGCAGGAAGGAGTGGCCGTTCTCGCCTTCGCAGTGCTCTGCCAAATCTGCATAACTCGGGTGGGGGGTGGTCACCTTCAAACCAAGCAGGTTTTTCCTGCATGAGGGACAGAGGCTGTGCCCCTAAGGAAGAGGGCCTGTCCCAGGCCTGCTTGAATTACCAGCAGTGGCCTTCAGGTGTGAGTGAAGAGCACCGAAAAGTGTACTTTCACGCTCCCCTCACACGCCAGGAAGGTCAGCAGAGGTGCTCAACCTGTGCACACAGAATCCTAAGGGTTCGCAGAAGTTCTGGGGGCCTCACTCTTCCATCAGAGAAGGACTGATTTCTAATATCCTTCCATGTTGGACCTTTAGATCAAATGTAAAGAAATAGTTTCTGAAGGTAGAAGCGAAGACTGAGAGTCGGACACCCTAGGAGATGTGCCAGCAGCCTCGTTGCCCGAAAGGCGGAGTGCTCCTGCTCCCTCAAGCGCTCACGACACCCCACCCGTCCTTCCTGCGGGGCAGGAAGTGAGCTGTAAGGCATTCAGGAGAGAGCTAGGGAAGAGCAAGGGGCAGGCCGGGAGGCGGACCCATCCGCACCCACCCATGGGCATGTCTGCCCTGAGAGCTGCTCCCGGAGGCTCTGCATGCCCTCCCTGTTTGCAGCGCCTACGGTGTGCAGAGGAGGAAGCGAGAGGCTCCTGTCCTTGGGCGTCCTCCTGCCAGCACCTGCCGCCTCTGTGGAGGGAGGCGGGGAGCGAGCGTGTGGCAGCCGGTTTTCCGAATGTGCAGGGCACGCTCGTGTCCCCAGTAACATCTGTCACAGCCATAACACATTTCGGCTGGTGGTTCTGTTTACACAACCCCAAGCAACCAGTTTGACTGAGATCTTCATAAAAAGACTGATGGGGTAGGGCAGCCAGGGGACAGAAAAAGCTGACACCATTTAAGCAGAGAATTGGATACAGCCTTAAACAGGTGCCTTCAGACTTGATAGCTGGAGCCACACAGCTCGTTCATCGGCTACACTTCTAGGGGCTTCCTATCACGCTGGGTGAAGTGGAAAGCAGACAAAAAAATGAGTAGGGCCTATTCTTAAACAAGGTAGTTCTTTTTTTTTTTTTTAAGACTCTATGTATTTGTCAGAGACGGAGAGAGCACAAGGGGCAGGGGTGGAGCGGCAGGCAGAGGGAGAAGCAGGATCCCTGCTGAGCAAGAAGCCCCGAGTCGAGCCAGCCGAAGGCAGACGCTTCACCATTGGAGCCACCAGGTGCCCCAACAAGGCAATTCTTCACAGATGCAGAGGGTACACGGGATTAGCAATGGAAAAAGACACAAATGGTGACGTTCAGCACCTCTGCATAAATAAAACCTGATCCTTTTTTTTAGGTGGAGGCAGGGAGAGAAAGAGAGTGAGGGAGAGAGGGCCAGGGTCTGGGCGGGGGTGCAGAGGGAGAAAGAGAGACCCTCCAGCAGACTCTCTGCTGAGCACAGAGCCTGTCACGGGGCTCGATCCCATGACCCTGCCATCAGGACCCGAGCCGAGTGTCGGACGCTTCACCCACTGAGGAGTCACCTAGGTGCTCTGAAACCTGCCCGTTCTTAGCTACCATGGTCTTCTCCTAGCCTGGGCACAACTTTTTATGGGCCATTATTTTAACACCATCAGGGTCACCATTATCCTCATCACTAATATTTTGCAGTGGTCCTCACCCGTTACCAATAATCGTCACGGAAGAGCTTTAAAAACAAAGGGACAAGAATGATGCCAGCATCCCCCCTCCCCCGCCGCCCACAACCACGGGATTAAAATCCCAAAGAGCAGAGTCCAGGAACTGGAACTTTCCGAAAGTACCCCAGAGGGACTCCTGTGCCAGCTAGGTTGAGAACATGGTCCTAGCGATGCCCAGAAACATGCTAGGTAACAGCACTTCAGTGGTTTTATTGGCTCGAAGGAAGAAAGATTCCTTCCTTCCTTCCGTGGTTTCGTGATTCTGGTACCTCACTTCTCAAACCCGGCTGCACTTGAGAGCCATCTGGGGAGCCTTAGAGACGGTCCCCGCTCCGGCCCCGCCCCAATGCAATTAAGCCAGAATCTCTGGGGGTAGGAATTGGCCTCAGCAGTTTTTAAAAGCCCCTGGATGACTCTGATATGTGGCCAGGATTTCAAACCACCACTCCAGCTGCGGAGGTCCTCAACCTTGGCTGCACGTCGGAATCACCCGGGAGCTGAACAGAGAAGAAAAGGAAAGAAAATACCGAAGCCCGGGTCCCCTCTCTGAGGAGGCTGATTGATTGGGCCCACTGGGAGGGCTGGAGAGCAGGAGTTGTTAGTGCTCTCCAGGTGATAATACCGTGCAGGCAAGGCTGGGAGCCCTGGGTCTTCAGGAGGGGGAGCGAACAAGAGAGAATTCCAGCCATGCAGTATGATGGGCTGAACTATTTTTAAACGGAAGCCATTGCTTCGTTCTGACCTAGCAGGGATGATCTACTCTATGGCACCGGAGAGGAAGAATCGTGACGTTGCTTCACGGAGCTCGGCTCCAGCCTGGGTTGGTGCTGGTGTGATGTCCGTCTGATGGGCCCTCCTTCTCGCTCCCCTGGAGGGTGCAGAGCACCAGAGACGCTGGTGTGGTGGCTGGAGAGACTTCCCAAATGCATTTGCCTCCCTAGCCCACCCCCCTCGCTCTTCACACACAGATTTCCAGTTCTACTCGGGATGGCACTGTGGCCCCAGCAGTCATGCTTCCCAGACCTCCCAGAGGTGGCCATGTGACAGCTCCGGTCAGAAGGAAGTATGCGGAAGTTTCTAGGACACATTCATTCTCTCGAGTCCTGACCCACTGTGCTTGTTCCTTCCTGCCTCACAGTCTCCAGAGCGCAGACGCAGACGCAAGGCTCACGGTGAAGCAAGCTTGAAGCAACAAAGGAAAGCCATGAGCCCAGGATGGCAGAGCAGACAGACCGAAAAAACCAAGACATGGGAGCCTTCATGGAGCCACACATCCGCCCTAGATCGCTCACCTCCTGACTTCACACTGAAGTGAGATGTAAGCCACAGTAACCAAGCTTCTCTTCATGCAGCTGAACAGCATCCCCAAAAAGAAAAATCCTGGAAGGCAGTCTGCTCCTAACTCTGTCATTATTTTGCACATGACCTGATGCCACTAGGGAGGGGTGGATGTCCACTCTCTGTCTAGAGGATAAGCTGCTGGTGCCCAGTCATGGTGGACAGTTCTGTTCTCCAGAGGATGCAAGCTCTTTCCATCATCCTAGCCGTGCACATTCAGTATGTCAGGGATACTGCCCCTCATGATGCAATATGGCTGCTGAAGCTTCATACAACACACATCCCCACACGACAATGCTCCAATGTGGAAAAGGATGGGGGCACTCTCATGATTTATCAGGGTGAAAAATATTTTCTAGATGTCTCCAGCAGACTTCCTCTTAGGCCCTGTTAGCTATAACTGGGTTGCTTACAGAGCCTGAAATCAACTGTCGACAAAGGAGCATGGGCTTACCATGACTGGCTGAGACCAGGAAGAGCCCGCCAACTGAGCTCACTGCTGCTCCAATCTGAACAAAGCTAGGGTTCCTTTAGCAGAGAAGAAGAGGCAAATGGCTGTGTGGTACGCAAGCAAGGGACCAAACTGGTGACAAAGGGCAGGAAGGGTTTTAGAGGCAGAGGGAAAATCGTGTGCTATGCTTTTACGAACACATGAAAGCATAGTGTACGTAGGGAGCAGAGGGAAAATCGTGTACTAGGGTATGAACACATACCCTAGTACATAGTGTACGTAGTGTACGTAGGGAGCACTAAACTATTCCCTATCACCTAGATGTGAAGTCATGAAAAAAATCCACAAAATAGAGGATCATAGAAATTTGGCCAAAGACATATACAGAACTTGTCCATTGCGTAAAAGGAGCTCTTTACTGATTATCAAGCATTTTCAGTCCATTGTCCCTGAGGAGTAAGCAAGGGATCTTTCAGGATATCTGGCATTCTGTGCTCAGGACAGCACCAACACCAAAGATAAAGTATTCTCAGTAAGAAGCAAAACTCACCAAAATATGTATCATCAACTCAACGGCTCCTCCTGGAGCCACAACTCACTGATTAGAGCCCTGACACTCCACACCCAAGCCCAAGCCCAAGCCCAAACTCCCATCCCTTCTGGCCTTCCCTGGGGAATGGAATCTTCCCTCAGCCTTGGACAGATCCTCTTAAAACCTATAAAGTTACTCCTCCCTCCCCAATAATCACTTTGATTAGCCATGGTTGCTTTACTTGTGGGAATCCACTCGAAAGAAACAATCCAAAATAATGAAAGAAGGCTTGGTTCAAGGTGTTTATTGTAATGTTTTCACCACAGTGAAAAATTACCAAGATGCCCATAGAGGATGATGGCTCACCAAATGACATACATCTATGGGATGAAGCTTAGCATTAACCATAAGTATTTAACAATTAAGATTTAACTCATCGGGAGCATGGAAGGATACTTGTAGTATACGGGGAAGCTAAGTAGAACGTGATCATGAGAAAGATGAAGAGGGTTCGGCCTTCTCCACCTGCTACTGCAGGTCAGGGACATGGGAGAGGCCAGCACTCACATGCACAACTCTTCCGCGGGACTATTATGACAAAGTGTCCTAGACTGGGTCGCTTTAAATGACAGACACTTATTCTCACAGTGCTGGAGATGGAGGACTAGGACAGAGCGCCAGCAATAGTTGGGTCCGGTGAGAGCCTTGCTCTGGGCTGCAGACAGCCAGCCTCTGCTGTGTCCTCAAGGGGCAGATGGGCTGTGGAAGCTCCCTGGGATCCCTTTTATAAGGAGCTAATCGCATTCAAGAGGGGGCCACCTTCATGACCTCATCAGTCCCCAGAGGCCCCACCTCCTAGTACCATCAGTTAGGTTTCAACATACGAATCCTGGGAGGACACAAACATTCAGCCCATGACAGCCCCATACAGGTTCCAGAATCTGACCCACAAGATTAACTCCTCATGATCAGAGAAGGGGAAAAGAACCTGAAGTGACCTACAACAAGGAGGTAACTCACTTTCTCAATTCTGATTTTCTTTTGTCTTAAATATCTAATGTCCTATAATGATATTAGGATTTCCAAGTTCTTCTGAAAATTCACTTTTGTTGATCTGTAAGCAAAACATATCAAATTCATACCTGGTATCCTAAAATGGATAGCCTCTGTGAAACTGGAAAATTCTAGAACCGATAGAAACTATTAACAGAATGTGCTCACTTCGGAAAGCCCATTTCAAATGATTATGAGTCTCTGTAGCAACATCAATGAGTTAGACTCAGTGCACTTGAGCAAGAAAAAGCTGTCTGAACTACAGTCGTACACCACTGAACCTAAAATAACTTCTGTCATAAAAGGCATCCCAATTTCAGAGACGTTAACATACGGGTGGAAAAAAGCACATCTTTAAGTCACTGAAATGCAGGACAAGTGTTAGTTTTTACTGAGAGTGTGCTATGTACCAATTTTATATATATTCTTTCTAATACCACATTCATATGTGGTGTGTTCTGTTATTTTTGTTCTACACATTAGGAAATTAAAGCACAGAGAAATTAAGGAACACCCATACCGAGTCATCGCATGCGTAGGTGCTGGGACTGGGATCCCAACAGACATCAAGCTGCCACACTACTTTCAATAATTTGTTATACTTTTCCTCAGAGGGAGAAAGAAGTCACAAAGGAGCTGGTGCACAGAGTGTAAGGTACCCTTTTAGAGGCCTAGTTATATAGCTTGGACCATTAGAGGTGGTCCAAGGTCGCCATTTTGCAACCTCTGGTAATTAATGGATCTAGGCAATAATCATCAAAAAGATGCACAACCAGACAAACTACCCCCAAGGAAACACACAGCCCCGCTTCTGAGTAGTCTTAAAACCACAGCAGCAACAACAAAAAATCACCCCCAAATTTGATTTGTCTTCTAGATCTAAGCCCTAAGCTGGGGAAATGTGGGAGACAGAGAGTAGCATACCAACCATCACCATGGGGATAAAAACAGAGAAACCTAGCCCATGAGAAAAATCTATAGGATAAACAACTTGGTTTCTTAAATTAATTGCAAGGGGGAAAGAAATATAGGGAGGAACATACTGAGACAGAATTAAGTGACATTAGCCACAGGGCATGGACTTTGTATCCTTACACAGAATAAACTAAAAAATAGTATTTGCAGAAAGAGAAACACCAGCTGAATGTTTGATTATATTAAAAATTATTAATTTTTAGGTGTGATAATGATATAGTTTTTTTATAAGAATATATTTAGAGGTACTTACTAAAGTATTTACATAAAAATGTTTCAAAATAGGGATGCCTGGTTGGCTCAGTCAGTTAAGCGTCCAACTCTTGATTTCAGCTCTAGTCATGTTCTTGGGGTCCTGAGACCAAACCTGGTGTGGGGCTCTGCGCTCAGCAGGGTGTCTGCTTGGGATTCTCTCTCTCCTTCTCCCTCTGCACCTGCCCCCCTGTGCGCACGTGCCTTCTCTCTCTAAAAGTAAATAAATCTTTAAAAAAAAAGTTTCAAAATAATATCAGGGTACAGGCTAATGCAGGAAGTAGATGAGGTACAAAATGAAAGAAGATGGGCTGTGAATTCATGGCCATGTGAGGCTTGTTACTATTCCCTTCACTTTTGTACATTATTATTTGAAACTATTTTTTTCCCATGGGCCCTACTTTAAAACAAGTTGCTTGAATTGGTTTAGCAGCTACTTCTAATATTTCACCCCCTTCCTTAATTACTACTGATCTTCGGCTTTTCTTTCTCCCTCCCTCTGTGTCCCTGTAGACCTCCCATAATCTGGCCCTGGTTACTGACATTATTTTCCCTCTTGGATTGCAGGAGCCTCTCACCGAGCCTATCAAGAGATTTTTAAGAATTCCTCAAACACTGGGGCTCCTGGGTGGCTCAGTCAGTTAAGCAACTGTCCTTGGCTCAGGTCCTGATCCTGCAGTCCTGGGATCAAGCCCCACAGTGGGCTCCCTGCTCAGTGGGGAGCCTGCTTCTCCCTCTCCCTGCTGCTCCCCCTGCTTGTGCGCTCTCTCTCTCTCTCTGAAATAAATAAATAAAATCTTTTTTTTTTTAAAGATTTGCTCTTTATTATGTTAGGTTTTTTAAAAAATTTTTAATTAACATATAATGTATTACTTGTTTCAGGGGTAGAGTTATGTGATTCATCAGTCTTACATAATTCAGAGCGCTCACCACAACACATCCCCAATGTCCATCACCCATTCCCCCATCCCTCCCACCCCCCTCCACTCCAGTTCTCGCTCGCTCGCTCGCTCTCTGTGTAAAATGAATAAATAAAGTCTTAGAGAAAAAGAATTCCTCAAACACCAGTAGAGTTGATTAGCACAACTGGACAGGAAGCGACCAATCTCACCGTCTGCCACGGGCACCAAGATGTCCGTCCTGGGTCACCATGGGCAACCTCTCAGCCAGGACCTGAGCCGGACTCAAACGGCCCACTTCTTGGGGTGTTTAATGAGGCGATTCCCACAACCCACCTCATTCGATCAACTCGTGCTTACTGCAGAAGGGAGGCTCAGCCCAGAGCAGGGGAATCTGGGTCCATCGAGGCAAAGCACACGACCTGGGCAGCCCCAACGTCCTTGTGAGATCCCCGTCCTCTCACACACACGCTGGCAGGGATAGCAGGGACCGGGCGAGGCCGATTCCTCCAAACACAGACAACTGAGTCTGCTCCAGCTCAGGGAACCGCTGCTCAACCACACAGTCACCTACTTCTTAAGACTCTTCTGCCCAAGTTTCGCCTGGCCAAGGACAGACTCACTGGTCCGACAGTAAAAGAGCCTAGCGGGTGTAACTCAGTCTTAGCCTTGTGCAGCTGACCCTCGGGGTCCAGGTTGGGGAGGCACTTCCTTTCCTAGAGGGCCATCATGGTCCCAGGGATTTGGGGGAGTTCAGCCAATTGGATCCTTGGGAACGGTCACATTCTATCCCTCGTCTGTTGGCCCAAGCAAGAGATCTGTGGGCTGCCTTACACTGTCATCGCCCAGGAGACCCAGCCTCTGGTGCCCGGGGACTGAAACCCAGGGCTCAGAGTACGTCTAGAACTAGGGAGCCCTCCAGGGAGAGCCTGGGCTGCCATCCAAGTGCACGTGTGTCACTGCAGGGTTCTTGCCATAGGAGGGGACAGCAGCTGCCCTGGATAGTCGTGCCTGCGGCCTGTCCCCCCAGCCAGAACATTCTGACCTCCCAGTAAGGTGGTGGGCTGCCTTGATTTCTCCGCCAGACCTGAAGCTACACCAGCGGCTTTCAACAACGTTTGTCTCTATTCCCACTGACCCTCGGGGTTTGCTAGAATCAACCCAACAGGATTTCCCACGGCCCAGGCCCACCCTGTGACGGGGCTGCAGTAAGTCAGCTCTCGCTACGAAGCCGTCGTGGAGGGCTCGTCGGAAGCGCCTTCTCTTAGTTAAGATTGAGTTCAGCTGTGAGCAGGTCTCTCTGCTTTGACACTAATGACGTCTGGGGCCAGATAACTCCGTGGGGAGGGCTGTCCTGCATATGGGTCTGCGGCTCTTCTGGCCTCAAACTACAAGACACCAGCAGCATCTCTCCAGTAGTTACATCCAAAAATGTCTCCTGACATGGCCACGTGTCCCCTGAGGTGGCCGCCACTGAAAACCAGTGAGCTGTGAGTGACAGGAAATCCCAAATAACAGTAGCTAAAATGAGGCAGAAATTTGTTTCTCCCTCCTGTAAATGAAATCCCCAAGTAAGCAGTCTGAGAAGCAGGCAACCAGAAGGAGCCGAGCCTCTGATGACCACAGGAGCAACAAGGCTTCCTTCTCACCGTCCAAAGCGGCTACTCTGGCTCCGAGCACAAAGTACAGCTTCCAGCCACGGGAAGGAGGGACGGTGACCAATGTCCTCTTCCTTCAAAGACACTTACCAGAAGTGACACACAGCACATGCATCCCATGGGCCAGAATTAGTCACTTGACAATAGGAAAGCTAGAAAGTGTAGGGACACCTCAGTGGCTCCGTCAGTTAAACATCTGCCTTCGGCTCCGGTCATGATCATAGGGTCCTGGGATCGAGTCCCCCGTGGGGCTCCCTGCTCAGCAGAGATCCTGCTTCTCCCTCTCCTTCTACCCCCCTCCCCCCGACCCCACTCTCTCTCTCTCTCTGGTTCACTCTTGCTCTATCGCAAAAAAAAAAAAAAAATCGAAAAAAAAAAAAAAAAAAGGAAAAGGAAAACTAGAAAATGTAGTTTGTATTTTGCATGGCCATAAACCCAGCTAGAGGTTGGGAGCTGTAGAAAGGGAAAAGCAGATACTGGGGAGAGCTAGCTGTCTCTTTTGCACCAAGATGAACACAAGCCATAACTGATTATCTGCCCAAAACCCAAGGCTGCCTGGCCGTGTCGAACCAGGCATATGGACCCACAGAGCCCCCTCCCCTCCCCACCACCAGCCTCCACCTGGCCTTCAGCCGCCCATGGTCGCACAGTTCCCTCTGCCCCTCCTGCTCTCCCCGCTTTCTTTCCAAATGCTTTCTCACCTGTAATACACACTAATGAAAGTTCACTTTAAAAATATAGATACAAGGCGCCTGGGTGGCTCAGTTGTTAAGTGTCTGCCTTTCGGCTCAGGTCATGATCCCAGGGTCCTGGGATCGAGCCCCGCGCCAGGCTCCCTGCTCGGCGGGAAGCCTGCTTCTCCCTCTGCCTGCTGCTCCTCCTGCTTGTGTTCCCTCTCTTGCTGTGTCTCTCTCTGTCGAATGAATAAATAAAATCTTTTTTAAAAAAAGAAAGAAAATAGAGATACAACAGAAGAAGAAAAGTCCCCCATATTCACACTAGCTCGAGATCAGCACTGGAAAGACCTCGTGTGTGTCGATAAAAGCCAGTACCTCTTGAGTGGCTACTAAGGGCCACAACCTGTGTCAGGTGCTCACCTCTCCCGCCTGATTTCATCCTGACAACAACCCCGCCAGTCAGGACTGTTGGGGACCCACATCGGGGTAACGCTGGTCTGTGCTTCCCTGACATGGTGAGGAAAGAGCCCAGCCAGAATGTGGACTCAGAAAACGAGTTCCAGACCTCTTGCTCCTAAGCTCTTATGCCACCTTCGTAATCTGCATCCAGCTCTCCAGTCCGCACACGCACATGCACGCACCCTTGTGCGCACACACACACAAACATGCACGCACACGCACACACGTTTCCTTTGCACAGAACAAGGCCATCCTATAACATTATTTCGTGCGACTTCCCTTGTCAGATAACGATACACTGGGAACATCTTTCCTTAAAAACGGCAGGCTACGCTGGGTGAGAGCCTGATTTTCGGACGCAAGCCACTGGGATGGGAGTCTAATCGGGGTGGTGAGGCTCTCGGCTCTTGAGTTTTCTGATGTGTAAAGACAGAGATAATATTAGTCTCCAATTATGGGGTTGTTGGGAAGATCGCCCTGACACCATTAAAAATGGTGTCATAATCATCATACCAGCTGGGGTGCCTGGGTGGCTCAGTGGGTTAAGCCTCTGCCTTCAGCTCAGGTCATGATCTCAGGGTCCTGGGATCGAGCCCCGCATCGGGCTCTCTGCTCAGCTAGGGAGCCTGCTTCCTCCTCTCTCTCTGCCTGCCTCTCTGCCTGCTTGTGGTCTCCGTCTGTCAAATAAATAAAAAAATTTTAAAAATAATAATCATACCGGCTAATATTTATTAAGTAGCTGCCAGGGACCGTCCATAGCGCTTCACCACGACCACCTCTATTACATTTCCGTAGAGCCGCTATATATGGTGTCCGTACTCTGCTCTGTGGCGATAATGCTCGTCTAGTTTCTACCCCTGCAGTTGACGTCTGTGGTGAAACCCGAGGCCCTCCTTGTACGCTCGGGTCGTACTGGTTCTAGAGCCTCAAGGCTCCACGGAAGCCACCGGTGACTTCCCTTAGCTCCAGATCGGTGGGGGACGAGCCACAGGAGACTCTGGACTCCGGGAGGGTTGCTGGAGGGGAAGCGGTGGGGGGATGGGGTAACCGCAGGCCGGGCACTAAGGAGGCCATGCGATGTATGTGCAAACGATGAATCCCTGAACGCTACCTCTGAAACTAATACTGCATGTTAATTAATCGAACTTAAATAAAATTGAAAACAAACAAAAAACCCCAACATAGCAATTGCACAAACGTCCGCGGCCCCGCATCGGGCTAAGGCGCCTGCCGGGCACGAGGCGCACGGGGAGTCGGGCTTCGTTCTCCAGGCCGGTGCCGGGCCGGGCCGCCTGCTGCCAAGGACCACGTGTGAGGCGGCCTCCGCACTGGAGAACTTCCTGTCTGAAAGCTGACCGGCCGCTCCCACCAATGCACCTCCCTCCCTTTGGGGAAGGAAAGTCCAGAAGCCACACGTCTGACAGCCTCTGATCTAGGCCCGTGTCCTCTTCTGTAAAGGACGGGACGGGAGAAGACAGATGCACAGGACGGACCATACTCAGCCGGCGTGGGTGGCTGGAAGGCAGGAGAGCAGAGAGCCGTGGACGGGGGGGAGAGGGAGTTGGCAGGGGTGTGTAGAGGAGAACCGGCCCCTGGGCTTCTCCCTTCCTGTCACACCCCTGCCCCACTCACCACACTTCTGACCCCAGACGCTGGGCTTCTTCCCGCCCCCAAGCAATTCTCAGCTGGAGGGTCCTGGATTCAGTATGATCTGGACACTCTGTGGGGTTCGTGCAGATTGCACAGGTCAAGGGCTTGGTCCCACAAAACCACCTCCACCTCAGATCAGACGCCAGTGCAAACAGGAGGCCCCCAGGTTACCCACAGCCTGGAGGATGGCATGGGCCTGAGGTTCCAAGCTTCGAATCCTGGGTGGCCGGCACCCTTCCAGGAGCCCCTCTGGAGTCATCCCATTAGAACAAAAAACACTCCTCCCCCCAGGAAATTCTGAGGGACTTTAGGGGTGTCAGGAACTGGGACCAAAGACCAAATATTAGAACAAAAGATGCCCCCCAGAACCCTTTTCACTTAAGAAATTGCAAAGGCTTTTGGAGCTCTGTGCAGGAACCAGAGGCAGAGGCCAGAATATATTTTTCTGTGACGTCACAGGGAGTAGGTAGGGGCTGCAGAAAGAGGGGGCCTGGTGGTGCGGACAGCTGGGGGTAGCCTCACTGGTGTGCCCGCCTGGCTGCCCCAGCTCCCAGCGGCTTTGTCATTGGTTTCACGGTGGCTCAGGAGGGGCTGCAGTTCTCTGTCTGGCCACAAGATGGAGACTCCGCCTTGTAGACGGGACACCGCAGCCCATGTTCCCGCAGACACGGGGGTTGCCGGCTGCCCTCCCTGAAGCGGTTCAAGTTAGTCTTTTTTGTTCAGTTTAAATTTCGCCAGAAAGGTCCAGTCTGTCAGCTATTTTTTTTTAATCCCTGCTGGTTTCTATTTCTGGAATCTTTTTCCATTCTTTTTCAGACCAATTACCCCCTCTGTTGTTGTTGCTTTTGTTATTAAATTTGATTTCATAATTAGGGAGAAAAAAAGTCAGCTGGAGGAACAAGTTGCTTGATCACTTTTTGATCTCATACTGAGACTTTTTTTTTTTTAAGATTTTATTCATTTATTTGACAGAGATCACAAGTAGGCAGAGAGAGGCAGGCAGAGAGAGAGGCGGAAGCAGGCTCCCTGCTGAGCAGAGAGCCCAATGCGGGGCCGATGCGGGGCTCGATCCCAGGACCCTGGGACCATGACCTGAGCCGAAGGCAGAGGCTTTAAACCACTGAGCCACCCAGGTGCTCCATCCTGAGGCTTTCTCTGTTTCTTTTTTTGAGATTTTATTTGACAGAGAGAGAGAGAGAGAGCACAAGCAGAGGGGAGGGGCAAGGGGAGAGGGAGATGCAGGTTCCCCACTGAGCAGGGAGCCCAAAGTGGGGCTCGGTCCCAGGACGCTGAGACTGTGATGTGAGCCAAAGGCAGATACTTAACCGACTGAGCCCTCCAGGTGTCCCACTTCCCATGTTTCTGCTCTCAGGAGCACACACCTGGTCTCCAGAGTCTGTCAGTAAGAAAGACATCACGGTGCCTTCACACACACACACACACACACACACACACACACACACCCTGAAACACACACACGTGCACACACCCATATATGTGCACGTGGTCCCCCCACACTCTCATTCACTTATTCCACACATTTACACACTCACACATGTACCCACACATATTCTCACTCACGTGTGTGTTCGCTCGCACACACACTCGCTGTCACACACACATAGACTTACACACTCTCACACAGGCACACACCCACATGCACAGCCACACAGGCCCTAAAGTGTGCACACACTCACCCTACGCATGTGCATATGCACACTCACAAGCCTCGGCACACGCACGCATTCAGGCTTCCACCCACACACTAGTAACACACACTTACACACCTACCCCACGTAAGAAAATAGGAGGTGTTAGAACACTTTTCTGCATCCCCAGCCACACCTGGCACCATGCTCGGCATCAAGTAAAAGGAAAAGCAAAAAACAAAGAAACACAAAACATGTGAAGCAGAAGAAAAAAAATTCTTTAGCTAATTGACTCCTTTCCGGATAAATTAATTTTTAAAAGAGCAAACACTTGTCCACATATTACTCACCAAAACCTTGTCACAAATGTCAAAAACTGGAGTTCATAGCCCCACATATGTACAAAGCAAATGAATGCACACGGGATTGGTTGTGGCTCTGGTGAACTATTCGAACAAGGAAGGGCGTGACCTTGAGACTGGCACTCCCACCCCATGTTGCAAAGGAAGACCTCAGTGGCTGGAGAGATTCAGTGGCACGTGTCACTGAACAAAGAGCTCCTGTGGCAGGGAGCACGTCTAGAACATCACTTCAGTTATTTTGGTTTTTTCTTTTTAAGTAGGCTCCATGCCCAATGCGGGGTTTGAACTCATGACCCTGGCATCAAGGGCAGCATGGTCTACCAACTGAGCCAGCCAGGAGCTCCGAGAACATCACTTTGTATCCCTCGTGATGCCTGTCTGTTTTCTTACTTGGGATAGAAGCGTAAGAATGCAATAGGGGCGCATGAGTGGGCAGTTGTGTGACTGTGCGCCCACTAAGCATTAGCCAAAGAAAAGAACGTGGTTCAAAGTCACACGAGTTAAAAGGGGACACTTGAGCTCAGTCTCAGCCTGTCTTTAAAGCACATCGTCTCTCTAGCACAACCATTGTCATTTGAGGCTGACAACCAAAGGTACAATCCAGAGAAGTCACAAGGTCAGAAGCCCCTGCAACATGGCACAGAGCTCTGCTGTTGTCCCCGCAAACGCTAGCTCAGTGCCCCAGGACAATAAGGAGTCCTGGGCCTTGGTCACTTCCTGTCCAGGTAATCTACAGAGGGCACCAGCCATTCATACAGGCATGGTTCTGTTTTTCTAATGTAGATGCACTGTTTTGTGGTTTTTTTTTTTAAGATTTTATGTATTTATTTGACAGACAGAGATCACAAGTAGGCAAAGAGGCAGGCGGAGGGGGGGGGGGAAGCAGGCTCCCCGCTGAGCAGAGAGCCCAATGCAGGGCTCGATCCCAGGACCCTGAGACCATACCTGAGGCGAAGGCAGAGGCCCAACCCACTGAGCCACCCAGGTACCCCTGTAGATGCATTTTTGTGTAATATATTTTAAGCTACGAGTTCCAGGTTTTGACATTTTTTAAAAAAGATTTTGAGAGAGAGCCCAGAGGGAGAATGAAAGGGAGAAGCAGGCTCCCCACTGAACAGGGAGCCAGATGTGGGGCTCGATCCCAAAACACTGGGATCATGACTGGAGCCAAAGGCAGACGCTTAACCTATTGAGCACCCAGGTGCCCGTTGACATTCCAAAGCATCATTTATTAAACTTTTACTTTTTAGATGATTACTTACTTTCGAGAAAGAGAGAGAGCAAGCAGGGGGCGGAACAGAGGGGGAGGCAGAGAGAGGAGAAGGAATCTTAAGCAGACTCCCTATTGAATGCTGAACATGGGGCTCGAGTTCACGACTCTGAGATCATGACCTGAGCTGAAACCAAGAGTTGGATGCTTAACGGGCTGAGCCACCCAGGCGCCCCTCATTTATTAAACTTTTAAACCACTTTTTAACTCTTTTTGTATATTTTACATAGGTTTTTCTTTAGAAACAGAGAGATACTTTTTTTGGGGGGGGGTATCCCAAGATCTAAACATTTGGTTAGGGAGTTCCCGTAAACATACTCTCCTTCCTAAGTGTACAGGATTTTCTCAGAGACATAGATCACTCAATGTCTTTATCAGAAAAGAAACGGTTGATGAAATTGGCTGTCGCCTCAATGGCCGTGGAGAGAGATGTTGGACGCCCCTCGCTTGCCTGGTGGCAGATTCTCTCACCCATTCTGCCCATCAAACAACGGAACAGAATCCGGTCAGCGCCTCCCAGTGCCGCCCTTCGCTGCCTGCCCAGGACAGCTCTTCTCACGCAACAGGAAGGGTCTGTCCTCACGGAACGAGTTCTGTGACTTGACCGATCGTGCCTCTCACTGGTTGTGGGCTCTCTTCTGGAAAGCAAGTCTGAGGAGGGGCAGTTTCAGGGCGTCTGGAAGGGGAGCTGACGTGTACTAAGCAGACCAAAGGTGGAGGGTCTCCTAGGCCAGGAAACTGCGGTGTGCTACGCCTGGGGAGAGAGGGACGGGATGACTCTGGGAGCTTTGTTGAGGTCGATCCCTAGAAGCCTTCTTTCCCATTCACGCCGAAGGAATACAGAGTTGGGGCTTGATTTCATGGCATGCATGGCTCCCAGGTCTTACAATCAGAAATGAGCCCTTAACGATCTCCATCCAAATGGATGCACGTTATGTGTCCCCCTGCTGTGTTTTATGTCACCTGAAATAGCCTTGCTTGTTTTCAGTTTGTCGGGGACCAGCACAAGCTTCATCTCCAAGGAGGAGAACTTTGGCCTAAAAGCAAGCCACTAAGTGATCGCCCTCACTGCTCTGGCCATGATGCTGAGCTTTGATAGAAAGGGAGCAGACTGGCCCAAGATCTCCATGGAAGCGGCGGTCAGCCAGATGAGGTCATGAATGTGCTTCGTGGTGGGAGGTGGCGAGGGCATTCCCTTCTCTGCCCTCCCTGCTCCCCTGCACGCCGCCATGCGACACCACTGGCTCTGTGGGGCTTCAGGGCCAGGACCCGGCCTATGGCTCTCTCCCCAGCAGACCTGGAGCTTGTCAAAGTGAGATGGTGCCCTATTCCGGAATCATCCGACAGAGGCTGGCAAGGGCAAAGGTGGTAGAGACTGCTTTAGCAGCTGAGCTGCCCTGATGGGTCCCCGCGTCCCGCGAACAGGCCATCAGAGCCCCGGGTCTTGCAAGCTAGGACCAGAGGTCGCTGAGGGCAGGGAACTCTCTGGACGGCCACCCACCGTGCGTGTTTCGTGACATCTAACTCAAGTCTTAGAAGACGTGTAGAGCGAAGGCTCCTGGGCAGCGGGCACAGGGCCTGCCCCCCTTGCTGGGAGTCTGAGGAAGGGAGGACAGGAGGAGGGGGTGGGTGGAGAAACCAGTGCAAAGGAGGAAAGGAAAAACAGGAGCTGTAGGGCCCCCTGGTCCACGGGGCTCCTTCCCTGGGAGCTTCCTCAGGGCAAATCCCTGAGCCTCCACTAAGTCTTCCAGAAGGCCCACTCTAGAGAAGGGGCCCTGCTCTGGCTGCCAGCAGCCCAGCCCCCGGCCAGGCTCGGCCACTACCCCGCACTCTGTGTAACCACTTATGGCTTTTAGAAAGTGTTCTCGCTCTTTCCCACCCTCCCTTTTAACCCCAACAGCTTCGGGAAGCCTTGCCAGAAGCAGGCCTGCCTGGCCAGCTGAGACGGGCGGCTGGTGGCCGAGAGCCTGCCCAGCACCGCTGTCCCCGCAGGTGCGGCCCAGCCTCCAGGTGCGCCCGGAGCCGGCAGGGCCCTGTCACAACTCAGTGGCCGAGGTGATTAATTAGCGGTGTGGCTGTGTGGGGACGCGTGCTGGCTGCCACACCGGCCCCGTGACAGCAGGGGTCAGTATGCGGTGTCACTCCTTCTCCTCTCACTCTCTCCAAAGCCTAATTGGCTGTGACATGAGGGCCAGCTGTTCTGAGAGGTGGTGCGCGGCGGGCATCGCGGGGACGGTGGCCGGGGGCAGGTGACGCGCCTGGGCAGAAGGTGCGCGCGTGACCGCAGCTTTGTTGGGCATCAGCATCCTCCTTCTTTCTCCTTGCCTTCCTCCTGGCCACAGCCCGGAGGCTCCTGCAGAGAGGGGCTTCGTGGGGCCGGGGGGCATCACGAAGCGAACTTAGTCCCAACACCCAGTCCCCTCTCCTCCTGGACCTAGAGCGTTGTGGGAGGAGGAGGGGAAGGACGTGGTGGTTTGGGGCATTGGGAAGGGGGAGATGCTGGGGTCGGGAGGGGGTGTGAACCTCCAGGAAGAGCCTGAGCAGGAGAGAGAGAGACAGAGAGAGAATGGAGTCCTGGGAGAGGGGACAGCCTTGGTTGTAGGAAAGAATAGAGGGCTTCGCCTGGTTGGTGGACACACGCAATTCAAAGAGGAATGCACTTTCCTTTAAAGTCTGGCAAGGCTACTTTAGAACGGCTTCCTCCCCAGCTGCCACGGTGTCCCCAAATCCATTCTGACAGTGACTTTCTAAGGAAAGGATCAGCACCATTCCCCATACTGAGGAGGGAGCAGAGTGGAGAGACCTCACGTGGCCGGACCCCCACCGTGTGCCTGGAAGTGGGGCAGCCCGTCCAGGCCCCCGGGGTGGGGGCAGGCTCCTTGGCCTCTCCAGATCCTGCTCCTCGGACCGGAGCTCTGGTGAACTGGGACTGGTTTGTTCGTTTCATGCGTTCAACAACCGGCACAGAATCCAGCGACCCGGTGCCACAACGAGCGCGGAGAGACAGAGAAGCGGGAGGAACCACAGGGAGGCTGCGAAGAAAAAGGGGGGGGTGCCCGGACGACCAGGTGGAGAGGTGGAAGGGAGAGCCAGGCTCGGCCGGCCACCCCGCTCCCATCCCGGGCAGGAGGCAGAAGAGGTCCGGGAGGCCTCCTGAAGTCACTGCTGGGTGACGTCCGAGGCCGTTAAGAGTCACTGGCACTTTCTGGCAGAGGGAGACCCAAGCTTATGCCTGGACAGGCACAGATCACCAGTGCTGGGGCCCCCTAGCAATCCTCCGCTCCCCACTTCTCCCCATCTGGAGCAGCCTGGGCAAGCCCACAAGTAGAAAGGCCCGCTGGGCAGAGGCAGGCATTTCCCTTGCAAGTAGAGGGACTGAACCTCCTTTCTGAGGCCGTCAGTGGGAGACCAGAGGGGGTGAGTGGGACCCGGGGTCCCCTGGCCTCGGGGCAGTAACTGCCTTGTCAGGAGGGAAGGGCCGCAGTGGAGTTGGTGCCCTCAGAGGTCTGAGCAGCTAGGATCGCCCTGCAGCCCCTGCCTCTCACCCCACTTCTCATTAGGCTCCTGCCAGGCAGCCGCACAGGCAGATGAGGAAGTGTGGCTGTATCCTCTGTCCCGGGACCACCCCACAGTAACCTTGACCCTTCGTCCTAGGTCCTCTAGCCCTCTGAGGAGGACACAGGGGTGGGAAAGTAGGAAGCCAGCCTGATCCTCTGCTCCCTGGTACCAAGCATCATGGCATCCCCACTAAGCACAAAGGAAGGACACCGCATAAGGCCCTCCTGCGCCCGGAGCCTGTCCCTTTGAGCTCATTGCAGTGTGGTCCTTCCTTGCTCATGTGTAGACCCGTGGGACAGGGAACAAGGGAGCTCCTCAGACACTTGCAGCTCATTGGGGAGGGATGCGATCCGTGTGGCCAGGAACACCCCAGCACAGCGATGCCTGGCAACATCACTCAGCCTACGGTGTGCTATTAACCGGAGCCACTAATACTGCCAGGAGGGGTGTCCCCACTGCCTGTGGGACTGTGACATTGCAGCAGAGTGCACGGCGGAACAGGACAGGAGCTGGAGTCATATGGGGTAGGGGGCGCCATGACAGGGAGGTGCCCCAAGGGGCTGGGGGAGCCAGGAGAGCTCAAGGAGGCCTTCCCATGACCTACAGCCGCTCCACTCACAGTGCTCTTCCGTTCTCAGCAATAGGGGGTTGGGGGGGCAGCAGGTGCCAGCCCGGGCCCCCCAGGGCTTCGCAGAGCTGGGAGTGGCTTCACTGCCACTCCACATTCTCCTTCCTCCCTCCCCTGTCCGTCTCAGGGGCTTTCTGTCGCTCCCTCCACTGCAGCCAGCTCTCTTGAAGAAGAGCTTTAACTGAGCGACTAGTAGGTGCTCCTTCTTCTCAGGTTTGTGATCAACCTTTCATCTTGGGAGCTTGGCATACGGACGCCCCAAGAAGGTTTGGAACATGGGGGCAAATAATCAATCCCTGCCTACTTCGAACTCGGCCTCACCAGGAGATAGGCTTGATGGATCTCCCATCGCCCCACCCACAGTACTGACGCCTCCTCAGCCGAAAGCTTCGATTCAATGAGCTAAGCAGTAGCCGTGGCATCTGAAGGGCACAGGCTGCTTACATCCTGGGGGCACAAGCCTCAGCGTTTCCTTCTGTGCTGCCGAGGGCAGAGCACGGCGTCCTGCAAATGTGCTGGAGAAATAGCACAGCTTTCCCGGAACCCTCAAAGTCACCGGGGCGGGGGAAGTACGAGGACAGCCCAGCACAGCCGAATCAGGTGCAACTCTGTGAGCGAGAAGTGATACCCGAGGCTTGGATGGAGTGGGGGACCTGCTGCCCTGTGCCACGCAGCGTCCCGCTAGCTGCTGGGGCTGCCATCCCGCTGGGGGCTTCTGTCTATGCAGCCCTGCCTGCCTGCCCCTCTGAATCCTGCACTTGGCTGGCTCTTAACGGCCCTCTGGGGCAGCTTCTCCTAGAATGTGTTCAATGAAAATCCAGACTCCAAGACCCTTAACTTTAAAAATAATAATAACAACAACGTAAAATAAGCAGCTGGCAGGGTTCTGATTCTGCAGTCACGTGAGTGTGGGAAATGTGACTGCTGCATTCCCCTCGCACACCGGCCCATTCAATGTTCTGAGAAGTCCTGCGGCTAGGAGAATCTGCTCTTTCTTACTTAATGTAGCTGCCCAAATGTATTTCATCACAGAAGTCCCCTTGTTCTGGAACATCTACTCACATCTTCTGGAACTGGGGTTTTCTAGAAAGCCCTTGAAGCAAATGCTGCTGGCCTAAAGGATCATCAATGATAGTTTGAGGCGCATCCATTGAGCAGGCTGCTCTTGAAGCAAGGGAGTAATCCTTCATGACGACCAGTGGGTAGGCAGATGGCAGCCCCACCGGCCCCTCGGCAATCACATCACATGGGTGATCTCCTACTGTAAGCAGCCAACCAGCGCGGAGAGCTCCGGTAACCATGGGCCTGCACCGCACTGGGCATCTCTTCAAAAATCAAAAGCCTGCCTCTCTCGTGACAGAAGGCAGAAGGGTGAGACATAGCCCCTCAAATAAATTAATACTTATCTCATGCCATTTATTTAGGGGGAAAAAATCCATGTGCACACAGGAGAAGACAATCAGACGGGGAAGGCTGGGAGATCCGGACTTGCTCTCCAGCGCGGGACTTTTTAGCCAAAGCAAATGCTGCATGTGAAGAGCAGGAGGCGGGAAGCGGTTATGCAGTAAAGAGGGTGCCTCAGTCTGTACTTCTGGAAACAAAGTAAGTAGAGAGACCAGATCGCAGCAAGAGCTTGCGTTTCATCCCTCGTCTCCTTTCACAAGGGCTTGCCGGGAGCAAGACACTCGGGCACCAAGAGGAAAGAGGGCTGGGAGAAGACGCTATCAGGTTTCTCCGGGGTTTAGTTATTTATTTGAGTCAGGGGTGAGGGAGAGAGAGAATCCTCAAGCCGACTTCCCACTGAGTGCCTAACCTGACGCGGGGCTCGAACCCACAACCCTGAAACCACGACCTGAGCCAAAACCAAGAGTCAGATGTGTAACTGACGGTGCCACCCAGGTGCCCCAAGAAGTTTTGCCCTAAAGGAATTAGCAGGTTAGAGGGGCGTTACCACCGGGGCTCTGAAATCATAATCACGGAATCACCAAGCTCTAAACAAAAGCCCCTTCCAGCCTGTACAGGCCCAGCCCATCGCGTTGACACAGGAGAAAACTGAGGCTCAAAGAGATCTGAGGGACGCCATTAGGGCCACTTGCCTTTTTGGGAACAGAGCGGAAGCTAATGCATCGCCCTCCTGAGCCCAGCAGACCCCACCCGCTGCTCCAGCGAGAGCGTGGCAAGGCCCCAGACAGCAGCAAGAATGGCGCTGCGGGGCTGCAGGGGCTCCCGAGAAAGGAAACATTTAGGCTGGAACTTTAAAAGTGTGTAGGACTGTGACAGCCTGGGGACGGCACTGGGGTTGGAAGGGCATTCCAGGAGGATGGAACAGCAAACAAAGGTGTAGAAACGAAAAAGCACAGAATGAGTTTGGATAACAGGCAGATGGTCCACTTCTTGGCCAGATACAGTCAATTCCGTCCTAGAATTGACCCTGAAAAACAGCGAGAGCCGAGAGCCTGGACGGCCCAGTGAGTCGGAGCAAGGGCTAGTTCAGGTCAGCATGATGCAGTCTGAGCCAGGCCCAGGCTCCCTAGAGGCAGTCACAGTTCCCCGCCGGAGCAGGGTGGGCTGCAGAAGGGTGAGGGCAGCCTCGCAGGGATGGGGTCACATGAGCGGCTAGAGATGAGGACGCGTCGGGGGCAGCCTGTGGGGCTAGAGCGCCCTGCAGGAAGCATGTCCGGACTGTGGGGGCGGCACCTGGCGTAGAGGACCCGGGGGTGAGGTCTCCTGTCCATGGAAACTTTTATTAACAAGTTAGAAATCACCAGTTTGTCACTCAGAAGTGGCTGTAGCCTTGGGCTTGGTGAGGGAGGGTCCTTACGAGCCGCGCGGAAAGGAACACCGGGTATTGGCTTGCTCAGCCACGGGAAGCATCCCACTGAGGATTTCAGATTTTTTCTCTTTATTTCCTATTCCTTCTCTTTCAATCAAACCAGTCTCCCTAAATCTACTGGATTGGCTGAGGACTGTTTCACCGTGGAACATCTCGGGGCTCAAACTATGTCTGATCAATATTTCCATTTTATAAAACTTTTTTTTTTGGCATTTTTTTACAACACTGTTTTGCCCAGAAGCAGAGAGATTTGCACATGGATGTTCCAAATAGCCCATGAGACCACCTCGTGTTTGAATATAAACAAACAATCTGAGTCGAATCTCGGGGCTCCCGACTACTCAGACACATTTGTCCCTGTAAGGGGCAGTTGTCTGTATATTTTTACGTGGAAAGGAAGAGCTATTTGGTATCGGGATGACCCAGGCTCGGGACTGGGTCCCGCTTTGACTCCTGAGCTGGAAGAAGTCGGACCTGGGTGCTCCCTGCCAGGTTGGTCCTGGTGACTCCTGCCCGCCCGCACTGTGCGCTCTCGCCGAGAGCCTTCACCGGAGCGCCAGCAAGGCCGTGAGAGCGCCCCCATTCCCGGGACCTCTGGGGTCACGGCCATGTCTGCGAGGGGAAGGAGAGTGAAGGACCCGGCCTCAGGTTCGGAGCAGAAAGTCGGTAAGCTCATTCGCACGAACTAAGGATACAGGAAAGGAGGGCGAAAACAAAGCAGGGGGAAAGAAGGAGCTAAGGAGACAAGGAGAAAAGAAGGAGAAGGAGCCACAGTCCGCCACGGCTCGGGGCTGGCGCACACGCGGCGGAGTGATGGGGACGCGCACAGACACCACCCGGCTGTTTGCGGGAATAACCAAACCACGCGTGTAGATCACAGTAGTAATTAAAACCTCCCAGTCAGATGCTATAGAGAGATTAGTTGTCACATTGTGTTAAAGGAATCCTTGCCTTATTCCCTAGAAGGGGACGGACTGCCTGCCGTCCCGTCATCTGTTCCGAGCTCCGGCAGCCCTCGGGCAGAACGGCTCCGCGGCAGAGTCTGGGCAGAGCCCTTTGCAGCGGGGCTGGTTCTGTCTGCTCCGGAAGAGAACACACGGGCCGCGTCCCTGGGCTCAGCTACCCCAGCCCTGAGCCGCAGTCGCCTTGCGGGTTTATTTCCGAGAAGACCCTAAACACCCTTTAGAGACACTTTTTCTGGTCTTACTTTTTGGAGAGGTGAGTCAGAAAGTTCGAGAGGTGGCCGGGAAGGGCAGGCTAGGGGGCAACGGAGTGGTGGAGCAGGAGAGCCTGGGTCTGGGACTGGGGACCTGACCCCCAGCCCTGAGCTCCGCCCCCCACAGTGAGACCTGTCACCCCGCCCGGGCCGCAAATGGGATCTCTCAGTTCTGAGCCTGCTGCGACTCTGCTCTTCTTCTTTTTTTTTTTATTTTTGGATTCAATGCTTCCTTGTTACATGGAAATTTTTTTTTATGATTATATATATTTTTTTATTTTTATTTAAACATATAATGTAACCCCACCACCCTCTCCCAACACCCCTCCCCCCACCCCCCTCAGTCAACAAAACCAAAAGACAACTGACAGAGTGGGAGAAGATATTTGCAAACGACATATCAGATAAAGGGCTAGTATCCAAAATCTATAAAGAGCTTAGCATACTCAACACCCAAAGAACAAATAATCCAATCAAGAAATGGGCAGAGGACATAAACAGACATTTCTGCAAAGAAGACATCCAGATGGCCAACAGACACATGAAAAAGTACGACTCTGTTCTTCTAACGGAACTGAAGAGCCTGTGAGACCCCTAGGCGGAGAGAAGAGCAGTGAGGTCCTTGGACAGGCTTGCATTAGCAGAAAACCAGTGGGTTCACTCAATATCCTTCAGCCCCCCAAAAAGAAAACCCAGCCAAACCAGCTTTTGGACTGAACCAATTGCTGTTTTGACTGAATGTGTGAGCAAAGAGTTGGGCACAAAAGAAGGCCCCGGGCCTAACCCGAGTCACCCCTCCAACCCCCCACCCTCCCTCCCCCCAGCCCCAGCCTCCCAATCAGCTCCAACCTCCACCTGGGGGGGGGGCTCTTTAAAATTCACTGTAAGCCCAGTCTCTGTGGACTGTGTCCACATAGTGCCTTTATCTGAAAGCTAGGCTGGAGGCAAGAAAGTTGTCTTCATCACCATCCGGGAAGAGAAAGGACTGGCTCCGGGAATGGGAGAACATATTCGCAAATCACATATGTGATATGTGGTATATATGATATATATGTGATAAGGGGCTTATATCTGAGATATATGTAAGGAACTTTCACAACTCAGGAATAAAAAAACAAATGATCTAATTTTAAAAATGGGCAAAGGATCAAAATGGAGAGTACCCCAAAGACATACACAAGCCTAAAAAGCTCATGAAAAGGAGCACCTGGGTGGTTCAGTCCTTAAGCAACTGCCTTTGCCTCAGGTCATGACCCCAGGGTCTAGAATCAAGCCCAGGGGAGAGTCTGCTTCTCCCTCTGCCTCTCCCCCTTGCCTGTACACTCTCTCTCTCTCTCTCATGCACACGCACCAAACTACATAAAATCTTTTAAAAATAAAGAAAAAAAGCTGATGGAAAGTTGTTTAAACATCATTACAGAGCTGCCAGAGAAATGCACATTAAACCATAAGGAAATACCTTTATGCCCCCTCAGACGGCTATAATCAAAAAGACAGGCACTTGGGGCATCTGGGTGGCTCAGTTAAGCAACCAACTCATGGTCTCTGCTCCAGTCATGATCTCAGGGTGGTGGGATCAAGCCCCTTGTCAGGTTCTCTGCTCAGCGCGGACCCTGTTTGAGATTCTCTCCCTCTGCCCTCCCCTCATTTGCCCTCTGGCTCTCTGTCTTTCAAATAAATAAATAAAATCATATATATATACATACATATATATATATATGTAATCCCTTTAAAAAGAAAAAAACAGACATTTGCAAGACTTAAGGATATGGAGAACAAGGGTCCAGAGAGACTGGAGCCCTTGGTCGTACACTGTTATGAAAGCATGAAATGAAGCAGTTGCTCTAGAAGATGGTCCAGCAGCGCCCCAAAAAGTTAAACAGAGTTACCATATGACCCAGCGATTCTACTCCTCGGTGTGTTGCCAAGAGAAATAAGAACACGTGTCCACATCACACAGGCATGTGCCGGAATGTCCGTAGCGTTATTATTCATAATATACCAAAAAACAACCGCATCCCACATGTCCAGCACACCAATAATGAATGGATAAACAAAATGGGGTATATCCAGACAAAGGACATTATTCAGTAATAAAAAGGAATAAAGTGCTGATACCTGCTCCAGCACAGATGAGCCTTGAAAATACTAGAGGCACACGTTGAACAATTCCATTTACATAAAACATCCAGATTAGGCAAGTCCGTGGACACAAAGAGTAGATCAGCAGGCATGTGGCTGGGAGGGAGGAATGGGTGGGATGAGGTGGGCACGGGTGTACGAGGAGGGGTGAGGAAAATGCTTTAAAATGGCTTCTAGTGGGACGCCTGTGTGGCTCAGATGTTAAGCGAAGAAGATGCCTTCTGCTCAGGTCATGATCCCAGGGTCTGGGATCGAACCCCACATCAGGCTCCCTGCTCAGGGGGAAACTTGCTTCTCCCTCTTCCTCTCCCCTTGCTTGTGTTCCCTCTCTCTGCCAAATAAATAAATAAAATCTTAAAAAAAAAAACCCAGCTTATAGTGGCCATCACAAACCGCGTGAGTATACTAAACACCACCGACTTGTACTTTTAAATAGATGATTCTGTGGTACCTGAATTAGACCTCAATAAAGCAGCTTTAAGAAAAAGAAGGAAAACTGTCTGTTTTATCTTCTCATCCCTCGGCCTAACCCAGTCCCTTGCCCCTCAAAAATGTTAATCTAGACACACTGAATGGATAATGACGATGAGAAGAAAAATCCTGCTCCCTCTAGGTTCAGACTTTGCTTCCAGGAAGCGAGTGGATGTGGCTACACTGTGACAGATAAAAGCAAAGTTCAGTCCAACCACCAAGATGTTGAGTCTGCATGACCCCAAAAGTCTCCACTGACACAGTGGGGTACGGACCCCACAAGCCTGTGGTGACGCAGCCTTGTGTGGTGGGTGCACCCACAGTGGGAAGGCTGACTCTGCCACCACCCCATGATCAGGGGCCCCACAGACCCCTCATCGTCCTCCTGCTAACTCGTCATCTGTAAAACTGAGTTCCCCGTAATCCACAGTTGGATCCCAGGACTCACATACTCAGCAACTAGATCCCATTAGATGACTAGAGGTGATTAGACTCGATAGCAACAAATTATGGGGGGAGGCTGTTAATGGTTCCCAAACATCTGTTTTCTCTTTCTTCCACAAGAATCAAGTTTCAGAGGCTGCCTCGCCACTAGGTGTGGTCATATGATTAAGTTCCGGCTCATGGAATGGAAATATATGCCACTTCTGGGGAAGCTTAAAATGATTAGGCATATGCTCTCCCATCCCCTCATTTGTAAAATTCTTTCACTGCTTGAGAGAGGTGAGCCCTGGAAGAAATATCTTTGCCCAAAGAGAAACAGCAATCTGGAAGAGGACAGAGCTACCCACCTCATTTCATTTCATTTTTCTTTCGCTCTTTCTTTCTTTCCTTTCTTCCTTTCTTTCTCTTTCTTTCTTTCTTTTTTTTTTTTTTTTAAGATTTTACTTATTTATTTGACAGACAGAGATCACAAGTAGGCAGAGAGGCAGGCAGAGAGTTGGGGGGAAGCAGACTCCCCACCGAGCAGAGAGCCCAGATAGAGGCTTGATCCCAGGACCCTGAGACCATGACCTGAGCCAAAGGCAGAGGCTTAAACCACTGAGCCACCCAGGTGCCCCATCTCATTTCTATCAAATTGAAGCCATTGGGTTTTTCCGGGTCTCTTTGTGATAGCAACTTAGACTGTACTCTAGCAGAATTAGGATGGCAAGTGTGCTTATGACCGATGAGTAACCAAATGCTAGTTTATACACCTCCCCCAACAGGAACATTTCATTCATTCTACACAGCATCCTCTTCCTATTCAGTATCATGGGACGCTGAATTAGAAGCTCTGTTATCAGGTATTATTAGGATTGGTAGTTAGTTGTTCATATAAATGAGTTGGTTAAGGGGCACCTGGGTGGCTCAGTTGGTTAAGCGTCTGCCTTCAGCTCAGGTCATGATCCTAGGGTCCTGGGATGATTGAGCCCCACACTGAGTTCCCTGTTCAGCGGGGAGTCTGCTTCTCCCTCTCCCTCAGCCCCTTCCCCCAACCCCAACCCTGCTCATGTTCTCTCTCTAAAATAAATAAATAAAATCTTAAATAAATGAGCTGGTTAAAGTAGGAGATCATTTTAAATGATACAAATATATTTTAAACGTTTTGCTTTAATGTACATAGAATACTTCCTGGAAGTCTCCCAAAAAGAAAGGGGGTGGGCTCTTCATCGTTTGGCTGGATGGCTGGAGCTCTGGGAGCCATACTGAACTATGACAATAATGGTCACTTTCCAGGGACAGTGGAGCAGAAATCTGGAAGGAGCCTGGATCCTCCACGATCTCACCAAATTATTGTTTAAGTCTGGACCGCTTGCCTCCAGACTTCTGATCCATGAAAGATACTGTGGGCATCAGTCTATAAGTTTTATGGAAGGAATAGAGAGCATTGGTCAACTCAGCACATTGATTAAGAGGTCATCAGTTAAGAGCATTTACAAAGTAATCAGAGTTTAGAATGAGCAGAGGTTCCAGTTCTGTTTTTTTTTAAGTCACTATAAGCCCAATGTATAATATGAGGCAAGTTACAATACAACTGAATGGTTTGCAGCTTAACTGGTTTTCACTGGCTACAACAATCACCTCAGCTTCATCAGCTAGAGACCCATAATTTGCTGACATAGAGTTATTGCAAAAGAATATGCCATTGACCCTGCTGGCCTAAGGACACTGCCCGGGTGGCATCTGCATAGCTTACAAAGGGCCAGGTTAGAAGGGATCTGAAGTTCACTTTCAGACCGCCACATCACTTTTCAGGGAAAATGCCACCTAAGCTCCTCTGAGACATGGTATAAAATCATTCTGAAAGATCTGCCAGGAAAGGTAAGAAATGGTTAAATAGCTAAATGAGCACTTTAAAATGATTTAAAATAAGAAATGAAGCTATAGTCATTGAAATAATACAATAATTATAAAGTAAAAAAAAATCTCTTACTTATTCATGTATCAAGTAACTCAAGAGATACTTATTGAGAGCCTCTGATTTACTACATTAAGAGCAGGATGTGACCGTGACAGCTACGGGACATTCCAAGATTAGTGTCCCCTTTCCATTCTTGCTGGGATGTGGCCCCAGCCAGGCCCACAGTTCTGGCCTATGCAATGTACGTGACGCATGTTACTTCCAAGCCAAGATTGTTAGTATCAAAGGACCTTCCTCATTTCTCTTCCCTTGCAGGCTGGTTGACTTTGGAGACCCAGATGAAGATGGTGGCATCGCAAGATGGAAAGAGCCTGAGTCCCCAAGTCACCACTTGTTGGAAAGCCTCCCTTAAGAACCACTCAACCAGGAACACTGAATTGGATTTTCCAGGTTAAGTCACTGAATTTGGGGGGTCTTTTATCACAGCAATTTAACTGCCTTGACTAATACTGAATAGATAGGATTGGGAATTACAAAATTCTTACTTATTATAGGCAGCCAGTCCCCTTATTATGATCTTATCCTGTTGTTACTTAACTTGGTTAGAAAATATTAGGTTTTTAAAAAAGATTTTATTAATTCATTTGATAGAGATCAAAAGTAGGCAGAGAGGCAGGCAGAGAGGGGGAAGCAGGCTCCCTGCTGAGCAGAGAGTCCGATGCGGGGCTCGATCCCAGGACCCTGAGATCATGACCTGAGCCGAAGGCAGAGGCTTAACCCACTGAGCCACCCAGGTGCCCCAATATTGGGGGTTTTTGAGAACCTCTCCCTGGGGTTCCTAGAAACCTTCTTTACACAACAAACTCTCACCAAAGACAAGAACGACACCAAATCACGTGCATTTGGGCATTTCATGCACATATCTGTAAATGAAAGTCTCCAGACAAATGCCTAGTTTACTGAACAGTGTTTTGGAAAAGTTAGCAAATGAGACCACTGTGTGCATAGACATTTTTACAAGGAATATTCTGCAAGGTCTGGAAAATTCAGTCAATAGTTTCAGTGTCTGGTCCTCACACTTATACCCTTAGGCCTTCGGATATGCCTGATCCATGAAAAACTGTGCCCCCAGCCTAAGTGTGACATGGCTGGGCCCAAGGACCCAACACACACGCCGCATTCCTTGACTGTCAGATCTCCACTGTTGAGTCTTTGGAAGGCAGTCACCACCTGCCACACCAGTCTCTCTGTGGAACTTCTGACGGGCTCTCTCCCCACCAGATTCAAGATCTGGAATCAGAGTTCCATAGTATGCTCACCAGGACTTCACACAACACAAATATTTCTGTCCTATTTCCTTTTATAAAATCTTGATTGGAAGCCAATACTATTTTCATGACCCACTAAGGAACTGGGACTCTCCGTTTCAAAACTGTCCTGTCTTGTCTGTTACCCTTTTGCCTCAAAGCACCCTCTCCCATTGTGCCTTCTCCCTAAAGAAAGCCTATGCGTAGGAAGGTCTATTCATTTCCTTCCTAGTGAGAACTGGAGTCCAATTTTTACTTTCACAGGAAATCCTTAAATTTTTAGCCGTAGAGCTGACAGAAATCCCGGACCTCTTTTTCTTGTCATTGATGAGTTGACAGATAAGTCCAGAAAGGTTATGTTCTTGGCAGAGCTGGCTGCAGAGTGGGGATCAGCACCCAGGTCTCATGATTTGGCGTCCTTCCCACTGTTTACTCTGCTACTTCTGTGTCCTCCCATGGGAGTGACTGTGCCCTCCCACGATCAACTTCAGGAGGAACAAGGTGTGTAGTTAGGATTTTGTGGAATTTGAGGGTACCTGTGTGGCTCAGTGGGTTAAAGCCTCTGCCTTCGGCTCAGGTCATGGTCTCAGGGTCCTGGGATCAAGCCCTGCATCGGGCTGTCTGCTCAGCAGGGAGCCTGCTTCCCCCCTCTCTCTGCCTGCCTCTCTGCCTACTTGTGATCTCTGTCAAATAAGTAAAATCTTTAAAAAAAAGAAAAAGAATTTTGTGGAGACAGAGTAACAGGCACCCAGAAAATACCCAAACTGTATGTATGTATATATATATATATATATTTTAAAGATTTATTTATTTGAGAAAGACAAAGGAGAGAGAGAAAGCGTGTGCACACATGTCGGGAGAGGGCAGAGGGAAAGAATCTCAAGCAGACTCCCCACTGAGCTTGCAGCCTGACCCAGGGCTCATTCTCATGACACCCCCCCCCACCCGAGATCATGACCTGAGCCAAAACCAAGAGTCTCAGGCTTAAACAACTGAACCACCCAGGCATATCCCTTGTATGTATTTTTGATGCTCAAATAAGATATTTCATTTACTAAAAATCAATTCCTTCCCATATTCTACAAAATGTTTTTGTTGTGGTAAAATCCAATCAACATAAAATTTACCACCGTAACCATTTTAAGCGTCCAGGTCAGTGGCATCCGTTATGTTCATACTGCTGGGCGACCAGCCCCGCCATCCATCGCCAGGACAGTTTCTATCTTGCCAAACTGAAACTCTGCACTCAGTAAGCAGTAGCTCCCAGCTCCCCGCTCCCCTCAGTCCCTGGCAACCCCCCTCTACTTTCTGTGTCTACCTCCAGCAGTGTTTGCAGGTAGCTTTAGACATCTGGGCTACCCAGCCACAGCCCGGGAGGGGCGGGCAGGCAGGCGAGCCAGGCGCGCACCCTGTTCTGATTCAGTGTTGCACCTGAGCTCAGCAGGTGGCGGCCCCAGTCCCCAGTCCTTTGGCTCTGATGCAGCCTTTGAGATTGGGAGAACCTGTGAACCTAAGCAAGGCAGCATGGGCGTGGCAGGGAGGAGAGCACAGGGGGCCTGCGAGACCCTGAGCGCCAGCCCTGCACTCTGACCACAGAAGCCAGGTCTCTGCGGACAGGCAGAAGCAGACGCCGTGACTGACAGCAATAAAGACAGAGCAGCTGGCGCGCCATTAATAACCCCGGGCTCCCGGGAATTCATCCCCCCGCAGACGAGGACAAACAGTGCAGGCCCCGTCAGTGTGTGCTGGGAACACCCTTCCATCACCCCGGAGGCATGACTTCACGTGCCTCACCTTTTCAACCTGCTTTCCTAGGTGCCCGTGACATTTATTTCCTGACCTCGGGGTGACATCTCATAAAGGCAAAATTATCCGCACCCAGCACCTTCTAAGCCATGGGGCTTAATCCATGTAAATCATTACTGTAAATGACAACAGCCATCATGCGCCGAGCTGTAGGGGTCCGGGAGTCCCGATCTTATCCCAAACAAAAGATATTTCTTTTCCATCCCACTCTGAATCCTTTTTGTTAACGGTGACCTCTTCTTTCATAGACAAAGTCCGCAATTTACAAAAGTCATTCCAGGAGCCAGGGAGAGCCATTGCCAAGAGTCAGCACAAAGTGAGGAAAGAGCCATGGCCACAGACCCCCGCATTGCTAACAGTACTGTAAGGAGTGCCACACCGAGGCACTAACGGCTTCGGGATGTCTTCACCCAAGGAACCAGCATGAGATATTCAAGAAAAAACAACACGGCATCCTCCTCAGTTTGGCCTTCTCACCAAGAGGAAACCCTGAAAGGGGCAGGTTCAGAGAAGCAACAACCACACTCTTCAGGAGTGTCCTGGGGTCTGGACCGACAACGCACCGAGCAGACCAGTGTGGGCGGTGCATACAAGGGAATCTCAGAACCAGAGCGAGACATTTGGGCTCCAACTCCTGTTCCTGTTCTTGCCAGCTGTGAACTCTGAAAAAGACACAAACGGCCTGAGCCTTTTTTTGTTTTTCAATTTGGCCAGATGTGTATAATCCCACCGGCCCCTCCCTTCTTCACAGCATTTGAAGAATTTAATGTAAATAAAATCACACTAAACATAAGTGGCAAGGCCAAGTATAGATATGCGGATCCCCTACATATATGTAGTCGTATATGGTGCACGAAGGCGTGCGCACACAGAGGAAAAGCATTTTCACTAGTTCCGTTATCAGGAATTCTTCAGCAGGGCTTGTGGGAACCTCTGCCTGCCCTCCTGCCCCAGGGATATTCACGAGAATCCTGTGAAATAAATGCAAGGTGTGGCGATCGCTGTGTTCTTTGCAGGACCTTGATGTCACCGAAACGAAGATGATGCCCACAGAAGGTGACCACTTGGCAAGGCGAGAGTTAGGGTGGGTATTTCAGACTCGCCAAAGTTATAGGGAAAGCTCGTTCGGACATGTGCGGTGTATGCTATGAATTCCCAGAGTCCAGTGGAGGGTCCTGGAATCACATCTGACAAACTGTGGTGAAAAGTGCCACCTTCTTGCTTTGATGGCTTGCCTGGGTGGTGGAAGACATAATCACATATCCTGCGGGCTTCCTGGCAGCGGTGGTTACACAGTGCTAGGCTGTAAACGTTTGTGTCCTTCCGCCCCAAATTCCTATGTGGGAATCCCAACCTTCGAAGGTGCTGTGGGTGGGGCCTGTGGGAGGAGCTTGCATCATGAGGGTGGAGCCTTCATGAATGGGATCAGTGCTCTTAGAAAACAGACCTCAGCGGGCACCCGGGTGGCTCAGTGGGTTAGCCTCTGCCTTCAGCTCATGTGCTGATCCCAGGGTCCTGGAATCAAGCCCCATGTTGTTGGGCTCCCTGCTCAGTGGGGAGTCTGCTTCTCCCTCTCCATGTATCCTGATGTCCCTGTATGCAAGCACACACAGTCTCTCTCTCAAATAAATAAAATCTTCAAAAAATTCAAAAAAAAAAAAAAAAGACCCCCACGGAGTTCCCTCATCTCTCCAACCATGGGCGAGCACGAGGAGTCTGCAACCCAGAAGAGAGCCCTTACCCAACCATGCTGGCCCCTGATCCCGCGGACTTCCTGGCCTTGGAAATCATGAGAAAAAGATCTCTGTTGTTTAGAAGTCACCCAGCCTGCAGTATTTAGTTGTAGCCGCTCAAACAGACCAAGACACACAGCGGTGTCCACACAGACATACTCACACATCTTTGTCCAAAGAGTAATTTTAGAAGAGGAAAAAAAGGAAATCAGCCTAGCTCATTCCAGCCCAGAGGTTGATGATGTAAGCACGAAGGATCTATGGACACACTTATCATCACAAAGGCAACACACACGGGTGTGTCTGTGATGTGTCCGCCTGGGTATCTGTCTACTAATATTCTAGATATTAGATCTAGATATCTGTCTACTAATATTCTAGATCATCTCTCTGTTCCTGATGCTACCTCCCACTGTTCATTGCCTGTTTTTCTGTCCCTCCCCCTGGGGCCAGAGATTTAAGAGAGCAAGGACAGTGTCTTATCTATCACTGTATTCCCTGTAAATGGTTCAGCTTAACAAGTATTGGTAAAACCCATAATGAGCATGGCCATGCTCATGTTCCTAAAAGAGAATCTACTAAAGGGTTAAAAACATAGCAGTTTATTTTTATGAGAAAACTGAACTGCAGGAGTGGTTTGAACAATTTCCTTTGGGGATGCCTTTAAAAATAGGGGCGATAGCTCAGATCCTATGAGTGCATGTAGTTAGAATAAAGTGGCATGCTCTAAGTTCACGGGCCAGCTGTCTCAGAGTCAGTGATGGGACCTCAGAGAATACACATTCCTGAGCTCAAGACCTAGAGGTTCCTGACTCAGCTGGTCTGGGCTGTGGGTCTGGAATCTGTAGCATTGGAGTCCCATTGGTAATTTGGATGCATCTCCAGGCTTAGAAATCATTAGACGAGGGGACCTCAGTCAACTTCAGGCTGAGTTCAGGCTGGGTCTGATTTGAAAATAAGTCCTTCTCTGTCTAGCTTCAAGTCAGAAAAGGCTGCCTGGGTAGAACTCGAGAGGACACCAAGATGTTGAGCAACTGACTGATTCTTCTAGAATTAAATATTTGAGATTACATAATGGGTTGAAGCTTCTGAAGGGATCATGAGCTCCATCTTTCTCTTAGGCTCTGAGCTAAAAGCCCTCTACAGGGTGTAGAACAGGGGCTGGGATGGGAGATAAGAGGATGACTTAAAATCTAAGATTAAAAAATTATAATAAATGAGATATAAGTGTCTTAGAAGGAATTCAGAAAGGTAAGTGGGATTTTCTTACCATCATAGGTGGGAGACAAATGGGGAACTCACCTGTCACTTAAATTGTACTGCATCCTATGATGCACCCTATGACCTTACTCTTCCAGGGAACTGGGTTATTCAAGATGTCACAAAGGAAAAAACTCAAGGATACAGAGGAGGAGGAACTCTTAATTGTGAGCAGGACAGGTAATGGGCTCTTTGTAGTTTCCATTAGGCAATGATTTGCAGAGGAGAAACAATCTAGACCAAGCGTTGGGCATATCAGTCCTATATGCACACTACAGACCCACCAGAGTCAGAAAAACATAAGTGTCCAATCACTCAGTCAACCTTTATTGGGCAATAAACTGTGTGGCGCTCTCCGCTAGGCAGTCTGGAAACTCAGGTATGAAATTTAACATGGTCCCCACCTTCCTGTAACTTACACTCCACAAAATCAATAACAGAATTTTATAGGTCTTTAGATACTACAAAGTTATGTCTTATCTACTGAACCCCAGACTTCTATTTCTAACTGCCTATTCTACCTCAACACTTGGATATGTAGTAGGCATCACTCTCTTAACATATCCAAAATTAAACTTCTTTCACCTAAAATAGCCTTCAGTCTTCCACATCTTTTTTAAAGATTTTATTTATTTATTTGACAGACAGAGATCACAAGTAGACAGAGAGGCAGGCAGAGAGAGAGGAGGAAGCAGGCTCCCCGCCGAGCAGAGAGCTCGATTCCGGGCGGGGCTCAATTCCAGGACCCTGAGATCATGACCGGAGCCAAAGGCAGAGGCTTAACTCACTGAGCCACCCAGGCACCCAGTCTTCCACATCTTAGTTAGCAACAACTTTGCTTTTCCAACTGCTCAGGTCAGAACCTTGGAGTCATTCTTGATTCCCTTCTTACTATCAATGTTAGAAATCCCTACCGGATTTATCCTCAAAATCTGTGCAGAATCTGACCTTCATTACTACCACACTGGTCCAGACCACCGTCATCTCTCACCTGAACAAATGCAATCGTCTCCTTGCTTCACTGCTCAGCTGTGTGATCTATTCTCGGCAGCTGGCTTGAGTCGCTAGAGCGCTTCCTTTAGAAGGCAAGCCAAATCATCTCTCTCCTCTACTCACTGCCTTCCAATGGCTTCCATTTTGCTCAGAGTGAAAGCCAAATCCTCGGACTGTCCTCTCTCCTCCTTCCTGTATCCTCATTTACCTCCTTTCCTTTGCCTCCATGACCATATCTCTGCTCCAGAAACATTGATCTTCCTACTCTTCAAACACAAAAGAAATCTTTCTGCCTCAGAGTCTTTGAACTCCCTATTCTCCATGCCTTAAATGTGCTCCCCTACATGTCTGCACAGCTAACTTCCCCAAGGGCTTCATGGGCTTGCTCAAATCTCACTCCAATGTTTTGAAATTTCAGCCTGTAACCTTCCACACAACCTATGCCCCTTGCTTTGCTTTGTTTTTTTTCCACAGCTCTTATCATTTTCCAGCATATTATGTAATTTACACATTGGTTAAGTTTGCTATTTGTTATTTTCTGCTGCCTGGTAGAATGGAAGTGCCATGAGGCCTGAGACTTTTATCTGCCTTGCTCATTGAGATATCCAGGCACCTAGAATGGTCCCTGACACAGATGATCCATAGATGATCATAGAATACACTCTATATGAGTGAATATACTTCATGGAGAGCTTCCTTTAACATAGGCATCTTATAATCCTCACCTCGACCCCACAAGAAAGGTCATGCTACTACCCATGATTTACAAATAAGAGAACTAAATCTTAGAGAGGCTGAGTCCTCAGTTCTGAGCCATTAGACTCTAGGGTCTATCCTCATTTTTTCTCTTTAAGATTTTATTTATTTGAGAGAGCGAGCGAGCACGCGCACATGTGTTCACAAGCCGGGTGGGGGAATGGGTGGGAAGAGGATGGGGAAGGGATGGGCGGAGGGCCAGAGGGAGAGGGAAAAGCAGAGCCCTATGGCAGTCTCCATCCCAGGACCCTGAGATCATGATCTGAGCTGAAGTCAGACACTTAAAACACTGAGGCACACAGGCCCCCCTAGACTCTGGGGCCTATGCTCTTGGCCATTATGGTAGAACAGGATTGGGCCAGAGGACGCATGACAGCATGGTAAAAAGGACTAGAGTCTAATCCTGCTGCCAACCTCACAGGCCTTTCTTCCCTGGGGTCTCTGTGTGTCTTCTCTTCATTTTATAAGGACACTAGTCACCAGATTTGAGGACCACCCTAATGCAGTATGACCTCATCTTAATTACCTGCGCCTGCAAAGATGTTTTCTTTTTTTTTTTTTTTTAAGATTTTATTTAATTATTTGACACAGAGAGAGAGAGAGACAGTGAGAGAGGGAACACAAGCAAGGGGAGTGGGAGAGGGAGAAGCAGGCTTCCTGCTGAGCAGGGAGCCTGATGCGGGGCTCCATCCCAGGACCCTGGAATCATGACCTGAGCTGAAAGCAGACACTTAATGAGCCACCCAGGAGCCTCCAAAGACACTATTTTCAAAGAGTATCCCATTCTGAGGTTTTGAGTGGACATAAATTTTGGAGGGACGTTATTCAACCCACTACAGAATGGGTGGTCACAGAATCCTACATCTCAAGGTGGGATCAACCTTACGAAAACATTTAATCAACTACTCGTCAGGTACTCGAACCCCTCCTGCAGCACTGCCAGCAAAACTCGGTCTATTCTCTACTGGACTGTCTCCAGGAACAGGGTGTCAGACAGCCCCCTCCTGGCCGTACAGCTCTATTAGGGAGCTGCTTATAAACACATCCTCATGCTGGACAGACAGAAGAACGGCTCACCAAACACATCCACAGCCTAATCTCTGGAAGCCATGAACATATGGCAAAAAGGACTTGCAGATGTGATTATGTTTAAAATAAGCTTAAGGAATAATCTCCCTTGGCAGATGGAGATTATTCTTGATTAGCTAGGTAGGTGCAGCTCGATCATCTAGGTGCCTTCCTGACTGTATCAGAGGGACGGCAGAGTGGTCAGGGAGACACAACATCGTTCATTGGCTTTGAAGATGGAGGAAGGGAGCCACGTGCCAAGAAATGTGGGCACTAGAAGCTGGAAAAAGCAAGGGACTAGATTCTCTCCTAGGGCCTCCAAAAGGAACAGGGCCCCATCAACACATTGATTTTAGTCCAGTAGGACCTATATCAGACTTCTGACCTAAGGAACTAGAAGATAATATATGTGCATTGTTTAAGTCATTAGGTTGGGGGTAATTTGTTATAGCAGCAATATGAAACTGCTACAGCGGAAAGACCAACATTCCTGTAACTTCCCCCATTGGCTCTAGATCGGCTTCTGGAGGATTCAACCCCCCCACCCCCACCCCGCCCTGCTTCTTCGTTCCCTACAGCAAACATGGAGCTCGTTGAAGACACATCTCAAATCCTCCCTGAATCTTTAGTTTGCTAGTTTAATATTGTCAGTGTTTCCTCATAGGACAATTTTCAGACCCCTCATCATTGTATCTTCTTCACTGTATCTTCATTCACCCCTCTTCATTGTATCTTCGTTCTCATCCTCACTCAAAAAAGTTGGTGCCTCGAACAACACGCACCGTATTCTGCTGCGGAATCCAGCCTCGAGCAAGGCTCTGGATTACTAATGCCTCTCCTGGAGCACAGCCCCGAGCCCAGCCCCCGCTGCGGTGTGAATGGTGCCCCATGCACTTTGTGGGGGGGAAGCCTTACTAGTGGGAGAGCGGGCTTTGCGATCAAACTGACCTGAGTTTGAACTCTGACATCTCCACCTTCCGGCTACATGGTCTTGAAAAAAATTAATTAGTTTTTCTGTGTGTTGGCTTTTGTAACTCAGGTATAAAGAATGAGGTTTATACTCTATAAAAAAAATAATAAAATGAGATCATGTGTTTGAAAATATTCTGCAGAAGAAAGGTGTTAAAATATGTTGGCTTCCTTTTTTTCCCTGCGTCCTGAACACTGTATTTCCATTTATATGGATCAAGTTTGAATTAACTTTTTGGGCAACAATATCATATTCCAGCTTATTGTGTCAAATTTACACTCAACTAAAAGTCTTATTTCTTTTTTTCAGGGTAATGCCTGGTGAGATACCTTTATTCTGTACTGGAGCAAGGGTTGATTTGGGGTTATTTTTACCTTGTGATGTTTGGGGCTTTTTGGCCCCATGTGCCAATGTCTTTGGGAATCAAATTCTCTCGCTGGGCACACTAGCTTGCCAGTTTCAGACCATATACATTTGTCATATATGCCACTAAGTGCCTCCAGCACGGTCCTACGAAAGGAGATGAACCTGTTTTGTTGTCACTAGTCCTTAATGCTTTTCCACCCGATCCAAGGCCTCACTTCTTTCTTGTCCGAATACTCATAAGCCAGCTTTTCGAAGTCCACTGGTTTCAGGATTCCTCAAAAATTACTGTGGGTCTCTCTTGCCGGCTTGTGGGCCAGCTCTCCAAGCTCTGCAAATACACGGTTCCTCCCACGAGACTTGCTCGCAGCAAGAGCACTCCGTTTCTGCTTTACCACCTCCTGCCTCTGCAGGGTTACAATCCCCTCCCATCAGAGCTGATGTCGACCTTCACTGTTATACAATCCTCCTCCTTAAAAGAGCACAGAAGCTAAACAGGTGCTAGAGAGTTCTATTTTCTGTGACCCGTGACCATTTCAATATTGACCTTTGGAAGAGGAACATCATTTTTTTGCTGGTTTTCCTTGTTCAAAATCTGATTTAAAAAAAAAAAAATCTACCTTTCATCATGTGATGCCTTTGGTCCACTTGCAGATTCTCCCTCAGAGGTCAATAGCAAGGCGTTCTGTCCACCATTGCGTATGGGCTCTTATCCCCGGGCCTCCTCTATGTCTGAACTTGCAGATACATTTCCCTGAGGACCACTCAGTGTTTCCCAACATCCTTTCCCTCTTTTCTTCTACCCAGGCATTTTTTGAAAACTGCCATAAAAATGAGTCATCTGCTTTCTGTCTCAGTCTTTGGAACTTCTTCCTATATTTTCTCTGGGCTTCTGTTTCTGTGAATTTTTCCAAATCAGATTCCTGGAGTATAACATATATCTCTAACACTGCCCTACACTCTTGGGTGCTGTGAACAGTCCAGTGCCCACAGTCTGGAGCTTACGGAGTCAAGACTGGTCCGAGCTCTTCAGGCATGACCTTGGCCTAACATCTCCCCACCTCCCATCACCTCGGTAGCAAAGCAACCTCTTCCCATCCCACAGGAAGGGCTCTCCATAGCTCCAGAGAGGAGATGGATCCTGGGGGGCTGAAAGCCCAGAGTGATGCTCCCCTCACCCTTCGCTCTTGACCTCTTTCTTTGAAGCTCAGGGAAGAATATTCCCTGGCCGAAAGCCACGGTCCTCTTCTTTGTCCTCATATCTTACTTAACTCAGTTGCCACCAGCATCAAGACTGAGGAGCCACAAAACCAAGGCTAAGACACTTAGTCTGGAAGCAGACAGACATGAGTTTAAATGCCAGCCACGCAAGCCTTAATTTTCTCATCCGTAAAACGTGCTTAATAACAGAACCTGCTACCGAGGGACGTGAGAATTACATGAGATAAGGCTTAGAAACCACTCGGCTCGGTGTCTAGGAAATAACCATGCCCGTTAATGTTCACTGTCATTATTCACTGGAAATACGTCCCTCCCCTATGAAGATGCAAGCTCGTGTCTAGTCATTTCAGCCCACCGAAAAGCGAGGGCGAGCTGCCGCCACAAAGCCCAGGCAGCCCGTGATGGAGCATTCAGCCATTAATGTGACAGTGGAATAAAACAAAGCAAAGACCTGTGGTCCCCTTACAGGTGTGGCCTCAAATAAAAGCAGTGTCTTTAAGACATGAGGGCCAGAATTCAACTTGGCTTTTTCCATGGAACTCCTACTTAACCCATCAGAAAAACTCAACGATTCAGTTACTGACTCAGCTGCCGAGTCATTCCGAGGGCGTATATTACGGATCCTGGTGGACGATGCCCCAGGGGAGTTGGCATGCCCAGAGAGGAGGCAACGGCGAGGGGTGTTTTCTGCGTTCTAAATCTTAGCACACGACAGACTCGGGAGAAGAGTGGAGTTGAGGAGGACAGCAAACACAGCTTCCCTTTGTCCATCTGTCAGAATTGGCACCAAGTTCTTGGCAACCTTTTGGGAGCTTCTGTGCCTGGGCTGGGCTGACTTGGCCCCATCCATTTAAGAATGTTTGATTTGATTGCACAGCAAAATGCTTTTGAAAAGCTGCGCTATTATCCCTGAAATAGAAAAATTAAAAAAATTTGAAAAGCACCTTTGAAGTCAGCTATCCAAATGAAACCTGTGACATCAGAGCGATGGCAGATAAGTGGGGGGCAGAACAAGGCAGGCATTGACCGCGGGGCAGGCCAGGCCGATGCCACACTTTACACCCCACCAATATAAGTCAAAGATGAAAGATGCTCTGGGCAGCTCGCCTGACCTCTGTGCCTCTGTTATCTGCAGTTGATTGCACAGTGTTTTGCTCCGAACAATCCCTCACTGTCTACCTGGTGCAGGTGAGTCTGAGCACAGCGGGGGCTCGGGCGGCTTGGCCAGGTTATGGGGATGCCATGCATAGCACAGGGGGCCCGAGGAGGGCTTTCGAGAACCAAGCACCGTCTTTATTACTCCTCTTATCCTTTGCATGTGCGGGACAGGGCAGCTAAGTGCAAATGGAGGGCAGCAAAGAAAGCCCAGGGCGTGTGTGGTGACAGACAGGCAGCTCTCTCTCCAACTGACAGAGCATCAGAGACCGAAAAGAAGCTCCAGCTGCCCGGCCGCACGTTAACATGCGATGTCCCAGACCGTGTTGTAGCATGACGGGTTTGTACGGACTTGGCTTCAGTTCCTGCATTTCTCATTGTGGAACGACTCACTGAAAGAGTGCGGCTACTAAGGACAGCCCATCAGTTCTCAGGCCTGAGCTGCATCAGAGCCGGGGAAGGAGACTGCTGGGCTGAGAGCGTCTGATTCAGCGATTATGCATTTCTTTTTTTTTTTTTTTAAGATTATTTATTTTAGAGAGAGAGAAAGAGTGCATGAGTGGGGAGGGAGAGAGGGAGAGAAAGAATCCCAAGTAGACTCCTGGCTGAGCAAGGAGCCCGACACGGGGCTCGATCTCATGACCCTGAGTCCATGACCTGAGCCAAAACCAAGAGTCAGACGCTTAACGGACATAGTCCCCCAGACGCCCCTGAATTTGCATTTTCTGACAAATTCCCAGGTGATGCCAATGCTGCTGGCCCCGGGCCCGTACTTTGAGGACCACTGGCTCTCGAGGTAAATATCAGTCTAGCATTCAATACTTCCATTACAAATAATTTTCACTTACATCTAGTACCCTTCAACCGAAGTCAGGTGCTATCCTAAGTGCTGGGGGTACCAAAGTGAGTAACAGAATGTAGCTGAAAGGCTCAGTACATTCTAAGCTATGTCCAGAACAAAATGGGATCAAGTAAAGCCCACCGTTAGAGGACTCCTACAGTGAGTTTTCTTCCCAATAGAGCATTTGGGGGATAAGCAACGTGGGTTTGCAGTTTTAACAAAAGGAAGTAAAGGTACCTAGTGGGTATCATCAAGAAGTGGTGAGATATGCAGTTAAGGAGGGAAAGTTGGCAGAAAAACTGGCTTACTCTTAAAAAAAAAAAAGCATCTTTGGAGCAAGGAAGAATAACCCTGCATGTCCAAAGATACACAGCAGAAAGGAGATCCACGAAACTGAGAGTGCATGAAACTGAAATCACGGAGAGGAAAGAGTAGAGTTATCGCCAACCACGCAGTTAGGTGGAGAAGCAGGTTGTCTGATTCCATTTTCCCCTGGAGTCTGGCGTGGGCACCCATGGAAGAGAAGGGTCCGTGCAACTTTCGGGCCTTCCTTGTTGACATCCTTTTGCCCTCTCTTACTACCTCAGATGCTCTACACATCCTTGTGACTTTTCTCAGATACTGAGGGCAGTTGAGGCAGGACAGGAAAACCCACTCTCAAAGAGCCAATGACTTGGTTGCTCACAGTTGTCCTTGTCTGCGTTGGCCTCTGTTCATTCGTTCAGAACCAGCCTTGGGCAGCCCCTGTGTTCCCAGCGATGTGCTGGGTCTGGGCCATGGGGGAGGTGAACTGTGCAGTCACAGCATGTGACATCATCTCTGTCTTCAGGGGACTTACAGGAGACGAGAGAAGAGCTCTCAAGACGTTATCTGATATTGAGTAGTGATTTCAAAACAACTGTAAGAGATGCTGCAAAGTATACATGATTAAATGTCCCATGAGTAATTCAGAGTGGAAAGTATGGCTGCAGAAGACAGGAGAGCCTTCACAGAGAAGCAAGATGGAAACTCGGAGGGAGGAATGAGAGATATTATATAGTTGGGGACGATAAGGAGACAGTAAGGATAGAAGAGGGGGAGAGAGTCAAAGAGGGAGGGAGGAAGAGAAGGAAGGAAAGAAAAGGGAGGGAGAGAGGGAAGGAAGGAAAGAAGAATGAGGGAGGGAAGAAGGAAAGGAAAAGAAGGAAGGAAGGAGGGAAGAAAGGAAGGGACGAAGGGAGGAGGGAAGAAAGAAGTGGGAGTGTTTGCAGTACACAGAGGGGCAGAACATTATCTTGGCTGAGCCAGGGGTCTGAACCACAGAGAGCCAGTTGAGAACAGACCGACTAATGCACTGAAGGCTGTCCTAAGGAATTCTGACATGTTTTTCCAGACAATAGGAAATCCATCATGCGTTCCCTTCATTCATTCATCCAGTCGGCACCACGCTGGTGGAGCACCATGCTGTGTGTGGGCCAAGAACAAGGTTCAGCTGTAGGCTAAGAGATCAGTGACTAATCCTTGCTCTTTGAGCATTCACTGTCCAGTAGGGAGACTCCATGGGATCAGATAACAACACAAAGGACCAAACGCTACAGTGGAAGCTTGAACAAGGACAATGGAGACCAAGGTGGGCAACAGTTGGCTCTCCTTGGGGACACTTAGGGGAAGCATCACAAAGCTGAGCTCATAGAACTGGGACTTGAACATGGGTAGATGATATAAACAAAGGCACAAGAGTTCTCCTCACTGTCCTTTGCGATCACCCAAGGCTGCTTCCCACTTCTCTCTCCCACCAACCAAGTGTCATGAGCAAAGGCAAGACTCACTAAAGGAGGAAAGGAAGAAGGACAGCGGGGGCTACAGGAGGGGAGGGTAGTGGGAGTTATATCCAGAAGGGGGGACGGAGAGTCTGCAGAACATGGTGGCAGGCACACAGCAGTCCTAGAATGAGTGTGCGGGGTTGCCCAACATTGCAGCTCTCAGGTAACATCAGAACGACATTCTTCCAGAAGATGGCAAATTTCCTTCTTCTCTCCACACACACTGCGTACAGCTGAACATCTGCCTAGCTCTCTCTCTACTCGGGGGCACATGCCCCCCAGTCAAAAGAGACAACAGTTGATTGGTCTTTGCTCTGACTTGAGGGGCATCCAAAGTCTCCTCGTCCACACTGCCTTCGCCCTCCCAGGTTGGACTGCTCCCCTCAGGCCTGACTTCACAGTCCCAAACCAGAGTCACTCACGGGTTAGGGAAGGGTCAGGGCTCATGCCTTCCAGATGACCCCAGGTAAAAGGTGCCCATGTCACCCCACAAGCTCTGTCACCCTTCCTCCTGAGCACATCGCCTGCTGTCTACAAGGGAAAGAAATAAGTTTTAAAAAGTGAGTCCATACAAAAATGTGCTGTGCTCTGAAAGCTAACCTGGGACCACCCTGCTAGTGAGTAATGGGAAGACTAATTTTTTCCAAGTAACTAATGTCTCCAAGCCCAGCAAACAATCTAGCTGAATAGATCATTTCTCTGAAAAGAAAACTTTCAACAGCTAGAAGATCAAAGCGGTTTCTCTGGTTCAGAAGTAGAATTCAACTTTCTTTCGTCATTGGTCTACTGCCCGAAGCATCACTCTTCAGCCTCTTACCACTCGCTCCTCCCCTAGTGGAATTCCACCAAAGGGACCAGCCACACTGGCCTGGGACTCCGAATTAAGGTGACTTGGGAGTTACGTGGCCCGAGCACCCTCCACAAGCAAGTTTTCCCATCATTTGGTTGCTTCCATTTAGCAAAAAGGACCCCCAGGATGGCTGCCCCTGTCACCGTCGTGCCCTGTGTAACTTAGGAACCTCTTTGATTAAGCAGGTGAATAGCTCTACTTGTTTCCCCAGCAGATGTTTGGTTGAAGTTCCTTCCCTGTGATTATGATTTTCTTTGGTCAAAAGAAGAGTAATTTGAGAAAGCTGGTCCAGGAATGAAACAGGGAGGCGGCCGCAAGATGAATTTTTGAACTCTCGAGACTGCATTTTTGACTATACAATCCCACCAACCTTATTATTAAGGGTAATTACTGGCCCCAGGCAGGAGCTACAGGTCCCCTACAGGGGATCTGAGCTCACTACTGTAGGTCCCACCAAGGTAAACTATACTTTTTCATGCGCAATCATCCTCCCAGTTGGGGGTTATGAACCACAGGGTGATCACTGGATCAAGGAGGCTCCGAATGCCGAATAAAACACCCATTGTTAGAAACGCAAAAGCTAAGTATATCCAGGCTCCACTAAAACAATGCAATACATTTTTTCCCCAATATTAATTGCTGGAAAATAATTAAAGATTCTCCCCCACCTGAAAAAGACCTGCATCAGCTGCAGACTGGTTAATTCAATGATACTCTTTGGAGGTGGAAACAGGTTTGGGTTTAGGATGACATGGCCTTACACAAACCACACTAATCAGACAAATCACTGGCAACAGAGCACTCCTTTTTGCAATGTGATTGTGAAAGCATGCACACTTCTACAGGAATAGTGCACCTCATGATCCCATGGAAGCGTTCAAAGAGAAGAAGAGGTGGGAATTTGTACCTAAGGGAGATAAAGAGAATGCAAGGAGCCTGGGGATGTAGACTGAAGCAGCTCTCCACGAGCAAGACATTTCCTTCAAGATTAATATTTTATCTTAAACATTTATGAAGCCATTATAGTCTACTTCGTATCCGTGCTCCACCTCAAGCAATGACTTAAATCACTTATACCCCTACAACTGATGTCCCGGCAGGGTTTGCCGTGTGTATCCTGGAGCTAAACTTGTGTCACCCAAAGGCTGGGCATGCCAGCCGGAGAAGTATGGGCACAACAGACATAATGTCTTGGCAAGGAGACAGATCACCAGCCTCGTTCTTACTCAGTAAGCGAGACCAGCTCAGAAAACTTTGACCTATGGAGGCCACAGTCCCCTAGTAGCTATCAAATCTTCAGTGCTTTAAGCCCTGGCCGCTGTCTACCGGGGCAGATCACCTAGCCTCCTTTGGACTGTCTGGAGGTCCAGATGTAAGAAAGTGAGGTCATCTCCTTATCTCGTCATATCAACCAGAGGTTCAAGGCTTCTAGAGGGTGCTCAGAAGTTGAGAAGTGTGTGTGTGTGTGTGTGTGTGTGTGTGTGCGCGCGCGCGCCAATGTACCTGTGTGTACTCACACACAGGTATCCTAAATATGAAATCAGTTACAGGAGTGAACTGCTGTACCAAGTGGTGAAAAATCAGTAGAGGACTTGGAGGAACTCTGAACCCTGAGCAGAACAGGGAAGAAATGAGGCAGGGGCAGCTGAGGAGGAACGGAGAGCGCCACCCAGAGGCAGGAAGAGGCAGCTGGACCAGGTCAAGCTGCATAGAATGAGGTGAAAGGAAGGAGGGCCAACCATGCATTTTCCAGACTGTTACAGAGATTTTGCACCGAGTGCAGGATTCTCCTCCAAAGGAGAAGTTATAGCAAAAAGAATTTTGGGAAATTTCAGGAAAATTGTATTTACTGGGCATGTACTGAGGACCCAGCTTTGGACTAAGCACACAGAGTGCCATCACAAGACCCAACAACCCGATGAGGTAGAGATGATTCTTAAACCCATTTTTGAGATGAAATAACCAAGATTCAAGAGAGGTTAGCACACTGGCCAAGATTATCCTCCTTCCTTCCCTTCTTCCTCCTTTTCTTTATGTACCAGTCACTGTTAGAGGCACAAGACAGAACAAAAGAGATAAAGTCCCGGCCCCTTTAGAGCTCACATTCTGGCGGGGGTGGGAGGGTGGCCCATACCTATAGGATTATGGCAGGTCATGAGAGCAATGGAGAATAATCACTCCGGGGACAGGGATGGGCAGTGACGGCGGTGGAGAAGAGCTCTCTCTAGCACAGGTGCTCAGGGGAGACCTCTCTGGTGAGCGACGTTGGAGCAGCGATCTGAACGAAGGGCAGGGGGGAGCCATTCAGATGTCTTTGGGAAGAGGATCCCGGACAGAGAACAGAGAGGACAAGGGCAGCATGTGCTTGTGAGTCCAAGGAAGGCCCAGAAGGACTGCTGTTCCTGGAGCAGAGAAGAGGAGGGTCCGTGCTGAGAGATGAGGTAGGAGAGGACCCAGGGCACACATGCACGGGGTCTCATAAGCCAGGGTAAGGGCCTTGGAATTCGAGTGCGATGAGACCATCTCAGGTTGCTGGGGCAGAGGAGACTGAAAATGAACAAGAGTGGAAGGGAATGGGATGGGGGTGGTTGGTATTGGGCCCGGGGGGGCGGGGGTAAACCATGGAGGTGTGGGGAACTGGCCAGATGCAGGTGATAGCCGAACGTGGGGGCCAGCCAGATTTGGTTTTAGGCTACAAGCAGCCCAGACTGAAAGTGAGGCAGGTGAGCCGCAGCCCCACGCCCACCCTCTGGCGGAGACTGTTTAAGTTTGGTCTCGGCAGAATCCTCCTATTCTCCGACTCCTCTTACCCCCTGTGCTCTCTGCTGCCACCCAGCGGCCACAGGCTGCTGCTGACTTCGCAGCCCTTGCCCTGTGTGGTGTGCACACCAGATGCTTACGAAGAAAACCTTACCACTCTGGACCCTAGTTCCGTCATCTGTTAAATGTCAGGGCTGGGGTATTTATCCTCGAAGGTTGCTTTCCATTCTTATTCTCTATGATCTGTGATCTATTTCCCTACAAAGTAGGGGGGAAAACCAGGATAAGATTATGGATATCTATGGCTTTTTTCGCCATAGGAGTGTATTTTTAAGACATTATCTGGACAGTTCTTAAGCACCCTGCTCCACTGCTCAGAAAAAATCAAGATGCTCTGGAATTATCACACTCTGTTGTAGTGTTGGGATTAAAATTATTTACCCATTAGTTAATCAATTAAATTGTTCATTGCAACTATATAGAATTCAAAACTCAGCTCCTCAGAAAACAGTTGGGTGGTTTCTGGAAGAGCTACACACAGAATGACTATGTGATCCAGAGATCCTCTCCCAGTTCTAGATCCAAAAGAATTGAAAACAGATTCTTGAATAGGCCTTTGTACACAAAAATTCACAGAAATGCTCTTCTGCATCACCAAAAGTGAGAGCAATGCAAATGTCCATCATGGATGAAAGGACAAACAAGACGGATATATATACATCCACACAATGCGGACATTGAATGGAATATTACTCAGCCATGAAAAGGCATGCGGTGCTGACAGAAGCTACCATAGGGAAGAGCCTCAAACGCATGAGGCCAGGTGAAAGAAGCCGGTCCCACGCAGTGTCTCGTGGTCTGTGAGTCTGTGCATGCGGAGTATCCAGAAGAGATCATCCCCAGAGACCAAAAGGACATTGGTGGTTGCCAGGGACCGTGGGGAGGTGACAATGGGAAGTCACTCCTTAACAGGTCCAGGATTGTCTTGTGAGGGGATGAAAACGTCTCAGAGCTACCTAGAGATGCTGGTGGCACAGTAAAGGAGTGCAGGAAAGGTGCGCAATGGCACAATTTAAAAATCGTTCATTTTATGTTATGTGAGTTTCACCTCGATAAAAAATAAACCCACTCCTCGGTCTCACTAGCCCTATTTCAAGTGCTGAGTTGCCGGTGGCTACCGAGTTACACAACACAGATTGAGAACATCTCCGGTCCGGTAGGAGGTTCTACGAGACAGGGCAAGGTGTCTGACAGTCTCGTGGGGAGGTCCCTTCGGTTCCGGTCTCCACAGAAGCCCCATGTGCACCAGTGTGGGTCCGCTGGGCACCTCAGAACAAGGGGCATCCTCAGCCCAACATTTCCAGCCACACACCCACCAGAGGGCGCCCACGTACCCCGGAAAACACTGAACGAAGAGGGAGTGCAAGGATGAAAATCTATTTTTAGCATCCGGAGCTGAACCAGTGGTAACAGAAACGCCAGGAAAGCAAAGACTAATAGGACAGCTTCCGTGCAAACTCTCCCATTCTCGCTTGTCTGACTGTTCATAACGTGGGGACATTTTCCTTCGTGATCATGTCGGGTCTCAGCCCGGTGTGAATTTGGTGAGCAGCTACAACGCTTTGGGCTGAACTAGTGCAGCACGCTTTCATGCCAGGGAGAGAGAAGAGCTGCATCGCACACATGGCCGTGCAGATACACACAGGTGCACACAGAAAGCAGATGGGCGTGCACGCACTCGGATATCGCCCCCATCAAACAGCTGAAGTCTTATGACACAGACATCGTCCATCCCTGCAGTCCTCCAGGAAATAGTCATGGTAACCAAAACAGCGTCCCTCACAAGCATCTCCGAGGGATAACCTTCCAGGGCAGCAAGCCTTTGGGGACCAAGCTTTCAGGATGGGAACAATATGAAAAACACAATGAAAACATTTTAAAATCATCCTCCCTCCTGGCACATTAGCCAGTGTGAGTATATCCTATTGTTCGAGTCTCCGTGTGAATCATCCCACAGAGCTGTTGCAATCAGAAATCTGACCAGAGTCAGGGTTGAACTCCGCTTGTTGTCATTTTGCCATCGAAATGTGGAAAACCAAACCGGCAACTTTATGCGTTCCATCCTCTACACGGAACAACATAGTACAAGGCTCATCGATCGCTTCTACCATTTGGCACTTGGGAGATATGGATATTTTTCCTCCTTTCCTAAAATTTAGAAATGTTTGGGGTTAAAAATATAAATGCATGGCTTCTCAATGTGGAAGAGCTGTTCCCATAAGGCCTCAGGACAAGGGCGTAAAAGCCACCTGCCCTTATCACGGTTAGTCATTCTGTCACAAGGACGTAAACCGCAGGCTTTTCTCCTTCCCTTTCTCCTACCCTCTCTCCCTATATCTGATCGGTTTATCAAAGTTGGAATATTCCCTCCTAATTCTCAGCTCTCCTAATAACTCCTAATTAAAGTGGACAAAGCCAGGTTCTGGCCTTGGATTAGTGGTTGTCAGGGTTATCACGAAGGGGAATAAAATTCTATACCTTATTCAGCTAAATATTTTCAAATGAGGTATCTTTCAATTGTACTTTTATCTAGTGCCTTATAATCTTTACATTTTGGTATGCGTACAGTTTTATATTTATAGACTTATGTTGTTGGTAGACATATTCTTCAGGTCCCTGAAACCTAAGACCGAAATGTATTTAAATTCCAAAGGACCATCCCTCCCTCGCTTTCCCCAGATGGCCTTCACCATCTTCCACTCTCAAAAATAAAACTGCCCACGCACCTGCCAATCAGTTGGAATGTGTTGCAAATCAGGGAGTTACTGGCCACCCTTTGCCCATTTACACAACCTTAGTCTATGTCTCCCTAAGCCACTTAAAACAAAATTTGCAAAAGAGAGCAAAATGTAAGCAGCATTTCCCAAAGACTGTTTCAAAGAAAACCAGCAAAGGAAGAAGCATTAAGGGGAACAAATGGTCTCAGTCCCAAAAAAGGAACCCAGGGAGTCCCTGAGGGAGCGGTTTTCCTCCTGGAGATTCCGTCTCCATCAGCGCGGTCGAGTGCCGAGCAGCTGCATGTGGCCGAGGCGGTCAGCTCTCTCCAGCCCTCCAGGATCTCTGCGTAGTTCTCTGGGCTCACCCCCAGCTTCTGCGCTCTTCACAGTTTTCTTCAGAGAACTGGAGGGTGCCCTGAGAGCCCGAGTTTGCGTTCCCCCAGGAGGCTATGGCGAGCAATGACTAGGGCAGGAGTTTAGAGACCTAACCCCTTGCCCTGAGGCGGGACAAATTCTGCCAAGTTAATCCCAGGACCTTCTTGGGTGAGGGGACAAGGTGGGGCTGGGTCCTCTCCCGAGATGACACTGCGGCTTGGCTTCTTCCTTCCCTGTCCCGTTCCCCCTTCCCACTGCTACCCCACATTACTGACTTCCACAGGGAGCACTTCTTCATAAGGACCTGTGGCCAGGGTCGGCCTCTGAGGAGCGACCGCCATCCTACAAAGAAGCCCAGGTAACTCTGTCCGACTCAGGGTTCCATCTGTGTATGCATTCATTCAACAGTACTTTCCTACTATGTCCCAGTATACCCTAAAAGTACTTGACCACGGACAGCTCACAGTCAGCTGCTTCGTTCCACCAAGCAGGAGTGGGCAAATTTTCTCTCTTGGGTAACCTCTGTCAGATTTCTGGGAAGCCAGAATGCCAAGGCACCCATTTTGGGAAATGTGGACACTCAGAGTTGGATTTTGCCCCCACAAACCTCACTCTCAAACTAGACTGTCCATTCCTCACAGTGGAGCCATAGGGCGCATTTCTTTGTATCCACACTCTTACTGCTCACAGGGCACTGTGCCCTAACCAGTAGCTCACGCCGTCATGGGGGAAACGCTCTGGACACAGAGTCAGAGGCTCTGGCTCCTCTCTCATCCTCATCAAGTGAGGAGGAGCAGGAGGGGACAACCTGGTGCTTAAGATATGACCTTGGTAAGCGTGGGTAAAGCTAGCATCAACTTTGTGGGATGACTCCAGTTTTGGCCAGCGGACAATTCTGGGAAAGATTTTCAAAAGAGCTTTGGGTAATGCATTCCCCCAAGAAGCTCATAGTTCATTCCCAGATGTGGTCTAATCCATCCCCAAACATCCCTGGGAAGCAGAAAGCATTTTAGAGGCAAACAGTATAATTTTTAAAGGTGCATCTGTCTGGTGTCGAAACACCTGATCGTCCCCTAGAACTCAGCCATCCGCCCTGATGGTTGGCATCACGAGGAAAGTGACCCAGGTGTCCTGAGGCCAACTGGTGGGGAGAAAAGGGCCTGGAGGTAGAAGTCAGGCATGCGACGTGCTTTCTGTCCCCACCTTTCATCTGCTCAGGTCCTCAAGTGAACGAACACTTCAGTCTCCTCCGTAAATCCCAGGGTGATGGGATGGTGCGAAGCTGGGGTGGGTCGAAAACCAAGCCTGGCCAGGGAGGGGCAGAGGAGAGAGGCCTGCTGGCTGTTTCTGGGGTACAAGCAAGGCCCACAGTGTCCCGCAGTGCTTCCTGCTACCAAGCATGTGGACTCTTCTTCGTGCTTCATTAAAATCAGAGGATAAAAAGCAAACACAACCCCAAAACAAGACACCTGTTTCTGCTTCTCCTAATAGAAACGGCTCGAAGAAGGGGGCAGTTGAAATCACAGGTAGAATGCTGTGTGTGCACATCTGCATTCCAGTCACATCCTCAAAGCTAAGGAGGCTGCTCTAGACAAGCAGAGGAGAATAAAGCCCGAGGACGGGTCCTTGGACTTGGCGAGCAGGAAGCCGTGGAAGCGGCTGTAGCGAAGTCCAGACCTAACTTCTGGGTTTAGGAGTACACGGCGGCTGTGTGCAAGCCCCCGCACAATTCCAAACACAGCGATCTGTGATCAGCGTCAGATGAAGGGCACAGACGATCAGAGCGCAAAGGATTTGGAACAGGAAGAGCAGCGCAGGAGGGGCAGGTCCATGGATGTCTGTGCAGAGAAAGCAAGGCTTATAACAGGTCTGGAGTTACACTGGAATTTGGTTACAAGTTTAGAAAGTCTTATCCCAGGACATTCCCAGCCTCGTTTGTCCAGGAGATCCAGCCCTCTGAAATTCTAGCCCTGACTCTTCCGTGAGAGAGCCTGGGACTCTGGTGTAAGCACTTTTAAAACCTGCACATAACCAATCACCAGGGCCTGTTGCGGTGATTTCACATTGTCTCGTCTCCTGTCCATCCCATAATACCTTGTCACTTGTCTATGACCCTTCCTCAAAGGTAAACGTTTCTTTGTTTTTTCTTGTTTTAAGTAGGCTCCATACCCAGCATGGAGCCCAACATGGCGCCTGAACTCACGACCCTGAGATCAAGACCTGAGCCAAGATCAAGAGTCAGACGTTCAACCAACTGAGCCACCCAGGTGCCCCAAGGCTAGACTTCTATTACTTGGGATGGAACCTGAAAGAAAGGAACTATCAAGTTGAAGACGCTGGATATATCCTTTACTTCATCAATAGCCTAGAGGTGTGGGCATGTGTGAGGGGAAAGGACCTGAATCTGTGTTCATAGTAACGTCCAGGCATTGACACTGGCGTGACCATCCGGCACAAGATGATCGGATGTTAGCACGAAGCACATGACACATGGCTGGATGAGCAATATGTTGGGGGAAGCAGAATCCAAGGCACATGCAGAGACAAAGGACAAGCACCAAGTATCCCACCATCATCACGATCTGATCAATGTTCTCCGTCCCTGAAGGAGCACGCTGCAGAGGTCAAAAGTATGACCTTAGTGCCATGAGGAAGTTGGCACCAAAAGCTGGAACGCCTGGGTCTGAGTCCCGACCTTAGCACATTTTAATTCTATGGCTTTGAGAAAAGCAAGGTTTCTGACCTTGGGTTTCCTGTAAGTTTAGGGCAATAAAATACCACCTTGCTTACTACAAAAGGCTGTGTTGAGAACCCAATGAGATAAAAATGTGAAAGTATGGGGGTCTAAACCAGTATAAAACAAATGGAAGATTTTTTTAAAAAACGAGCAGAAGACATGAACAGACGCTTCTCCAAAGAGGACATACAAATGGCCACCAGACACATGAGAAAACATTCATCACTAGCCATCAGGGAGATTCAAATCAAAACCATACTGAGATGCGACCTTACACCAGTCAGAATGGCTAAAACTGACAAGGCAAGAAACAAACAGATGCTGGCGAGGATACAGAGGAAGGGGGACCCTCCTATGCTGTTGGTGGGAATGCAAGTGGTGCAGCCTCTCTGGAAAACAGTGTGGAGGTTCCTCAGAAAGTTAAAAATAGAGCTTCCCTATGACTCAGCAATTACACTACTGGGTACTTACTGCAAAGATACAGATGTCGTGAAAAGAAGGGCCAATGTATCCCCAGTGTTCATAGCAGCAATGGCCTCAATTGCCAAACTGTGGAAGGAGCCGAGATGCCCTTCAACAGACGAATGGATAGGAAGATACAGTCCATATACATTCTGGAGTATTATGCCTCCATCAGAAAGGATGAACACCCAACTTTTGCATCAACATGGACGGGACAGGAGGAGATTGTGCTGAGTGAAATAAGTCAAGCCGAGAAAGTCAATTATCATATGGTTTCACTTATTTGTGGAGCATAAGGAATAGCATGGAGGACATTAGGAGACGGAAAGGAAAAATGAAGGGAAGGAATTCAGAAGGGGAGATGAACCATGCGAGACTACGGAGTCCGGGAAACAAACTGAGGGTTTCAGAGGGAAGGTGGGTGGGCAGATGGGTGAGCCCAGTGGTGGGTATCAAGAGCAGGGACTGCACAGAGCACTCGGTGTTATATGCAAACAATGAATCATGGAACAGGACATCAAAAACTAATGATGCACGGCATGGTGACTAACATAACATAATAAAAAAAATTTTTAATGTATAATTGATGATTAATTCTCCCTCAACCAGTGCAGAATGTGGCAGGAGTAATCCTTATCAACACAGTTCAAATTTGCCTCTTTTAGCTTTTAAACTTTTTATTTGATACAATTTCAAACTGCTAAAAAGTTTTAAGACACCACAAAGAAAACCCACATGTGGTTAACCTAGATACATCAGAAGAAGCAATTGGTAATAATTTGCCCCATTTGCTTTATCACTCTGTCTCTCTCCCTCATCGGGGACATATTTCTTTAATCCTAAATATCCTAGTGTATTTCCCAAGAAACACATCTTACATCATCCCAGCACAATCATCAAAATCACCATGTTTAACGCTAATACAATGCTCTAATTTAGCCCATAGCCCATATTCAAATTTTTTAAAATTTTTTTAAAGATGTTATTTATTTGACAGATATAGATCACAAGTAGGCAGAGAGGCAGGAAGAGAGAGAGGAAGGGAAGCAGGTTCCCCTGCTGAGCAGAGAGCCCTATGTGGGCCACGATCCCAGGACCCTGAGATCATGACCCGAGCTGAAGGCAGAGGCTTAACCCACTGAGCCACCCAGGTGCCTCCATATTCGAATTTTGTCAGTGGTTTCAATACTATCCTTTTTAGCCATTTCTCCTCATTCCACAATCCACTCCAGGATGAAGTGTTGCATTTGTAGTCATGGTATCTGAGCCTTCTTTAATCTGAGATAGCTTTTCAGCTCTCCTTTTCTTTCATGATTTTGAGATTTCCCAGGAGTACAGGTCAGTCGTTTTGTAGAACGTTCATTATTTTGAATCTGTCTTAAGTTTCCTCAGGCTCAGAGTCAGGTTATGCAATTTTGAAAGAAATACAACAGAAGAAATGTCACATCCTTCTCATACAAGGAGGCCCGTGATATTGGTTTACCTCCATATTGGACATGGAATACTATTCAGCCATGAGAAATGCATTTGCAAAAATATGGATGGGCCTTGAAGGTATTATGCTAAGTGAAATAAGCCAGACAGGGACGCCTGGGTGGCTCAGTTGGTTAAGCAGCTGCCTTCGGCTCAGGTCATGATCCCAGCATCCTGGGATCGAGTCCCACATCGGGCTCCTTGCTCGGCGGGGAGCCTGCTTCTCCCTCTGCCTCTGCCTGCCTCTCTGTCTGCCTGTGCTCGCTCTTTCTCTCTAACTAATAAATAAATAAAATCTTAAAAAAAAAAAA
>ML103966.1:606-21201 GCA_003697995.1 Taxidea taxus jeffersonii
GTTGGTTGGTTTTTTGGTATGTTTTCCTCACTTCCTATGGAAGGACTTCCTCAAATATCTAGTTATCCTGGGTTTTCCATTAGTTTTTTAAGTGTAAAGTACCAAATGTTTTATCTGAAGCACTGTGAACATGGGCAGAAACTTAATTACTGGGCTTTACTTGGGATAATGAAAGGGCATGCCATCCTTGTGGATGGAAAGCTCGATGTGTTTGTCTCTGGAAATCTTTTCTCTGGAGCTACTTCTTTTCTCTACAAAATGATCTTCCAATCTGCTGCTAGAGAGGTTCAGGAAAAGGATATATGCTTGAATGCTGGTCTTCCAAAGCAATAGGGAAAGGGTGCTGAGGATCTCACAGTTTGTTATATAGATCATACTTAATCCTCTGGTATAGCCCTATTCCACACCACCTTGTTCTCTGATCCTGGTGACCCTGAGACCAGAGTCTCACTAGTTTACTTCTCCAAAAGCAAGAAAGAATCTACCTTCTGGCTCTGAAGGATTATGCAGGGACCTAAGCATCTGCCAGTAACCCAGTTTTCACCTGTGCCTCACAAACTTCCAGTGCTACTGGTGCTCTTCTTGTAGAGCCTCTTAGACCCTCCATAGCAAGTCACTTGCCAGTATATAAGCGGGAACTTTGTTTACTCTTCTAAGTTGTTTGCCATGCCAGCATCTATTTCCTATCTTCAGAAAAGTCATTGAACCATTCTATTTATTATTGTCTCTCCTGTTGTTTTTGTGGGTATCTACACTTCTGCCACTATTTCATGAGCCAAAGGAAGAAAGATAAACCAGTGGGGACAATGTGCTATGGTATACTGGAAGCCTAGTATCAATTTCAAAGGAACACTTGAATTATGCAAGTGGAGGGAGTAGAAGGAGAAGTCCAGGTAGATTTCTAAATGATGGTCTTCTAGAAGATATATGAAATAATCTACCTACGTATAAGGTCTTCAGCCTGTTCCAGAAAAGACATTGAAGTAGCATAGCACTCAATGTTCAAGCTCAAGATCTGGAAGCATATACACTTCATCAGATATACACTTCGTCCCAGGTCTCTTACCTAGTAGCTGTATCCCTGTTGGGAAAATTTAACCTTTCTGGACCTCCATTTGTTCATCTGTCAAATACAGAGAACAATTGGACCTAACTCATAACTTTATTAATCCAATTAAAGGAAATGATGCTTTGTGAAGAGTTTAGCACCACGTCTAGCACAAGAGTAAGCACCAAAAAAACATCAACTATTGTCAGAAGCAGTGGCATCTAACTACACAAATACACATTAATGAAGAAAATCTGGCTAAAGAGACTGGTAAAAATAATTTAGATAAGCAGAAAATAAAATTGTATGAAAAGTCAGTGGTGGAGTTATGAAAGCCTTACATTGGATTCTGTTTCCTGACAGAAACTAGAGTTATTTGAAGGGTCAAACTAAACATGAGTATTTGTGCAAGGTGTTATGTAGGAACCTCTCACATAAGATACTTATTAAGTGGTAGCTATTATGTTATCATTATGGTTAAATGCAGTAAGAATGAGACAAATAAGGCATCTTGAAAGTTCAGAAATGGGAAGTGGGATTATGTTGAAAAGCAGATCGACTGTCAGCCTTAAAAACCTGGCCTTGAGATGTTCTGATATGCCAGTCAATCCCTGGTAATAATGAGAAGCCCCACTGTGTTCCCCTCCAGGTTCTTGTATTTGCCTTAATACCTCTCATTACCTCTAATTACTTCTCATCTCTTTTCCTCAAGAGACTATAGCTGTGAGTGGGAGGCACCCAGTGGGTCTAATTCTCCTCTACTTCCCAGTACCTAGCAAGTATCTAGACACAACAGGTTTTGATAATACATGACAACTGGTTAAATTTTCTACATAAACAATTTTTAAAGATTCATTTATTTATTTGAGAGAGAGAGAGAGAGAAAGGCAGGGGAGGAAGAGGAGAGAGAGTCCCAAGGGGACTCTGCACTGAGCACTGAGCCCAATGTGGGGCTTGATCCTACAGCCCTGAGATCATGACCTGAACCAAAACCAAGAGTCGGTCACTTAGCCAATTATACCAATCAGGCACCCCTCTATATAAACATTTTTAATAACAGCGTGGGTTGATAGGATGGATTGAAAATAGCTGATTTACCATGACTTTCATTTAATGCTCCTGCCCCAAAATATCCTATATCCAGACTTGTTTTTAACAAAGTTTTTATGCATAAACTAGGCACATTGAGTGGCACCTAAGTCAGCAACCTAATTTGACTCTGCTCTTTTCACAAATCTCCAAGGCTGGCAAATCCCACATGAGCTTACTGGGCAGCACTGGATTCCCACAGGACGAAAGAAGTGATAGCAAAGTGTTTTCGGGAAAAGCTTGCAGTGTTGACTGTATTCCTTTTTACCTCATGCATTTAGCATGCTTTTCTTATTAGCTAGACATTTTGTCACAGATTATTAAAATGAAACAATGCTTGTTAAACAAATGGGGCAAAGATGCACTCTGTAATGTCTTGAATTTTACTCTTTATAGATGCCAAATTGTAGGACTCAACAATGTTTCCTGACACCAAAGGGAATGAGAGCCTTTTTCTGCAGAGTATCTGGGGTTGAGAAGCATCCTATGATGAAACCTCATGCTTTGAAGGTGCATTTATAGTTCTCAAAGTGTTTTCATGTATTTATATCATTTGGTTCTAGCCAACTCTGTCCAGTGAGAATAAAATTCCATTTTTGCAATGGAAAAACAAGGACTCAGCAAGGTTTAGGTGACTCAAGTCAAGGTCAGACAAGGTATTGAGAGCACACAGCATGGCAGAAAAGTAGCTGGATGAGCAGTAGTTTTGGGCAGGAGACCTGGGTTCTCCTTCTGGCTTCTGGCTGTGAATCTAGTAAGCTATGCAACCTTGGGCAAACTACTTCATCCCCCTGGGTCTCAGCTTTCTTATTTGAAGAATGAGAAGTTAAACTAAGAACCCTCCCAAATTTAATATTCTGAAATTATAGACTCCAACCTGGACTTTTGAGCTCTTTCCACAGTATAGGACAAGGTAGCTTATCCTTGGGGATTAAACCTCTTTCATTACTAAAGAACCCAGTGTATCTCTGTTCCTCAATTTCCAGTTGCTTACCTTGAAGGACAATGAACTATATACACAGGAACTGAGTACCTGCTATTTGTCAGGCACTGTACTACACAGTAATGATGCCAAGCTGAGGTGATCTCATGCCTACCCTCAAGAGACTTCCTACCCATTGGAGGCAAACCAGTGGCCACAAAGCTACGTCATGGCTTCAGTAATGGAGAGGGGATGGATGAGGTGCTAGGAAAGTATTTTAAAAAGCAAGCTCGGGTCTGTCTTCCTTAAGCAGTAATGTTTAGATTGACTCTTGTTAATCTACAGGAGAAAGACATTGTGACAATGAATAGCAAGTGCACAATCAAGAAGGCATGATGCATTCAGAGGACAAGTCAGTCCTTCCAGACTTGGGACAAACCTGGTGGAAAGAAAAGAGATATATGGCAAAAGATTCCAAGAGGTTAGAATAAGAAAGTGGGATGAGATCCCACTGTGAATAACTCCTTTTGTGGCCATTTTAGCCTTGTTTTACTTATTCATGTTCTGTCTTGTTCCCAAAAGGATTTAAGGTGGTTTAAGTGAGAACAGAAACAAACAAACAAACAAATGACAAAAGAACAATTCAGAATGGCTTAAATAATAGAGAACCCTATCTGGCTCAGAAGAGGTGCAGTGAGAAATAACAAGAAGGCAAACTTTTTAGTTTGTACATTTTGATATACACACAGGCACACACACACAAACAAACATACAAATCTAAAATTTTTGAAATAATATTAACCTTTTCTAGATACCAAAGCATTTTTTAAAAAATCCCAGTATGTTGAATAGACTCTCTGGTAGACATCTATTTCTATTTTTATTTTTATTTTTTTAAAAGATTTTATTTATTTGACAGAGAGAGAAATCACAAGTAGGCAGAGCAGTAGGCAGAGAGAGAGGGGGAAGCAGGCTTCCTGCTGAGCAGAGAGCCCAATGTGGGGCTCGATCCCAGGACCCTGAGATCATGACCTGAGCCGAAGGCAGAGGCTTAACCCACTGAGCCACCCAGGCGCCCCTATTTTTATTTTTATTATTAATTTTGCTGAGCAGCAAAGAAAAAGCCTAGAGACCAGTGAGACTTCAGTATTTATTAACTGAGAGACACTAGCTCAGCTCTCATGCAGTTTTGGGATCATACTTTCCTGAGTGTTTTTACTTCCCTCCAACTCCAGTAGTTTCCTATGTGGAGATAGAAAATGGCCCAAGAAACTATCCCTCTTGTCTCTCTGGCCTGAAGTAGGTCACATGCCCATTCATGAATCGGCCCTCAAGTCCAAGGACCTGCCAGCTGCTGTCTTAGGGCCTGCATTCCTGATCCACTGTGCGAAGTTGGAGGGATTATCTCCAGACGGCTCGTTCGTTTCCACCTCTAGAGCTGAGGATGGAGCCAGCCTCCCTGAAACCACAGGCTGTGATGGGAAAGGATGCATCAGTGAATGCACACTGAGAGAGTTTATAATGATGAAGAAAAGGGTGGATATAAGATATATAAACAGCAATGTCCAAATGTCTGCTGCACTTAGAATGCATTAAAAAATCATATAGACACCGTGATGTCATACAATCATGTTATTACAATATTATCTTATAGTATACAGAATCATATATACTATGTAATAATACAAAATGGCAATATGTTATAAATTAAAAAATAAAGGTGAAGGGATAATAAAGGTAAAATAGTAAGATGAAAACAATGATAGTGTTACTAGACAGGTTCCAAACAGCACAAGTCCCCAAAGAAATATTGAAGATGAAATGTTAATTTAGTTTTGAATTTCCTAGCAGCCAAAGCAAAGAAGGAATTTTGATCAATTAAAAAGAATCATAGTATACTTTCGAAAAGCAAAGCTATATCTGGCCCAGAGTCCTCAGAGAAAATATTTTTCCTGTGGTTTTTCATTAAAGGACCACTAAATTATATTATAGATCAGTAACATCCTTTTAGTATATATAACAGTACATTTTAAAACATCTATCAACACCAACTCAAATTTAATGTAAACTGCTCTGAGATTTTTAATCCAAACCAAAGCAAAGCCAAACACTTGAGAGCCTGGGATTAATCCAAGCATGAAGTTTACCCTCATCAAAGCCATGTTTCTCAAACTGGGATAAAATGAGTACCCTGGGATGGGCACCTGGGTGGCTCAGTGGGTTAAGCCGCTGCCTTCGGCTCAGGTCATGATCTCAGGATCCTGGGATCAAGTCCCCCATTGGGCTCTCTGCTCAGTGGGGAGCCTGCTTCCCCCTCTCTCTCTCTGCCTGCCTCTCTGCCTACTTGTGATCTATCTGTCAAATAAATAAATAAAATCTTAAAAAAAAAAAAAAGAGTACCCTGGGAGATACAAAAGGACATAAAAATGGTGTATCTTCCTGGTAATAGGTTGGAAGCAATTTAGGTCTGGCTTTTTCCTTGCTAGTACAGGATTTAAAACATTGATTATGTATTTTTAAAGTCAGCATGGATTTATACATAATAGAATATAAATGCGTCCATGCTTTGAAAGAGGGATCAGGAAACCTCAGTGAAAGGAATATCCCACTTGTGTGGACAGCCCTAGGTTTACATGCCCTAACCCCTGGTGGGATGCTATCATGCTCTTCTCCCCCTGTGGTTTGTTGAGGGGGAGGCTTGAAAATACTTTCCCCTGCATTCCCTCCTCTGGCCAATTCCTAGTCATCCCTTACAGCTTCTGGTAGTCCTCCCATTACATCACTCTTCACATTTTATTACAGGGACTTCTTTAATTTCCATCTTCCTTGATAGAGAGTAAGGAACTGGCTGCCTTGATACTTTGATTCCTGGCACAGTGTCTGGTCTGATTTGAAGGATCAATGAATTAATATGTTAATAACTAAAGATACCCAGTTGCTCTGGGTTGAATTGTTTCCTCCACGAATTCATAAAAAGTCCCAAGCCCCAGTGCTTCTGAATATGACTTTATTTGGAGATGGTCTTTACAGAGTTAATCAAGCTAAAATTAGGTTATTAGGGTGGGCCCTAATCCAGTATTACTGGTGTCCTTATAAAAAGGGGGAATTTGGACAGAGACATGCGCAGAGGGAAGACGCTGTGAAGACAGAGCCAAGGAGAAAGCCGTGGAACGGTTTCTTCCCTCACAGGCCCTCAGAAGGACCCAACACTGCTGACACATGGCTCTCGGACTTCTGGCCTCCTCCAGAACTTGGAGACAATGACTTTCTGTTGTTGAAGCCACTCTCTTTACAGTTCTTTGTTATGGCAGCCCTAGCAAACTCACACTGATTTTCAGATACTTCAGATGGCTGTCTCCTCCATGAATACATTTCTTCCAAAAGGGCATTTGAGGAAATCAAGTCCTTTGCAAGGATAGTGAGGATGACATTGCCTTCCTCTGAAGCCATAGTTGTATGACAAGGCAAAGCCTGTTTTGGAAGATGGAGGTGTGCTCCAGAACAAGCTCCGTATCTGACAGACTCACACGGACACCTTGTTTATGAGTCCTAATGTTAACTAGCTCTGTATCTTGAGGCCAGATGATCAACCTCTCTCTGTTTCTTCATCATAAGGAAGAAATGATATAATATACCTAAATCAAAACCAAAGTACTGCCCATAGAAACTCCTCAGATGGTACCCCATAGGTAATAGGACTCCAAAATTATAAGTCTCCTTCCTTGCTGTCTCACTGCCTCTATAAAGGAAATTACATATTTCCCCACAAAAGGAGGAAGAGGGCTTCTAAATACTTTACAATTTTAAGACATCTTACTCTTTTCATATTATAATCTGACTACCTCCTACATTAGGCAGAAAATCAAGAAGACGGTTTGAGTAAAAAGATAACAAATAAGTGTCATTTTATTTTGGAAGGAACTAATTATGAACTAGACATCCAAACTAGTATCTTAAAATTTTTCATTAAAAACAATCCTGGTCCATTGAGTTTCCTTATAAACTTTGGCTGAGGTTTACACATAAAACAAATGTTTTTAATTTCATTGTATACTACCAAACCAACCACATCATTGTACATGTAAACTCAACCTCCATATCTTGCAAATGTGCTTTTTTCCTAGTGTCTTACTCTGTGTGATTTTTGTTGTTTAATTATTTTCTTCTCAGTAGCTGAGTGTTCCTTAAACTGAGCAGAGACCAAAAAGAATAACATTCTCAATCATGGGCTTGAAGCTGTTTGATTCCAGTGATTACCTCCTAAAGATTAAAGCCAAATGTAAACTAACATCCTTTTCCAGAACTAGTAATAAAGAGATGATTTTGGTACAAATTAATTTGCCATGAAAGAAAAGAGAAAATTCAGTACTATTATTACTCCAAGCCCTAAACTTCTTTGCAAGAATACCAAAGCCCCAGGTTAGCATAACGTTTCACTTACTATCACCTTATAAACAATTATTAAACAGGGTCAATCACGATGTAGAACATTAAAGAGTTCTACTAATACATACTTAGGATCATCTAGGGCGCATTCGGTTATATGCCGCACATTTGAAATTCAGGTGTAAATCATTAACTGTTCAACAAATTTAAAATAAGAGAAGGCAAGCCAGGGTCCCTCAAGGCAGGGAGTTTAGGGCAGGTAGAACTGCTAGTTGGCATCCTTGCAACAAACAGGGAGCCAGGAAAACCACAAAAATTGGTCATAAGCCTATAAAAACCTGTCATCTATTTTTTGTAGAGGCACAGAGGGTTAAATGTACCAGAGGCTCAGGACATTACTCTAATACAACCCAATGGGAAAAAAAAATTGGGCAGCTGCAGTTTCCTTGAAGGGCCAGTGTCAGGAATCATATACTCTGAAGGACCCCTGATTAGACAGGTCTCTTGAGAAGAGTCATTTACTCTCTCAAAACCGTTCTTTATCTCTAAAATGAAAACAGTGATTCTGTCACTGCTTACTGCGCAGCCTTGTGTTGGAGATCAAAAGTAACAAAACCAAAAGAGACTCTTAATGTCATAAAACAAACTGAGGGGGTTGGGGGGAAGAGGGGTTGGGTGAGGGTGGTGGGGTTACATCATATGTTTAAATAAAGCTTAAATAAAGTAAAAAAAAAAAAAAAAAAGTAACAGAGCTGGATAGGGTCACTGACATGATTTCACACCTTGACCTATCCTTTCTCTTCTCGGCTTCCAGGACCCCAGCCTGTCCTGTTGTCTTCTCACATGTTGGCCTGTCCTGCTCAGCCTCCCATGCTGGTTCCTCTTTCTGATCTCTAAATATCGGAGTACCCTAGAGGCTAGTCCTTGTTCTTTTTCACTTTTCTATCTGCTGTCTGACCCTAGGTAATCTCAAAGCTTTAAGCACGATTCATTTTGCTGGTTATCTCCACATTTATATTTCTAGTCCTAACTTCCTTTCTGAATGCCAGACTTATGAACCTAACTATCTTGACATCTCCACTTGATGTCTAATAGGTATTTCAAACTTTATATGGCCAAAATAGAACTATTGATTCTCCATCATTCAACCCAATCCTCCCTATTTTTTTAAAAAGATTTCATTTATTTACTTGAGAGAGAGAAGAGCAAGAGCAAGAGGAAGGAGAGAAAGAGAGAGAGAGAGAGAGAGAGCACAGAGGGAGAGGGAGAAGCAGACTCCCCACTGAGCAGAGAGCTTGATCTGGTGCTTGATCCAAAGACCCTTAACTGAAGGAGCCACCCAGGTGCTCCTGAGCCTCCCTATTTTAGTCAGTGTTACCCACTCAGTTGCTCACACTAAAGGAGATACCTTGAGTCTACACTTTCTCTCTTCTCTCACATCCTGTCCATCAGCAAGATCTAGCAACACTATCTCTGAAACACACCTCATGTCTGTACACTTATTTCTACTTCCACCCCCACTGCCCTGGTCCAAGCCACCATCTTTACTCATCTGAATGTTTATAGTCGATTCTGAAATAGTTGCCCAGTTTACCAAATGCCCTCTGCATCTTTTTATTACATTTATTATAACTTTTATATAAATGTATGACACATAAATAAACAATGCATATAATACAGAATTTTTTTTAATTTTTTTTAATTTATTAGTTAGAGAGAGGGAGAGAGCGAGCACAGGCAGACAGAGAGACAGGCAGAGGCAGAGGGAGGAGCAGGCTCCCTGCTGAGCAAGGAGCCCGATGTGGGACTCCATCCCAGGACGCTGGGATCATGACCTGAGCGGAAGGCAACCGCTTAACCAACTGAGCCACCCAGGCGTCCCTATAATACAGAATTTTTAAAAATACACATGTGTATGTAAAAAAAATAAAAATTGAACAAAGGCCTGAAAAGACACACACAACATCTATAATGCATTTAACTTCTTAGAAAGAAAATAGGATAGGAATGAAGGACAAAATGGGCTTTACTTTTACACATATTATTTCTTTATTTTGGTAAAAAACACAGGAACTTGAAATGAACGCTCTGCTGAATGAACAGTATGTTAAAATGTCAATTCATAGTTGGATATTTGGATATTGTTCTCTGTAAATTTTTTCTAATGTTCTCAATAAAAAGAGCATAAACACATACAAGGGAGGATAAAGAATGATAAGTTAAAAGGGAAATATCCCTGAGCCCAAGAATGCATTAAAAATTTAAATATATTTCATGCATAAACAGCTGGCAAAATATTTCTGCTTCATGAAAAAAAAAGTCCTGCTCTATTTCTGATTTTAATTGGAATGTTTCTACTTGCCTCCACACAGTACAGTATCTTGAAAATGTAAATCATATCATAACCTGTTTAAATTCCTCCAATGGCTTACCAACACGTTTAGAATCAAATTCAAATTCCTTCCCAAGACCCACAAAGTCCTGCCTTAGCTGGCCTCTAACCATCTCTCCAACCTCCCCTGCCAGCAGTCTGATTATCCAAGTCCCAGCCATGCTTCCCTTCTCTCTGCCAACCACATGTTCTTTTCCACATGAAGCCCCTTGCCATGGTCCCTTCTACATGTGGGCAACTTTTTTCCCCAGAATCTTGTCATGCAAGCCTTTTCAGATATGGTAGCCTCAAAGAGACTTCCCTTGACCAAAGTGATCTGAAGGAACAACCCAGACATTCTTTCTTGTTGTTGTTATGTTAGTCACCATACAATACATCATTAGTTTTTTGTTTTGTTTTGTTTTGAAGAGGACGTTAAGATTTTATTTATTTATTTGACAGAGAGAGAGAGAGAGAGATCACAAGTAGGCAGAGAGGCAGGCAGAGAGATAGGGGGAAGTAGGCTCCCTGCTGAGCAGAGAGCATGATATAGGGCTCAATCCCAGGACCCTGAGACCATGACCTGAGCTGAAGGTAGAGGCTTTACCATCTGAGCCACCCAGGCACCCCACATCATTAGTTTTTGATGTAGTGTTCCATGATTCATTGTTTGCATATAATACCCAGTGTTCCATGCAATACGTGTCCTCCTTAATACCCATCACCAAGTTCACCCATCTCCCCTATCCCCTTCCCTCTAAAACCCTCGGTTCGTTTCCCAGAGTCCATAGTCTCTCATGGTTTATCTCCCACTCTGATTTCTCCCCCTTCATTTTTCTCTTCTTAATGTCCTCCATGCTATTTCTTATGTTCCACAAATAAGTGAAACCATGAGATAATTGACTTTCTCTGTTTGACTTATTTCATTCAGAATAATCTCCTCCTCAGTCCTACCTATGTCGATGCAAAAGTTGGGTATTCATCCTTTTTGATGGCTGAGTAATATTCTGTGGTGTATTTGGACAACATCTTCTTTGCCCATTTGTCTGTTGAAGTGTATCTTGGCTCTTTCCCACACATTCTGGATCATATCACATTGTTATAATTCTCCCCACAGCAATAACCACAATCTGATCTTTCACTGTATGTTTATATATTGTTTTTTCTTCATTGCATCTCCTTCATCTACCATCCTCTTCCCAAAACATAAATTCTATGAGTGCAGAGGCCATGTTATATACCCAGCACTAAGAACTGTGCCTGGTACACAGAGGGTATATTAGTTTATTATTACTGCATAACAAATTACTGTCATTTTAGTACCTTAAGCCAACACACCATTTATTACTTCACAGTCCTGCAGGTCAGGAGTCCAGGCTCAGGGTGACTAGGTTCTACAATCTGGGTAGGGCATTAAAAGCTGAAATCAAGGTGTTAGTCAGTCTGAGTTATTTTCTGGGTATTCTGTAGAAGAATCTGCTTCCAAGTTCACTCAGACTTTTGGCAAATTCCAGCTCCATGATGCTGTAAGATTGAGGTCTTCATTCCCCTGCTGTCAACAGGGCCCATTCTTAGCTCCTAGAGGCTAACCACATTCCTTACCATGTGGCCTCCTCCAGCTCTAAGCAGCAACTGCATGTTAAATCCTTCCTGTGCTTTGAATATCTGACTTCCTCTTCTCTAGCCAGCTGGAAAACTCTGTTTCAAAGGAGTCATGTGATTCAGTGAGGCCTACCTGGATAATCTCCAGATCTTGAAGTCAACTTGCCAAGTAATATAATCCAATTACAGGAGCAAAATCTATCATATTCATAGTCCTGGGGATTATTTGAAACATGTACACCAGGGGCAGGGAATCTTGGCACCCATTTTAGAAATCTGCCTACTGCAGAGGGTATTCCACAAATACTTGCTGAATGAAAAAATTGAATAACAGATGTGCTCATCTAAAATCATAAATAACTTCATAAATGTCAACATTAAAGTAATTATGATTCATAAAAATGTCCCCGTGACATCACAAAAAGGTTAAACTTGCTTGGTATGACTGCCGAAGTGAAGACAGTCCAGCAAGGTAAGGCTATTTCTGATTTACAGTTTGGGGCTCAAGAAAGATAGATTTCTAGTCAGCTGGTAAAGTTTAAAAAGATGTAAACAAATACAAGTAAAGAAAAACCATAAGTTAATTGATAAGGGTTGGTTTCCATATGACTCAGCTACTTTCTAGCTCTGACTTTGGGCAATTTATTCAACATGTTCAGTTCAGTTGTTTTTTTTTTTTTCTTTATAAAATGGGCAGCAATTTGACAGGTGGCCCAGAGGTTTAAATTATTAGAAGTATGTGCATTACCTAGCACATTTTCCAGAGAAGAGCATTTTCTTGCTAATTAACCCCCAGTAGTCTGAAGAAGTTAGCTGTTTAGGATGACAATTCACAGACTTTGGTTCATTCAGGCAAAGTTTTTCGGTTAAGTTGCAGGGTAAGAGAGTAGAGGTATGTTCTAATGTTAGAAAATTAGCCAAAATTCTGGAAAATCTTCTTGGAAATAGGAAATTGCCATACTGAAGGCTTTCTTTCTCAGCAAATTCAGTGCAGACAGTTTACTTTTAGTATTGGGGGAAAATATCTTATTTCTTTAGCTGATAATCCAAGGTAATTGACCAAAATTTAGAGGATATATTGAAGAGAGAAAGAAGAGAGAGGCAAACCAAGAAACAGACTCTTAACTATGAGAACAAACCAGAGGGGGTGCCTGGGTGGCTCAGTCCTTAAGTGTCAGCTCAGCTCATGATCCCAGGGCCTGGGATGGAGCCCCACATCAGGCTCCCTGCTCCAGGCTCCCTGCTCCATGAGAAGCCTCCTGCTCCCCCTGCTTGTGTTCCCTCTCTCGCTATGTTTCTGTCAAGTGAATAAATAAAATCTTTAAAAAAGAAAAAAAAAAAAAAGAACAAACCAGAGGGGAGGCGGAGTGATGGGTTAAATAGGTAATGGGGATTAAGGAGTACACCTGTGATGAGCACCAGCTTTATGGAATTGTTGAATCACTATATTGTACACCTGAAACTAATATCACACTGTATGTTAACTGGAATTTAAATAAAAACTTTTTTAAAAACCCTTAGCTTTAAATACTGCAATCTCAGCACAGCAAAGGACTCCTAACATAAGAGAACATAGTGCAGTGGAAATAAATTCCAGCCCTGCTATAATCACTCTGTGACATTGGACAAGTTTACATAATCTCTCTGTACCTCAGTGTTCTCATCTGCAAAATGGAAATAATAATTCACTACAGGGCTGATGGGAGGACTAAACAATTCTGTATGTGTAAAATGCTTGGAACTATGCCTGGCATGACATAAATGCTACAAAATATTTATTGAACATATATATTGAACAAAAATTCCTTTTTTTTCTTTGATAAGCTAGTGTATCAGTTCAGGCTCTCTTAGAGAGAGCCACCAAGAGTAGACACAAGAGGTTATTGGGAGAAACACCTATAGGATAAAGGAGAAGGGAGCAGAGGTGAACAGGGAGAGCATTCAGACCATGACACATGTAAAACACCTGTGGGAAAGAGGTGAGGAAGGAGGATTGACTGGTAAGAGCCTCAGACCACTGTCCAATTCTCAGAAAGTCTCAGCCAGGCCAGTGGGGGAGTCTACAAGCAAATACTGCCTGTTGGAGGAATCCCATGTCAGGCAGGAAGGCCTGGCTCTGGTGCCCCAGCCTTACTCAGATGTTGGCTAGGAGGAATCTAAGTCAAACATGGCCTTAGCACCATTAAGATGTGAACAGTGCAACCGCCGCTCTCAGCTAAGCTCCCCACAGCAGGTTTGCTTGAAGAGAGATCCAGGTGACACACCGTCATAGCCACCACAGTCCCTGGGACTGCATTTATATGAACAAAATACACATGGGATGCAATGTCTGCTGAGCAATTTTTGGTTAGGCCATCATTTAAAGAACACTGCTGAGAAGCTGACACTGTACTGGGCAGATGGCAGGCATTACTGCATGCATTTCTGCTCCTGAGGGACCAGGGAGGAGGAAGCAACTGAGGCCAGTGTTGGCCCTCTGGTGGGATCCATCAATAGGGAAAGTTGGTATACTGCTGGTTGAATGTGTCTGGAAAATAATGTATTGAACCCTTACTGGATTAGGCATTTGCTGAGCTTGGTCTCCAGTGGTGAGCAACGTCTTTTTGTGTGAAGGCAAATTTAGGCATAATGTGTGTGTGTGTTGTGTGTGCATAATGTGTGTGTATGGGGTGTGTGTGTGTGTGTGTGTGTGTGTGTGTATGTATTACTTAGAGGCTATGTTTCTTCCACTCAAAAGGAAAATAGCTATATTAATTTTCACCAAAAACAAAACAAAACAACAACAATCAAAAAAACTACTCTTGAAACTTTAATTACCTACCCACTTTATTGAATAGAAGGTTTTCACTAAGAAATTTAGCATTGGTTTTAGCCACCAAAATTATAATATTGAGACGTCTTTGAAAAGCATCAATAATATGGTGACTTTCTAATTTTTCCCTCTTGAAATGAGCTCACAAACCACATCCTAAAGGTCAGCATCCCCTGTTGGCCCTTAACCTGTGGGCTGACCACAGCTCTGTTCTTTGCTCTGCAAGGGCAAAGGGGCATGGAACACAGAGACTCAGTGCCAAACTTGGGAGGACATAGACTATTGGGCTAAACAGACAAGGACAATGAACTATGAGAGGTCTTTGGAGGTGCTTTGGGAATTCAGAAAAGTGAGCCATGATTATGGGAAGAGTAGTGATTAGCTGAGACCTCTAGACAGCCAGCTCTGCCTTGATAGGCTGCTACACACAGCTGACAGCCAGTTTTTTCCTCATCTTAATCCAAACCTTGGCTTTTGCTTAACTTTGGCTCTCCCAGCACAGATGGGGTCAATGTGATTCTTGGCTCTCCCAGCACGGATGGGGTCAGTGTGATCCTTGCCACGCTCAGTCCCTAAGTGATGCTATCATTCATTTACCCCTCCATCCATCCATCCTTAATCAAGGACATAATTAGGCACAGAATTCATTTAGATCATAGTTTGTGCTCACATCAGTTCCCTTACACAATATATATCTGTACTGTTATATTAATTTGCAATATTAGCCACTCAGATCACTTTGAGAATGAATGAAAAGATAAAGAGGATAAATTCCAATAATTATAAATGACCAGTTTTCTCAGCTATGGCTTGCAGAGATGGCATCACAAGGTTGAAAGAGCATGACCTTGATGTCAGAATCTCAGCATTTACTGTGAATGACCTGGACAACCTTCTGAACCTCATTTGCCCTCTCATAATATGAAAAGTAGAGATAGCAATAGCTATCTTGCAAAGTGTTATTTTTTGCAAAAGGCAAAGTATAGTGATTTGAATAGAGTAAAATAAAATGTAGAAAATAAATGTACAGACCAGCAAAAAAAGGGGGGGGGATTTTTTTTCAAGATTTTATTTGTTTGTCAGAGAGAGAGAGCAGGCACAAGCAGGGGGAGCAACAGGAGAGGGAGAAGCAGGCTCCTCACTGAGCAAGGAGCCCGATGAGAGACTCATTCCCAGGACCCCAAGATCATGACCCGAGCCAAAGGCAGACACTTAACTGACTGAGCCACCCAGGCATCCCAAGAATTTTGATTTTTAAAAATAACCTGGAGGTAGGACAAGACCTCCTAAAAAGTAAAAAAAAAAAAAAAAGAAATCATAAAGGGAAAGTATAATAGATTTGAATACATACAGATTATTAACCTCTATATGATAACATATACATGAACAAAATTCTTGAAAAACCTATAACAGACTAGGAAAAAATAATTGCAATGTACATAACTAACAAAGATCAATAGCTATAGTACTTAACGAATTACTTCAATTTAATAAGAAAAATACAACCCCACAGAAAAATGACCAACTATTACACATGAACAATTCACAGAAGAATTACAAATAACCAATCAAGATGTGACAACATTATGAACTTAGCTAGTTTTTAGGGAACATAGACTTAAATAATGAAGTGGTATCATTGTTTTTACCAACTACATTGACAAGAAATCTCCAATATTGGTAACTACCTCATAGACAGATAAATGGGAAAATGAGAAATTTTATATGTTGCCACATATGAGATAGTATGAGTCAAGATACTGTGCATCAGCCTTCACTATTATGACTCTTGGCTGTAAATATGGGGGGAAGCCAGATTGAACTAACTTGAACAAACAAACAAAAAGGAAATTATTATTATAATCATTAAAAAGAAATTGTGATATTTCAAATCTCAAAGCTGCTCATGTAATTTGACTGCATTTGGACTCATTCCCTTCTGATCCTCTCTCCATGTTGGCTTCAGATTTCCCTTTCTTGGTGTCGATTGGTATTCTCCATTTGGTGAAAAACATGGCAACCAGCAAATTCTGAATTTTATGTTTCATGGCTTCAACCAACAGAAAATGACTAATTCATCAAGTTCAAGAAAGGGACTCACTGCCCCCAATTAGAACCAAAGACTACACCTGGACCAATAACTGATAACCTAAAAGACAGGATTCTAGACTGGCCCAGCTTGAGTCTGGGTCCACTCCTGATGCAATGCATTGCAACAGAAGATAAGTATATTAAACTTGACAACTTCCCACCAGTAGAGTAAGAGAAGGCATAATTCCTAAAAGAGGGGAATGCTATTCCCAAATATATATATATACTAGCTGGATATAAAAGTGGTCAAAACATATAGGCATAAAATATCTTTTTAAATTAATTAAGCAATTAAAAGATGAATTAGTAGTTGATCAGAAGTATTTAGCACCATCTATCAAGACTAAACGCATATAGCCTTATGCCCCCTAGTTCTACTTCTTGTCACTTACCCTAAAAATTAACATTAAAAAAGAGGTTCATTAAATTATTAATTTATTCAACAAATATGTTGTGAATATTGTGTGCCTGCACAGTTTAAAGAGCTGAAATAATAGTAGTAAGAGAGAGAAATGTTTCTGCATTTATATTTGAGTGGGGAACACAGATGATAAGCAAAGATTGGCACATTGCAATTGTTTATTACTAAGCATTCTGTCCAATTTCGATTTCTAGACTTCACAATCTCACAATATAAATGTATTTTCAATTTATGCTCAGAGAGTTTTCATTATCTTCAAAGCTCCATTTGTGATACCACATACACTTGCAGTTGGAAATAGTATCAGGTTATGTCTAATTTTTAGGGAATTGTACACTTTACAAAGAACTTTCACATGCACTACCTCATTTCTCTCATAACCAATACTGTGACTTAGGTGGAGACAGGCATTATTATTATTTTGATCAGTACTGAATCTCCAGAGCCAAGCAAAATGCAAAGTATAAAGCAGACACCAAATAACAGTTTGCTGGAGGAATCAAAATTAAGAAGCACGGCTAAGGACACAGAGCCACTTAGGTCACATAGCAAGTTATCTAACCTAGAACTGCTAATTCCAATTCTTGTATTTTTCCAGTCACATGATGTTAGCAATTTCTAGAATCATCTAATCATAAGGTTTTATGTATTCCCATTATACTTTGTAGCTTCCATTACTTCTCAGTTTAAGAACTTTGGAGTTTTTTGCTTTTTTGTTCTGAAATAAATCAATATTTTGTTGATGGTCAATTCATAAAACATGAACAAAACCTGGGAACCAATAGCAACTAGAGCTCACAGTATGGAGTACAGAAAGTAATGCTGGTAACAGTCAGATCTGAGCCTCCCAAGAGATCTAAGACTCGGGTTTTCATTTTAAACTTATATGTGTGACTGAGAAAAGTCACTACCTCTCTATGAAATGAGGTGATTATTCTAATTGAATGCTGATCCCTTCCGGCTCTGAAATGTGATGGTGCATCAACTTTTTCAGCCACGCCTGCTGAATAATTGTGGACGTCAAGGGTTGTGTTTAGGTTGACTCTGAAGGGCAGGGATACACGTTGCAAAACAAAGTCATTTCAGGCAGTTCTGTGAGCAACTGAGTGTGATAGGCTCCACAAGTTGCAGACTTATGACAAGGGACAATAATTAATTCTTTTACATGATACAGTGAGTCAACAGAAGAAAACTTGTTTGAGCCCACGGTCCTTCGTAGGGAAGTTAAGACCCAGAAGCTCGGACATGACTTTGCAGATGCCTGGGTAAAAGCAACAGATGTGCACAAAAGTAAAGGTAAATCTGTTCTTAGGCAATCAGCTTGTACTAAAGGTCTGCTGACTGAACCAATCTTTAAACAAGATAAAACACCATTAGTTACATCCTTCTGGATTATGAAGAATAACAAACACACAGAGCCCCTCACCTAATCTTTGTGGCAGCCTTCTACAGTGGGAAACAAATGGGTTTTGGATTATCAAAAAACCCTGGTTGCAAATTGCAGCCTTTGCCCTGGATAACCTTAAGTGGGCCATTTAATTTACCTAAACTCAAGTTTCAAATCTACAGAATTATGATAAAAATATTAACTTTCCAAGATTTTTAGTCACCGATGCATTTAATCCTGACACCAAGTAGATGCTGATTAGGTATATGGATGTACTACAGTGTGTACACCTATTCTGTTCTACTCACCTTTTAAGGGCTATCTGAGTTGTGTCCAATTATCAATAAGGCCAATTATAAATAAATCTTCTTCAAACATTTGTATATAGGCTTTTTGTGTGAACATAAGCTTTCATTTTCCAAGATGAATGCCCCAGAGTGGATTACATAGTTGTTCCATGTTTCCATTATAAAGAACTTGCCAAAATATTCTCAAGAGTGTCTGTACAATTACCAGCATTTGGTTCTGTCACTATCTTTTATTTGAGCCATTCTGATACCTGTGTAGCGATACCTCATGATTTTAACTTGCATTTCCCTAATCCTAATGATGCTGTACAATTTCCATGTGCTTATTTTCCATCTGTTTATCCTCTTTGGTGAAATGTCTATTCATGACTTTTTCTTTTATTTTTTAAAGATTTATTTACTTTTATTATTTATTTTTATTTTTATTGTGTCATGACTTTTGCCTATTTTCTAACCAGGTCATTTCTTTGCTGTTGAGTTTTGAGAATTCTTTATATAGTCTAGATATTAGTCCTTTGTCAGATAAGTGGCTTGCAAAAAATCTCTCCCAGTCTGCATCTCACCTTTGCCTCCCCTTAATAATATCATTCCCACAGCAAACTTTCTAATTTAGCTATCCTAGTTCCTTTGCCTTTCCATGTAAATTTTAGAATAATATTATCTACAAAAATTTTATTGAGATTTTGATAGGAATTTCATTAAATCACGGTTATAATCACTGTTATCAGTTAAGGGAAAATTGACATTTTTATTATACTGATTCTTCCAATCCAAGAACATGGGATTCCTCTTCATGTATTTAGATCTTACTTGATTTCTTTCATCAGTATTTTGTCCTATAATATTTCAACATTCATGGCCCATACATATTCATTTTATTTACACTTAACTAATTTTGTAAGCAATTGCAAATGGTATTATGTTTCAATTGTGTTGGCTGTGTGTCCATTGCTATCTTATAAAAACATGAGGCAGTTCAATGAGAATATAAACCAGCTTAGGAGGATCCTGAACCCCTCCTCCAGATACAACAAATCTACAGGTATATACACAAAAAATCTTTTTGAGAAAAGCCTGAAAACTGGCTGAACAGATCCTCCAGAGCAAAGGCTACAAAGACCACATCTAGAGGGGTAGGAGAGGCAGAGACAATATCACCAAAAATCATACCCTGCCACCGGCAACCCACAGTGAGAAAGAGTCACCAGAGACCTCATACATCAGGCACCTAACCCCTGGGAAAGATGAGCCCCCAAAACATCTGACTTCAAAGACCAACAGGGCTTGCATTCAGGAGAAACACAGGGCTGGAGGGAATGGAGAGTCCACTCTTAGAGGGCTCATGTGCAGACCCATTCACTCAGGGACTCTGAGCAAAAGTAGCATTTGAAAAGGGCCTAGACCACATATAAACTAGATTCACTTGCCAACCTTAAGGCCCCTAGTGGGAGCAGAAGCCTATTAGGACTCTCTCTGGGGATGGAGGCACTGACAGGCACCATTCTGGGTGTTCTCTCTCTAGCTTGAAGCACCAGTGTGAGTGGCAGCCATCTTCACACTCTCCCCTCCCTGCTGGCTAGCCCTATTAACCTACTTGCCTGTCCTCACCCCTCCTGCTGGAGCCTTTCCCCTGTTCCTGGGCAGCACACCCTCCCACTCCTCCCCCACTCCTCTGCACTGTTCCTGTGGGCTCATGGTTTTGAAAATTCAATATAATTCCAATGTTCATGTTACCCAAAACCATTTACAGATTCTGTGCAATTCCTATCAAAATTCCAGTGGCATTTTTTATTAACATATAATGTATTATTTGTTTTCAGGGATACAAGTCTGTGATTCATTAGTCTTACACGATTCACAGCAGTCACCGTAGCACATACCCTCCCCAATGTCCATCACCCAGCCACCCCATACTTGCCACCCTCTCCCCTCCAGCAATCCTCAGTTTGTTTCCTGAGATTAAGAGTTTCTTATGGTTTATCTCCCTCTCTGGTTTCATCTTGTTTCATTTTTCAATTATCATATGATAATTGTCTTTCTCTAATTGACTTATTTCACTTAGCACAATACCCTCTAGTTCCATGCACGTCGTTGCAAATGGCAAGATTTCAGGTTTTTGATGGCTGCATAGTATTCCATTGTGTGTGTGTGTGTGTGT
>ML103966.1:21601-130799 GCA_003697995.1 Taxidea taxus jeffersonii
GAATGGATAAAGAAGATGTGGTGTATATATATACACCACATCTTCTTTATCCATTCTTCTGTTGATGGACATCTAGGCTCTTTCTATATTTTGGCTATTGTGGACTCCAATGCCATTTTTCACATAAATAGAACAAATTAAAAATTTACATGTTTACATTACAAAAGATCACAACTCAAAAACAAAAATAACCCAATTCAAAATGGGCAGAGGATCTGAAGAGACATTTTTCCAAAGAAGACATACTGCTCAACCTCACTTACAGTCAGGGAAATGCAAATCAAAACCATAATGAGATCATATCTCACACCTGTCAGAATGGCTAGCATCAAAAGGACAAGAAATAACAAGTGTTGGTGAGGATGTGGAAGAAAGAGTGTCCTGTGCACTAGGAATGTAAATTGGTACAACCACTGTGGTAAACAGTATGGAGGTTCAATAAAAAATTAAAAATAGAAATACCACATGATCCAGCTATTCCACTTCTGGGTATTCATCCAAAGAAAATAAAAACACTAATTCAAAAGATATACGTACCCCTATAATCATTGCAGCATTACTTGCAATAGCCAAGATATGGAAACAACCTAAGTGCCCATCAATAGATAAATGGATAAAGAAGATGTGATACACACACACACACACACACACACACACACACACACACACACAATGGAATACTACTCAGCCATAAAAAAGAATGAAATATTGCCATTTGTGACAACATGATAGAATGTGAGGATATTATGATAAATGAAATAGGTCTGACAGAGAAAGGCAAATACTGTATGATTTCACTTACATGTGGAATCTAAAAATCAAAACAAATGAACAAACAAAAGTCATAAATATAGAGGACAGATTGGTGGTAGCCAGAGGGGACAGAGGTTGGAGGGGTGGGCAAAACAGATGAAGGAGAACAAGAGGCTCAAACTTCAAGTTAGAAAATAAATAAGTCATGGGGATGTAATGTACAGCATGAAGGCTATAATAAACAATATTGTATGGCATATTTGGAATTTATAAGACTAGGTCTTGAAAGTTCTCATCACAAGAAAAAAAAATTATAATTTTGTAGGAGAACAGAGGATAAGACTTACTGTGATGATCACTTCACAATGCATAATATCAAATCATTATGTTGTACTCCTGAAATGAATACAATGTTATATATCAATTATATATCAGTAAAAAAATAAATAGAAAAGCAATTAGTTGCTATATGATTATCTTGTATCCTATCACTTTTCTGAACTTTTAAGTTCTAGGAGAGGTTTTAGGGGTTTGGGTTTTATTATTTGCTTTTTGTAGATGTCTTAAAATTTTCTATGTAGGCAATCATATCATATGCAAATGAGAGTTTTATTTTTTCCTTCCTGGACTGTGTGCCTTTTATTTCTTTTCTTGTCTTATTTGCACCATCTGGAACTTCAGTGCTAGATTGATTAAATGTGATGAGAGCTAACATTCATGTCTTTTTCTCAATTTTAAAGGGAAATCATTCAGTCATTCAACACTAAATGTAATGGTAACTATAGATATTTTGTAGGTTCTTTTCACCAATTTGAGGAAGTTTTCTGGTATACCTATACCAGAAAAAAAAATTAATCATGAACAGGTATTGAGTTTTGTCAAATGCTTTTTTTGCATTGGTTGACAAGATCATATAATTTTTCTTCCTTACCTGTCAATATAGTGAGTTACACTGATTTTTCAATATTGAACAAGTCTTGCATTCTTTCATAAAAATTTGACCATGAAGCATAATTCTTCATATATATTGGTTAATTCTATTTATTTTTAATATACATAAACACTTTATTAAAGATTTTTTGTATCTTTATTATTACATTGAATATGTTTTGTTAAATATTATGTTAGAGATTTAATATTTTTTTAAAATTATGTTTATATTCATGAGGGATATTCATCTATAGTTTTCTTTTTCTGTACTGTCTTTTTTGAGTTTTCATTTCAGAGTTAATATGAACTTCAGAAAATGAATAAGAAAGTGTTACCTTCTAATTTTTTTTTTCAGGAAGAGGTTGTGTGGAACAGATTTATTTTTAAAGATCTATTTATTTACTTTAGAGAGAGAGGGAGAGAGAATCTCATGCAGGATCCACGGGGCTTGATCCCACAACCACAAGACAATGACCCAACCTAAAACCAAGAATGGGAAGCTCAACCCACTGCACCACCCAGGCATCCCTAGAATGGATTTTAATTATTCTTTAACTGTTTGGTAGAATAATCCAGTGAGACCATCTGGGCCTGGAGATTTCTTTTTTGACAGTTTTTAAATTACCAATACAATCTCTTTAAGTGTTGTTGGACTATTCAAATTATCTCTCTTACTGGATTAATTGTGATGGTTTGTGTTTTTTGAGCAATTGGTACATTCCATCAAAGTCGGCAAATTTTTCCGCATGGAGTCCTTCACTTATTATCTTTTAAATGCCTGCAGGATATACAGTAATATCCTCTAATCCATCCTTTATATGGGCAATCTGAATCACCTTTCTGTTTTTGTCAGGTGTGGTAGTGGGTTGCCAATTATATTGATCCTTTGTAAGAGCCAGCTCTTTTTTCATTGATTTTCTCTACTTTTCTGTTTTCAATTTTATTAATTTCTGCTTTCATCATTATTATTTTCTTCTGTCTGTTCACTTTTTTAAAAAGATTTTATTTATTTATTTAACAGAGAGAGAGAGAGAGAGAGATCACAAGGAGGCAGAGCAGTAGGTAGAGGGGGTGAATCAGGCTCCCTGCCAGATGAGGGGCTCGATCCCAGAACCCTGAGATCATGACCTGAGCCGAAGGCAGAAGCTTAATCCACTGAGCCACCCAGGCGCCCCACTGTCTGTTCACTTTGAGTATTTCTCTCATCCTTTAATTTCCTGATGTGTGAGCTTAAATTATGAATTTGAATTTGTCCTATGTTCTAATGTAAGCAGTTAGCATTATAAATTTTCCTCTCTGCGCTATTTTAGCTGCACTTCACAAATTTGGATATATTTTACTTTCATTTTGTTTCAGTTCAATATGTTTTTTAAAGATTTATTTGTTTAGAGAGAAAGAAAGAGAAAGTGTGTGAGCGGAGACAGGGTCAGAAGGAGAGAATCTCAAGTAGGCTTCCCCCTGAGCATGGAGCCCCATCCAGGGTTCCATCTCACAACCCTGAGATCATGGCCTGAGCCTAAAGAAATCAAGAGTTGGATGCTCAACCAACTGAGCCAGGTGCCCCATCAACATATTTTTTTTTAATTTCCCTTGAGAATTTGTCTTTGATTCATGGGTTATTTAAAAATGTGTTCTCTAATTGTTTTTTTTAAAGTTTTTTAAAATTTCTTTTCAGTATAACAGAATTCATTGTTTATGCACCACACCCAGTGCTCCATGCAATACGTGCCCTCCATAAAAACCATCACCTGGCTCCCCCAACCTCCCACTCCCCCCCCTTCAAAACCCTCAGAATGTTTTTCAGAGTCCATAGTCTCTCATAGTTCAACTCCCCTTCCAGTTTCCCTCAACTCCCTTCTCCTTTCCATCTCCCCATGTCCTCTGTGTTAAATGGAGATTTTCCTGTTACTTTTCTGTTAATGTTTTCTAGTTTGATTCCATGTGGTCAGAGAACATGCTCTGAATAATTCTCATTCTCATAAATTTGTTTTATGGCCCAGTAGATGGTTAGTAACTTAGTATATGTCTCATATGTGCTTGAAAAGAACATGTATTCTGTTTTTGGGTGGTGTGGTTTGTTATTGTATATGATCAATGGTGTAGAGTTCTTCTATGTCATTGATGGTTTTCAGTCTAGCCATTCTATCAGTTGTTGAGACAGGAATGTTAAAGTCTCCAGGTATGACTGTGGATTTTTAGATTTCTTTGTTCAGTTGTATGAGTTTTGCTTCCTGTAAAATAATTCCTGATATGTTGGGACTTAGGTTTGCCATTTAATTCCATCTTTTGTTTGTTCTGTTTCTTGTTTTTGTTTTCATGCCTTCCTATGGTCTACTGAAACACTTTCACATCTCAATTTTGATTTATCTATGGTATCTTTGAGTATATCTTTTTGCACAGTTTTTTAGTGGCTGCTCTATGTGATAGATACAGAATTTATCACAATTTACTGGCGTCAACATTTTACCAGTTAGAATGAAGTACAGAAATTTCACTCCTTTTATATCTCTTTACCCTACTATTCTCAAAATACAATTGCCTTAAATATTTCCTCATACCGTTAGCACCATATCAGACAGTATTATTATTTCTGTTACAAACATCAAACGTAATTTAAAAACTCAAAAGACACCCTTTTCTGTGCTTATCACATTCCTTCTTCCTTCCCTAGTGTTCCAAGATTTTTGTTTGTTTGTTTAAAGAATTTCTTTGTCCATTCTTTTAGAGTAGTTCTCCTGTGACAAATTCCTTTCTCTTAGAATATCTCCCTTTTATTCCTGAAGGATATTCTTACAGATCTAGAATTCTGGATTAATAGTTCTTTTCTTTCAGCAGTTAAAAACTGTCATGCCATTTTCTTCTGGCCTCTGTCTTGGTGTGGATTTTTCCTTAGTTCATCCTGTTCGGAGTTCACTCCGCTTCTTGAATCTCTAGGGTTTATGTCTTTTGCCAAACCTGGGAAGCCACTATTTCTTCAAACACTTTGCATTCTCAACCCCTTTCTCCTCTCTTTGCAGTGCTCTGGTGACAGAGATATTAGGTCCCTCATTTTTGTCATACAGGTTCCTGAGTCTCTGATCGCATTTACTTTATCTTCTATGTCAAGATTGAGTAATTTCTATTTTCTTTTTTTGAATTTGCTGATTCTTTCCTCTCATACTTCCATTCAGCTGTTGAGTCCATCTACTGAACTTTCTATTTTGGTCACTGTATTTTGAATTTCTAAAGTTTAGGTTTCTTTATAGCTTCTGCTTCTTTGCTGAGACTTTCATTTTTTAATTTGTTTCAAACATGTTTATAATTGCTCATTGAAGCATATTTATGATGGCTGCCTTAAAATTTCATCAATTGAACAGAAGGAACAGAAAAAGAATTTGTAAACTAGAAGAAAGAATAATGCAAATTTACCAATTTGAACAACAAAGAGAATAAACGGAAAAAAGAGACAGACACTCAGGGACCTGTGTGACTATAATAAATGTTCTAACATTTGTATCATCAAAATATGGAAGAGAGAAAAGAAAAGAAAGCTGAAAGAAATAATACATGAAGACTTCCCAAATTCTAGCATCTCTGTCATCTTGGTGTTAGCACTCATTGTCTTTATTCATTGATGTTGAGATTTTCCTGGTTCTTGGTACTATAAATTATTTTCAGCTGGAACCTGGACATTCTTAGTATTGTGTTAAGAAACTCCACAGTTTACTTCAGCTTTCTGTTTTTGTGAGTTTTCTATGGTATTGTTCTGGTAGAGGAAGGGGGCAGCGGTTGTTGTCTCAGTATTGCCAGGTTGAGATAGACTAGGTCCTCCCTTGGCCTCTGACACCTGAGGAGGACAGGGCAGGAGACTCCATGATACTACTGGGAAAAAGTGGGATATCCAACTTCCCAGTAGGCCTCCCCCAATTCTCCCCAGAGGGAAGGAGTAAGAGTGCTTCATAAATATTCCCCACACATCTTCCAAAGTCACCACAGATGTTCTATGGCCTCATTACCACTAAATACTGGTAAAATCTATCCACTAGCTCCTCTGAAAGAGCCCTCTAAGTGTCTTTCCCACAGTCCTACAACTAGGGGAAGTGGAGTGACATTTTAACTGAAGAGAGGAGAGGGAGGTGAACCTCATTATTGCAGGGTGTGGGTACAAGTCTAAGTTTAATACATGACACTGGTTGGAATGAGGGGAGCGCAGGGAGGCTCATGACTACTTAGCAGGAATGAAAGTCCTTCTCTAATGCCATCCAGTGAGTGGAAGGGTGCCTTGTAATATCCAAGCTATGGTGTAGCCCTAGGTTACCCTTGGTGTTTGCTGACATGGCTAGGGGGGTGGGGGGGCCACAATCTCTTTCTTGTGGTGTTTGGCTAGAGTAGAGCAGCTACTATATAGAAATTATCTGTGATATGAGACTACCTTTTTCTTGGTCCTTTGGTTTCAGAGAGCAGGCTTTTGCTGGGGCTTTCTTTTCCCTGTACCAGTTAGCTTTCCAGTGTTCTAACTTCTCCAATTCTAATTTTGGCACATGTAAGGCAAAAAGAAAATCCAAGGACTTCATTAACTCATTCCTTGGACTCCGAGGTCCCTAGACAGTTTGTCCTCTTCTCTCACCTAACAGACATTCTGTGTTTGCTTTAGATATGATGCCAGGGGTTATTGGTTGTACTCAATGGGAGGAAGAGAGAAAAATCATCTATCTTCATGGAAGTTGAAGTTATGAATATTCATCTTTATTAAAATTTTATTATAAAAAGATTCAGGTCACATTAAATAAAATGCAAAAGCTAGAAAAAAGAAGTCTAGATGATCTTACTATTAACACTGTAATCACACATAAGATTAAGATTTGCAGGTGGTACTTATTTGCTCATATCTGTAGCAAAGGCATGTATATGTCTGGTCAATGCTCCAAACTAAAAACTAGTCTTCATAAGCAAATAGATAACTGCCTCTGGGTATGTGGTTTGATGTTGCTAAGTAAGCCAGCCTTCCTCAAATAAATCCTCTCTCTGGCTAGTGCATAGCATTACCAGGCTTAAGCTTTATCCCCTAGCTTATGTCTATAATACCTGTTGAAATATAGACACCCATGGAGAATAAATGGTACTATTCTAGACCCCAATAGTGCTGCATGCTGTGAGAATTTACCACTAGAGAGGAGAAAATAGATACTTAACAGAATCAAATAGATATGAAGATTGGTCATCACAACCCCCCAAATATGTTCTCTTAGACACACATACACAGCCACATACATAACCTCTGAAAAAACAACCAAATGAACAAGCAAAAATACCCAATTTAAATGGAACTTTGGATTATAACTAATATATTTCTTGACAGCTGCATGGTGTTTTCAGAAGGTGCCAAGAAGTTGGGTACAATATGTCCTCCCCACTAGCTGGAAGAAAGATTTGGTCCTCTCTGTTCTCTTGAAGCCAATTCGGGAGCTAAGCTCAGTAACTATTTATTAAGCACTTACTATGTGACAGGCACCAGATTATGTACTAGGGATAGGAATATATAAATCACTTCTCTATGCTTTCTCTTATTTGATGGCTCTTACACCAAGGAGATGCTTCTAGGAAATTGGCTTTCTTTATCACTCATTTGCACTACACTTTAGAAACTGCTTTCCCTTATCTTAACCCATTAATTCTTGAAATGAGGTAGAAACCTCACTCGTTATTGCTCATGTTTAATAAACAAAGACAGTAAGGCCCAGAATGTTAAGTGTCTCGCCCTCAGTCCCCCAAGCAGGAGAATTAGAGTGCGGTCTTAAATAATGGCCTTTAACCCCCCAAGCCCAGGACACTTTTCACACCTCACCAAAATACTGCTTAGCTCCTGAGAACCATTTCTCCCCCAAGATCTGTCAGTCTTGGTTAAAATCCCACTTCATGATTATGTTCATTTTTCTAAACCCTTCCCCCAAACCAAAAACTCCATGAGGATGGGAACTTTATCATTATAACTCATTATCATTTTACGCATCTGTCCTTGTTGGCATTCTAGTAATATTTGTTGAATTAACGTCAGTGACTGCCAAAAAATCTAGATTCTGAAATGAAAAAATAACCTTTGATGCTTTTCCTTGTGATCAGTCGATATGGTTCAGTCCCTTCCTAGTTCAGTGAGCCCAGATAAGTTAATAAAATTCCCTTAGCTTAGGGTTCTTTCTGGAAAATGAGCATAATAATGCTTACCTGATAAGGTTGTCATGAAAATAAGAAATGATAAATGGTAATTATTATAAAAAATGGTTTGGAGCCAGTCTTCTTCCCTCACCCCTACCCACTGGATAGCAAACTTCATGAGGACAGGAACATGACTATTTATAAACCATAGCACAGTGTCTTATACTTATCAGCCACTGGAAAGAATTTGCTAAATGAATGGGTAAGGAATACAATACTGCAAAAGGATGTTTAATTATCAGTGTTACAAAATATTTAACTTTACTGAGAGCAAGTTGATGCCATATTTTGGCAGTTTAGTAAATCTATGTATATCTTCTAGACTAAAATAAAATATATGATCACCAATCACCCTGAATCTTCTCACTTTAACACATTTACTCTATTAATTATTTTACTTTTAAAAGTCCCCATCAGCTCCCTACAACCTGCCTTTAGCTTTTCCTGGGAACTAATCATTCATTCATGCATGCAATTAACATTTACTGAACACTTACTACCACAAACCAGGTTGCAAAGATTCATAAGACTCTCTCTACCTCTAAAGGATTTATATGCTACAAGGAAAAACCAATGCATAAACAATTTATAATTAATGGAGGTGTTATGATAGAAGTACAAAAAAGTGCTATGGTTATAAGAGTGATTCATTCTGCCTGGGGAGTTTGCTAATGGGAGCTTACATGTAGGGAACTGATTTTTTTCTCTTTGTAAACTAAATTGACTTACTGGGAATAAAAATAGTTTCCATTTGTGTAATACTTTGCAAAATGCTTTCACATCCATTTATTCTTTTTATCCTCACAATGAAAGCTCTATAGTTTAGTGATTTTTTTAAAAATATAGTCATCAAAAAAGGTATCTTGGAGGCCAACAGATAAATACTATGAAAATTTATTTAAAAGCCCCTAGGTAGATGGTACAAGCCAAAACTGGAAGCAAGACTTTGTTAAAGTTTCAGAGAAATCATTCCAAGAGTTAATAGCAAAAACCCATTCCTTCCCCTTCTTCCTCAGTGCCATCCCTGATCCAACACCTTGCTTGTGGTCAACTTTCTAAGTTGATTCCCTGATTTGTATCTCATTTCCCTCCAAGCCATTTCCTACACTGGCCACAGATGATAATATTTACATACAAATGGAACCATGCATCTTGCCTGCTTATAGCTCTTTTACCCCCATAGAGCTCCTCATCCACTGTACTATTAAGTCTGAATCTTTTTGCATAGCACATGAAACCCTCCATTGCCTAAACCTTCCAAATTCTTCAAATTATTTATTGGTTACTCTCCTCCAACAATTTTATTGATTTTGTTCAAAGCCATCACACTGGAATTCCTTAGCTCTCTACCTCTTTGTCTGGTAAAATGATGATAAGCGTAGCAAGTGTGCAATTTTTGCTAGTTTTATGGTTTTATTAACACAAATACTACATGTACATAAGCTGTCTATTCATTTTCTTCACTGAACAGCTTGGCATTGGGATTGCTGACTTTGATGGCCAGCCGGGCTGCATTTCCACAATGGTTTTGTGGTCCCTGGAGGAGATATTGAGAGCAACCTCTGCACAGTGAGATTTGTTCCACATCAGCAGAATTTCAAGCTCCTTTACATTGTGGACTAGGAACTTCTGGAAGCCACTGGGCCACATGTGCTTTGTTTTCTTTTTGCTCCTGTAACCAGTGTTAGGCGTCAAAATCTGGACCTTGAATCTTCTGCACACCCTATTGTCAGTGTTTCTGGGTTTCCATTAGTTGCTCTTAATTTTGACACATCAGTCTGACTGGTGCTGGATAAACTTCTTGACCCTCGGTTTAATGATCTTACGCATCACTGGAGGTCTGAGGGTGACCATGATGCCAAGTAAGAGATGGTTGTCACCTCCACAGGCAGCAGCAAGGAAGAGAGGGGTGAAAGCGCATTTCTTTTTATGTTGTTCGTATGTAGACTTAATAGTAAAGTCTTGGCAACCTAATTTGGCTCCTTTTAAAATTTTTTTAAATTTTAATTTAATTTTAATACAGTTTGGGAACCACTAATCTAGTCTTTTCTCCCTTTTTTAGTATTTATTTATTTAGAGAGGGAGAGCATACATGAGCAGGAGGAGGGCAAGAGGAGGAGAGAGAGCATCTCAAGCAACTCTGATTTGATCACAAAGCCAGACTCAGGGCTTAATCTCAGGACCTTGCGATCACGACTTGAGCAGAAATCAAGAGTCTGATGCTCAACCAACTGAGCCACCTAGGTCCCCCTAGCCTTTTCTCTTCTGTAGGAAAAGAAGGAAAAAGATCATTATTGGGTTTTTTAATTACATACCAAAGATTCATAATATTTACATTCATTTAACACAGAACCATTCTTTTGAGAGTATATTCTGTGCCATGTGCTAAGGAACCAGCCAGGGATAAGTCAAAACAAGGCATGCATTAATCTATCATGGATCTTACATTCTGTGAAATAAACAGAAAATAAAATTAATTAATTAATCAATTTAATTTTATGCATTGGTGATAAGTGCTATTAAGGAAATAAAGGATGGCCTGAGAAGAGAGCTATATTGGGGCAGATGGTCCATGAAGAGCTCTATGAGGAAATCACATTTACATGAGACATAAAAGAGGAGAAGCCAGCCATGCAGTTGGGAGAAGAGTTTGCTGGGCCGTGGGACATCTTGATGTATTTAGGAAACTGAAAGACCAGTGTGGTTGAGCATGTGGGAGAGGGGGAGAGTGGTACAAGTTCACTGTGGGTTATGCACAACCTTTTGGCCAAGGCAAGGAAAACACTGAAAAATCATAAGCAACTAAAGGATGCACCTGGATGCAACAAACACCATAAAAGAAAGGGTTATAAGATAGCAGGAGTGGAACTGAGGAGACAGACCAGTTAGGAGGCTATCATAATGTTCATAAAAGTATCCAGTATTCCTGAAATCCTGAAGCTCAGATGTTATATGATGACATGCAAGTAATTTTTAAAATATGATCACCGTACACAGGCACTGTGTTGGTGTTTAGGTCATGGAAGTGAATTTTCAGTGATGAAACGTCTCTTTGTCTCTCCTTGTCTGGCCTTTGCCTGCTTCTCCAACCTTGTTCTATAGGCTGCACCTCATACCCTTCCCCCATCCAGGCAACCTTCTCTACACTTCCTTCAACATGCCCGACTGTTTTACTCCTTCAGTTCTTTGCTGCTTTTGCTGATCCCTCTTCTTGGAGTGCTTTTCTCATTCTGTTCTGATCATCCCACCCCCCCAGCTACATATCTTTTAAGTCTCAGTTCAAGTACAAACTCTTCTATGAAGCCTTTCCCAATGTCCCAGTTTGAAGTAACCAGTTCTGCTTTTACACCTGCTCATACCATGAACAGATGGCCATTTTTTTAGAGAAGGGGAGAGAGAGAAAAGAGGGGGGAGGGGCAGAGGGAGAGAGAGAATCTTAAGCAGGCTCCACACCCAGTGAAGAACCGATGTGGGGCTCAATCTCACAACCCTAAGATCACAATCTGAGTCAAAATCAAGAGTCAGACACTTAACTGACTGAGATACCAAGGCACCCCTTTTCTTTCTCAGATGGACATTTTTTTAAATATTTTATTTATGTATTTGACAGAGAGAGAGAGAGAGAGATCACAAGCAGGCAGAGAGAGAGAGGGGAGGAAGCAGGCTCCCCGCTCAGCAGAGAGCCCGACATGGGGCTCGATCCCAGGACCCTGAGATCATGACCTGAGCCGAAGGCAGAGGCTTAACCCACTGAGCCACCCAGGTGCCCCAGATGGACATTTTTTTTACAGATTTTATTTATTTATCTGACAGAGAGAGAGAGAGAGATCACAATTAGGCAGAGAGTCAGGCAGAGGGGGAGGGGGATGCAGATTCCCTGCTGACCAGAGAGCCCAATGTGGGGCTTGATCCCACTACCCTGAGATCCTGACCTGAGCTGAAGGCAGAGGCTTAACTCACTGAGCTACCCAGGTGCCTCTCAGATGGACATTTTTAAAACCATGTTTGAGTCTTCATAAAGGCCATGAACCCTTGCCTTATTTATTTACATATGTATTTATTTAATTATCAGCCCTTGGCATAGAACCTGGCTATTTTAAGTAATTTCATTGACTTAGAGGAATGGAAGGGAGGAAGGGAAGAAAGAAGGAATGACAACCATTTGTACAGTATTTCAGGGGTGCCATCAATGGGCAAGAATGCATTCATGGGAATCGATGGCCCCCATTTCAATAAGATCAACAGGAAAACTATCCCGGCACAAAGCCATCAGCTTCTCATAGACCTGAGACACCATCATGACTCTGCTGCATAGAGAGACCTTGCTCCAGATTTCAATGAGACTCAGTTATCTGAGTAAGTAGAAGAATCCCTCAGAGCCACACAAGGGAGGGTTTACTTACAAACACTGTAAATTTTCTAGCTTTCCATTTTTCTAAATTTGTTCCCATCTTTGAAAGATCTTCTAAAGTCCCACCACTTCTTAGAAGTCTTTTCAGTTCAGTAGGGACAAACTCATTGGATTCACAAGAATTTTAGCCCAGCAGATTAAGAGTAGCTCTGAGACTCTGACTTTACTATTAGCTCTGTGGTTTTAGGCAAGCTGCGTAACACTTCTCTGCCTCAGTTTTCACCTGTGGAATGAGGACAATAATGGAGTTTTTACCATAGAGTTGTAAAGCGGATTAAATGTTTAGAATAGTACTTTGCATGTAAGAGAGTACTAGGTAAATGTTAACATTTAATATTATAAGTTGTTAACAGTTAAAATTATGTTAGTTAACATATAGACAAGCACTACTGAATTCATTTTCTTCATTCCATCCTTCCTTAAATAGGAGGAATGTAGGTTCCTCTATTTTAATTATCATAACATTGCTTATTTTAGAAGTCATGGGATTAAATATACTGGCTACATAGAGGACATAGTTTCACTTTCTGTATAAATATGTCCACACATAACTTACAAAACAGGAGATTTTCATCTTTGAATCCTCTGAGGTATTTGCTGCTTCAGAGTCTATATTGGCAATGGTGAAACTTGGCAAGTTAGCCAATCTTCTATAATGGCAGATAAATGGCAGAACAACCTTGCCTATGATTCATAAAATTTAAACAAAGCAATATCTGTCAGATGCACCAGGACATTTTTTTTCTAAACCAGACTAAACTGAACAAAAGTATAAAGCTTATTATCAATCTCATTTTCAGTTCTTTTGAAATCTTTTTGAGAGTCTTCCCTATCTAAGGAGACCAGCCATCAGAGAAGAGTCGATGTGTCATAGGGGATTAAGTTAAACAAATGCTTACAGAAATTTGGTATACTATTAAGAGGCCTTTCCATTCTCTTATTAAGAGGCCATACTTACCCTCCTTAATAAATGAACCACAGACAGCTCTAAAGAGGGTGGGGCCTTTAGACTGTCAAGGGATGCCTGATGTTTCGCCATGGACAGATTCCAGATTATGTCCCCAAGAAGGATGAATAAATAACAAGTCAATAGATCATCCTTCATTTACATTTAAAGTCAACAAACCAAATTTTTTTACACGTGGGTTGTGCCTAAATTTGAACATTCATGATTTTTTAAAATTTATTTATTTGTTAGAAAGAGAGAGAGAGAGAGCGAGCACAGGCAGACAGAGAGGCAGGCAGAGGCAGAGGGAGAAGCAAGCTCCCCGCTGAGCAAGGAGCCCGATGTGGGACTCGATCCCAGGACTCTGGGATTGTGACCTGAGCCGAAGGCAGCTGCTTAACCAACTGAGCCACCCAGGCGTCCCTGAACATTCATGGTTATTAATAAAAGTGAGACTATGCTATATTCACAAGCAAGTTAGACCCACAGACATCTCACAGTCTTACCAGAACCAAGTTCCTAAGTCCCTCAAGGGAATAGAAACTGCTAGCCAAAGAGTTTTCTTGCTTTTTCCACAGCCCCTCTCTCCAGATTCCTCTGGACATCTGCTGAGGCATTCCATCTTCTTGAGGGATAGGGGAAACAACTGGACTCACAGGGAGGAAGACTTGAACAGGACATGAAGTGTAACTCAGGAAACAGGGGTTTGGCCTGGTTTTGCCACTTCCTAGTTGTGTTTCCTCATGAATTCAGTTAATTTTAGCTTTCATTTACTCAATAAAATATTGTGCTTTCCCTCCATCTCACAAAGTGTTACTCTGAGGGTATTAGAATTTTCTAGAAAGCATTGCTGTGTAGACAATTCTAAGCAAAAAAGTGACATGCAGATGTCACTCTGATTACACTCGTTCAATATCATGGGAGTTAGGTGCAGATGGCCTCTTATGTTAGACCACCTGAGTTTAAATCCAGGCTCCCACTCACTGTGACCTTGAATAAGTTTCCTCATTTGTGAAATATGAAATGGAAGGGCACCAGCATGGCACTTAGAACAATGCCTAGAACTTAGACAGCGTTCCATAAAAGTTTGGGTATGATCCAGAAAGGATTTTTTTTTAAGTAGCTACCCCTTGACTGTGTGTGAGCTTGTAGGATGCCGAGGAATGAATAAGATCTACATCCCACCTTTGGAGGTTTCACAGACTTGCGAAGGGCAGACACTCAAGTAAACAAGTGTTATGATGGAGATACAATGGGGTAAAGCTTAGGGCACAGACTCACTCCTAACTCCCTGCTCTGTCCTTTTGCTCTTACTCAGTTTCCCCTCACTCTACCAAGACAAATTGTCTTGATTCACTATCATGGCTTCAGCTATCAACAGTGCATGAACAGAGTCAAGACCCCTAGCCCAGAATTCCACTCTCACTGCAGGATACCTCCATGTAGCTTACTTTCTTTCCCCTGTACCTGACCCTATACCTATTTCAACTAACCCTTCAACCTCATCATTGACCAAACTATGATGATTCTATCAGAGAAATGTTATGGCCCACTTCACGACTCCTATACACACCTACACTCATCTTGACTATTACAGGAGCTTCCTCGGCATCTTGGTGCCTGTAGTCTCAACCTCCCCTCCCCCAACTCTCTCTCCATTCTGCCACCTGAGTTATTCTAAAGCTGGAATCTGTTCACAATAATCCCTCTAGGAAATCTTCAGTACTTCCTATCGCTGATCCAACAGTATCTTCTTAGGCCTAAAGGACTTTTAATATAAGTCTCAGGCTCCTTTCTACTTTTTTCCATATTTCTCAAACCTCAACACACAAAAAAACACAAGGCACCTTTCCAGAACGCATCTGTACACTCTACACCTCTCTACTTCTGCTCTTATTGATCCTGCTATTTCAAATGTCCTATCTGCCATCCATTCATCCACTCACCTTCTTTCTCATCTCAGTGTTCAGCCCAAATGCCACTGACTGCATCGCCTATCACTTTCCCTGATTAGTAAATCCCTCAAGATCTATTGTTCTTTCATCTGGATTTACACTTCCATGTAGGTCCAACCAAATGAATTAGCAGTTTTTGTAAGTTAAAAGTGGTCATATAGCAGTAATTTAATATATTCTTCCTCTTATAGCATTTATTGCATTTCATTAGACTTCTTAATTTAAATGTATTCCTCACACACCCTGTCTTCTTCACCATTGCATGCCCAGTGCCCAGTGGATTGCCAGAAAGAAGTAGATACTTACAAAATACTTAAAGAATTCAAGGTGACTGCTATGTATGTATCATAATACTTTGTTAGCCTCCCTTAAATCTTGGTCTCAGTCTTTCTCTCAGTTCCTGAGGCTTGACCAGGGTAAAGCTAGTCACTCAGGGCTGTTTTCTCAAGTTAGGAATGAATTTTTTTTTCCCCGTTTTCCATCAGGACCCTGCTCTCCCTACCTACCAACTAATAATTACCTAACCCAGATAAGGAAAAATCTATCTCCAGGGCCATCCTTCTTTAAAGCAGAAAGTATGTAATGTGTAATGTTACTATTCAGGATATTCATTCATTCATTTATTCATTCATTCACTCATTCATTCAATCATAGGGATCTGATTGGTTTTGGGAATATAGCAGTAAATAAGGCAACCAGAGATGATGAATTTGGAATACTTTTGCTCTCTGTGCCTAGTCTTTGAACATTTTTCAAGAATCACCTAGAGAAATTTTGAACAGTTAAAAAATCCTCTATTTTTGAATAGTTTTAAGTATCTTATACATTTCAAGTTATCTAAAAATTTTTATCATGAGTTCAAAGTTCAATTTTTATCATTGTTGCAAAGGATGTAATTTTAGCATATATTTAAATATAATGAATATATCATTTTAAATATGTCCAATGGAATTTGAATATTATAATAAGCTAATACCCATGACCAGCTATTAAAAATATATTTAAAGAGTTTTTGGAAACTTTAGACCTTTCCTTTTTCCCTTTGAACTCACATTTCCCTTATACTTTTTCCTTGGACTTTATACATATGCATGAAATCAAAACTGTGGAGCTGCATATTTAGCTCAATTTATGAAAACTGTCCATCATATATCTTACTGGCAAACCAATAAGCTAAATTACACTTTCTTACAGAAAAATTCTGCCTTTATCTTTTTAGTTCAAATAAATGTGCTAATAAGCATTGTAATATTACAAAAAAATTGAGAAATAAATTACAAAATGAATCCTGTAAAGTTATAAAAAGTAGTTAAGATTAGAATAATATAGACCTAATATAAATAATCCATGTCCATAAATTGTAAAAGACGATTCAATATGCTAGTTCTCATTAACCAATATGTAATAGAGCAATGAATATACAGCTTATAAAATAATGATGGCACCATTCTTCCAATAAGAATGTGTCTCTCTCCAGTTGAAAGGCAGAGAATGGTAGAAGAAAGCAAACTTGATCCAACTACATGCTACCTGAGAGACTCACTAGACTCAAAGATACAAGTAACTGTGAAATAAAAAAATATATATATACCATGCAACTGGTATCCAAAAGAGAGACAAAATAAAGACAAAATTTGTTCCTAGAGACAAAAAAAAAAAAAAAGTAGTAATAAGAGAGAGAATCCATCAGGAATACAAAACAATTATAAACACAATGCACCTAACAACAGAGTCCCCCAAAACATGAAATAAGATACACAAATTAAAGGGAGAAATAGATAATTCAACAATGATATTTAGAAACTTCAATAACCCACTTTCAGTACTGGATAGAACAACTTGGCACAAGATCAACAAGGAAATAAAAACTATAGAACACTATAAACCAATCAAATGTAACACATATCTACAGAAGACTCCAGTCAACAATAGGAAAGTAGATCTTTTTCTCAAGTACACATGGAACATCCTCAAGGATGGACTTTATGTTAAGAAGCCATAACACATATCTCAATAAATTTAAAAGCATGCATTCATACAAACTATGTTCTTTGTCCACAATAGAATGAAATTAAAGTCATAATAACAGAAGGAAATTTGAGAATTCATAGATACATAAAAATTAAGTAAAGTGCATCTAAACAACAACTAGATCAAAGAAGAAATCACGAGGTAAGTTACAAAATAATTTGAGATAAATTAAAACAAACACAACATCCCACAACTTGAGACTCAACTAAAGCAGTAATCAGAGGGGAAGAGCTATAATGCTTTCATTTATAAAAAAATAAATATCTCAAATCAGTAATCCAAACTTTGGCTATACGATACTAGCAAAAGAAGAATAAACTAAAACCAAAGCAAGCAGAAAGAAGAACATAATAAGGATTTAGAGCACAAAAATATGAAATAGAGAATAGAAATAATAATGAACACCAATGAAACCCAAAATTAGCTCTTTGCAAAAAATCAACAAAGTGATCTTTAGCTAGGCTGACAAAGAAAAAAATAAAGGACTCAAGTTACTAATATCGGGAATAAAAGAGAGGATCTGGAAATCAACCTCAGATAAATAAAAAAGACTGTAAGAGAATATTATGGACAATTGTATGCCAACACATTAAAAAACCTAGATGAAATGGATATATTTCCAGATAGTCACAAACAACTGAAACAGAAGTAAGAAAAATTAAAAATCTGAATATGCCTATAACAAAGAGATTGAATTAGCAATTTCAAAACTTCCCACAAAGAAAAGTCTGGGCCCAGATGGCTTTACTGGTGAATTCAATACATTTTAAGAAGAATTAATACCAATCCTTCCCATATTCCTCTTACAAAAAATTAGAAGAAGGAACATCTCCCAACTAATTCTATGAGATCAATATTACCTGGACACTAAAACCAAAGACATCACAAGAAAACTATAGACCAGTATCTTCTATAAATATAGATGCAAATATCCTCAACAAAATACTAGCAATCCAAATCCAGATTTGTATATTCAACAGCATAAGCAAGAGGGATTTTCCTCAGAAACACAAGATTGGTCTAACATCTGGAGATCAATGTAATACATTACATTTACAGAATAAACCACAGAAACCACAATCAACTCAACTGATCCAGAAAAAATAATTATTATTTTTATATCAATCACATGATGAACTAATAACATTTTTCATGTGTTGAGTTAAAATATATTATTCAAGTTAAATTTACCCACCTCATTTTTTTAGATGTGGCTACTAGAAAATTTCACATTACATAAACAGCTTGCATTTGGGGCTCATATTATGTATCTATGGGACCGAGATGATCTAGATGTATCTTTGAAGACCAGTGCTCTTAACAGCATTGGGTATCTTTTGTGCACAGCTCCCTATATTGCATACCAGAGGAGAAAAGTGAGACTGAGAATGGTTAACCTGCCCGGGTTAACAAACTCTAAACTGTAGGTATCAGGGTGGATACTGAAATTCAGTTCTGTCCTTAAGCTAGAGTATGCCCTGTTTACATCCATTGTCTTTCTTAGGGATCAAGCCATTACCATCATTTATGTGCATGTTTTGGATGACTGTTTTGTTTTTTTTTCCACTCTTAAAAATATTTTTTTTTATTTAAGCTTTATTTAAACATATAATGTAACCCCACCACCCTCTCCCAACCCCTCTCCCCCCCACCCCCCTCAGTTTGTTTTATGACATTAAGAGTCTCTTTTGGTTTGTCTCCCTCCTGATCCCATCTTGTTTCATTTTTACTTTTCCTACCACCTTAACTCCCACCCCCGTTGCATCAAAGAGCTTAGCAAACTCAACACCCAAAGAACAAATAATCCAATCAAGAAATGGGCAGAGGACATGAACAGACATTTCTGCAAAGAAGACATCCAGATGGCCAACAGACACATGAAAAAGTGCTCCACATCACTGGGCATCAGGGAAATACAAATCAAAACCACAATGAGATACCACCTCACACCAGTCAGAATGGCTAAAATGAACAAGTCAGGAAATGACAGATGCTGGCGAGGATGTGGAGAAAGGGGAACCCTCCTACACTGTTGGTGGGAATGCAAGCTGGTGCAACCACTCTGGAAAACAGCATGGATGACTGTTTTGTTTTGTTTTGTTTTTGCTTTTGTTACAACCCCCCACCCCAGGACTACCACTGAGTTCTTCTATCTGGCCTTTGAGTCTACTCTTTTCTTTAAGCTGCATGGCGCATAATAGCCAAAAGTTTTTGTTCCTTTATCTAAACATCTATTCAGTGCCAAACATTATAGAAGACTCTCTGCTTAAAATACTAATCATCTTCACAACCCACACTTTGCAGATGATGGTTGTTGCTCCCTTCACTTTCACAAAGAAGAGAAAACTAATGTCCCCAAAACTGTACTGCTAAAGTTACACAGTGACAGAGGAAGTTGGGACTGAAAGCCAGGTCTCTGACTCAAGAGCCCCTTTGTGTCCAGCATATCCCTCTTCCCTGTCTTCTGAAGTGAGAGAAATATGGATCAACTGTGGGCCTAAAAAGCATTAGTATTTATATATATGGTTCATGTACTTAGGAAAACTTTCTAAAGTTTTTTATTTTCATATTTTCTATTGAAAATTTAGGTCTATTTTTCTTCTTGCTATGGGTTATGTTCTGCAAATTTAATACAATGGCCTACACTTATACATGAATTTTGGATATAAGATAACATAAACTCCTACAGTCCCACCTGGAGCAGAGTAAAAGTGAATAGATAAGGAAGTGAATAGGTAAGGATGGAGCACTTATCTGGGCTAATATTAAATATCTGCCTTGAATGTTATCCAGACATTGCCTTTATACTTAATCTTTGTATAAAGAGGGAAGTAATAAAAGCCTGGTACCAAATAAACTTTATGATTTTTCTTTGTTACCAAACATTCAGAGTTGCCAAAAAAACTTAAACTTTTAATCTAAGATTCTAAAAATATTAAGATCAAATTTGATAGATGCAATATTCTTCATCTACATCAAATTTAAATATTTAATATTCAGTCAAAATGCTTCTCCACTTTGCTTTGCAGAGAATAATTTCTCAAGTGGAGGAGTTAGCTTTCCAGAACAAAAGAAAAGAATCAAATGCAATATATCCAATATATACTGCCAGGCCTCATTATTCTAACAGAAGAAAAAGTAGTATGCACATTTGAGAAGAATTTCTGAGTTTTTGTGGGCTATGTATTTGGAAAACAAAATGCTTTCATTCTGAGATCACTACTGTCAATTGTTATTCATTTAGTGATGTTACTGAAAAGTTTTAAAGCATTACACTTTCCATCCCTTATGCTTTAGAAGTAACAATCATTGTTCTTAGGGCCTGTCCCTGTGGCTCTGTTTGGCTCAGACATGTTGCATATCTCGGGTGACAGCCCAAGGGACAGCTAATGGAACAGCAGACTGAGCAATGAGGAGATCACGACTTTAAGCCCAGGCTCTGCAAACTACAGGAAGCAAATTACTTTATTTCTGGGCTTTGGTTTTCCAACTATAAAAGAGGAATATTGTTTTCTTTATCTAGTCACCAAGTATACTGTGACAAGGTAAGGAGATAAAAAGAGAAAATCCCTTTTCCAACTAGGATTACAATGTGTTTCAGCATGTGATTTCTTTTGCCTTCCTGCTGAATTTGCCTTAGCTCAATATTCCATATTCATCCTGGGGCTCCACCCGTGACCAGGCCAGCAAGGTTATGTTGCAGCATGTAGGACTCCAATTTAGTAGGTCAATTTCAGCCTAGAATCTCACTGTTTATGACTCTATCTAGACAATTAGGGCCAGGAATTATCATAGTTGTATCAACAGCCTCTGTGATACCATGGAATAGTGTGTATGTCTTTGGTTTTGCTCATAGTTGTATCCCCGGGGTCTAGTACAGTGTCTGACACATAGCAGACTAGTTTCTGGGTACATAAATGCATCAAGAAGAACTAGGAAAAGAAAGGAATATATAAGGTATAGCCACTGCCTCCAAGAATTTATAATCTAGTCAACGTGACTACACCTAAAAATATAAGAACTGATAGAACCGTTAAGTCAGTCTATGTGCCAATGAGCATGTGGCAGGATTTACTGCAGAGGTTGATGGCTCCTTTCCTAAGTGGGAGTACTGTAGCTAGATGACAAATGTCTTAGGCTCCACAAAGTGTGTCAAAAAACGTGAAGACCTTCTCCTGTGTTTGGAGTCTATACAGCAGCAGCAGGGAGATTCTAGATATTTTCCTTAGTCAGCAGACTCATCCTTAGATAGCATAACCAGAATGGTGTTTTCAGAAAGAAAACAATAGGAAGGGGAGTGAAATTTTGTTATTATGATCTGTTCTTTTTCTTTCCCTTCTTCAAGCAAACATAAGTCACTAATATTATGATTCTCTAGAGAATGGTATATTTCCTTATATGTATGCTTTGGAGACATTTTTCTTCTTCGCTTTTTTCTTCTCTCCTTCCCTTCTTTCCTTCTTTTTCTGTTCTCCTTCTTTTCATCTTTCCTTCCTACAGCTTTCACTGGGCAGTTCATTAATCCACAGACATTTGCTGAGCCCTTGTGTTTCAGGTAAAATGGCAGGCAAAGGTATGCAGAGATACATAAAGGAAAGTCTGTGACCTAGAGCAACTCAGAGTCTAAAAGGGCAGATAGCCAAGGAGAAAAGATAATCATTGTCCATGTGACAAGTGTTCTAATAAAAAAAAATTATTATGACAATGTTGTCAGAGAATGTAGAAGAGGGTTTAACTCACTGTCCAGGGAGACCCAAGAAAGGCTATGGCATTGGAACTCTGTTTTGAATGGTAAGAAAGCATTAGCTGATGAAAAGAGGTAAGAGGCATTCCAGAAAGTAGATACATCACGTGCAAAGGAACTGAGCTATGAAAAGACATGTCTGATCCAGAGGATTGGGTACTATGGGGAGTGACAGGTAATAAAGGCAAAAAGGCAAGTTGCAAATAACTTTTGGAAGGTCCTATTCACTAGCAAGTTTGGATGTGATACTGTAGAAGCTAGGGAGTTGCTTATTGACTCGGAAGTGTGATGGGATTATAGTTGTTTTTTGACACCTTTAAAGGGAAGAGATTCAGAAGAGGAACTGGTAGGAAAGTTGGCTAAGAGGCTCTGCACTAGGGCAGGATAGAGAAAAGATTGAGAGCTAAGGCACAGGTAGAGGAATGGATAAAGTCACCTAGAAAGAGTATACAGAAATAGAGAAGAGGACCAGGAATATAAGCCTAAGGAACGGCAACATGTAAGGGATATGTAAAAAGAAGGAAGGCTATAGAGGACAGTATGAAGGGAAGAGTGGAAAAGTAGAAAAAGAACCAGACCTATTGGGTCGCTTGGGTGGCTCAGTGGGTTAAGCCTCTGCCTTCGGCTCAGGTCATGATCTCAGGGTTCTGGGATTGAGCCCCAGGTCATGATCTCAGGGTTCTGGGATCGAGCCCCGCATCGGGCTCTCTGCTCAGCGGGGAGCCTGCTTCCTCCTCTCTCTCTCTCTGCCTGCCTCTCAGCCTACTTGTGATCTCTGTCTGTCAAATAAATAAATAAAACCTTAAAAAAAAAAAAAAAAAAAGAACCAGACGTATTAAAGATGGTGGTACTCCGGGGTGCTGTGTCAATAAAACAACTTGAAGTTGGAAAAGGTCAGCATAGGTCTTAATTTCTACTCTTTCCCAAAGCTCAAAGCCTGGCCAATGAGCCTTGAATGAAGACTAACCCTTTCCCATTTACAGGCCAAGCAGCAATAGGCAACCAGCAACTTGGCAGCTCAGCATCAAGTGGGCCTCATGGCCGTTCTGTGTGAACTCATTCTGTTTCTATGAGCTGGAGCCTTGACTCCTTGTCTTTGCTCAAGTTCCTGTGATGAACCCTCGCGTTTCAGTCTCCGTCCTCAATATCCCAGTCTCTAAAGCCTGGAATCCTCCTCTAGGCTTCTAAAACAGAAGTCTTGCCTCCTGGAGTCCAGGTTTATCTATCTCCTGAGCTGCCCTATCTGTGTGTCCTCACACACATATCCTGTCGATTCCTGGAACTATCTTGCCTTGCTTATAATTCCTAGCAGCATGTGGGTGGTGTTTGGGTAACCCTTGCCAACAAATGAAGACTCTCATATTACTATAGTATACTTTCAGCTATTATTTTCTAAAGCTGTTATTCATTTGTGGAGCAGCGCATGCAATTTTACAACTCTTGGGTGCATATTGTGTGCCAGGATTGTTCTAGCTGTGGAAGATGCAGCAGTGTACAAGACAATGTACCTTTCCTCATGGGGTTTGTCATCTAACAGGGAGGACAGATAAACAATGTAAGTACACAGAGTGGCAGATTGGGGTGAGGGGGGAATCAAACCACTTTCGAGTAATAGGGAGGCTGGAGTGAAGGAAGGAGTTGCTATTTTATAATGGTGGCCAGGGAAGATATCACTGGGAAAATGATCTTGAGCAGAGACCTGAAAGAAATGAGACAGAGAGGGACGCCTGGGTGGCTCAGTTGGTTAAGTGGCTGCCTTCGGCTCAGGTCATGATCCCACCATCCTGGGATGGAGTACCACATCGGGCTCCTTGCTCAGCGGGGAGCCTGCTTCTCCCTCTGCCTCTGCCTGCCACTCTGTCTGCCTGTGCTCACTCTCTCTGACAAATAAATAAAATCTTAAAAAAAAAAAAAAAAAGAAAAAAGAGATGAGACAGAGACACGAAAAATATGAGAGCAAGCCCTGCTGGTATTTAGGGGATAAGTATTCCAGGCAGTGAGAATCACAAGGGCAAAGACTCTGAGGCTGACGGCCTGGTATGTCAAAGAAATAAGGATTCTATTGTGAGTAGAAATGGTGAGAGGGGTTACTAAAGGTAGGAGGCAATCATGAATAACCATTTGGTTACTGAAAATGTCTTGGCTGTTATTCTAGGTAAAGATAAGTATTTAGTCAGGGAAGTTGACATGATCTGTCTTCCATTTTGAAAAGTATTAAGGAGGGCATGTATTGCAAGGAGCACTGGGTGATATACGTAAACAATGAATAATGGAGCACTATATCAAAAACTAATGAAGTTCTGTATGGTGACTAACATAAATATATATATATAATTTTATATTTATATACACATATACATATGATATTTTTTAAAAATGAAAGGATCCTTTTGGCTATTGTACGAATAGGTTGTGGGTAGACAAGATCAGAGGCTGGGAAGCTAATTAGGAGGTGAGGGCAACAAGCCAGGGAGAGATTATGTCAGCCTGGCCTGGTCTGGTTGGCTTGTGGTGGGCATAGGGAGATGTGGCTGGATTCTGGATACAATACAAAGGCAGGACAATTAACATGCAATAATGGTTTGAATATGCTGTAAGAAAAATAGAAATCAAGGGTGACCTTTTTATTTATTTATTTATTTTTAATTTTTTTGGTCGGAGCAACTATAACAATTGAGTACCATTTACCGAGATGGGAGAGTTCAATATTAGACATGTTAAATGTGGGATAGCTAGGAGACTGGGATGTGTATGAAGCCATGTTGTGAGCAAATGTGGGAAGGATCTGGTGCACCAGTGGAGGGGAAAGCCTTAAATGAGAGTGTGGGGTCTAGGCAGGCCCTCCATGTAGCAGAAGGAAAGAAGGTGTGTAAGAACAAATGCACAGTGACTGGGAAAGGGTACAGTTGAGGACCTGTGGAAGCTCTCCTAAAACAGCTTCTATTTTCTCAGGGAAATAGAAAGCCAGGTCAGATGAAAATGAGGGGAGGAGAAATGGTGTCAGGAGGCTTTGAGATAGAAAAGAAGATGTGAAATAGTCTTTTAGGACTGTGTTAATAAATTTTAGCTCATGGCCTAATCAAGGGATTTAAAATCAACTTAGTAATTTGAGATCAATTTAGTGATTTAATACAGTACCTAGAATTTAAAAATAGAGTTATCGCATGTATAAGAAGTAATAATTGCTTAAAGCTTTATTTCAGGTGCACGGGTATATGTGTGTGTCCTAGGCTATAGCAAAAATATTTTTTAAAACATTGGCCCAGGAAAATGGTAGGAAATGAACAAGAGACTGTCAAATAAGGTCAGGGACTGAGTGATCATATGGTCAACAAAGAATATAGTCACATAAGATTTTGGCATTGGAGCAGCTAGAGGACCATAATCCCTCCCCTCTTACTCACCTCCACAATAGGAAACCTTTCTGTTTGAATATTTCCAATGATAGCATGCTCACCAAATTAATAAAAGATAAAGATTTCAGGATGTAATTGTCTTCTCTATAAAAAAAAAAAAAATGAGGTCCTCACAACACTCTGAGGTGTTAAAGTGGTGAGCAGGGGACTGACAGGTAGATTTTGGAATTTGGTGTACTTAAAATGAAATTTGACCTTATTACATAATACTAAGTGTGATGGCTTTTTTCTGTTTTGGAGATCTCTAAATCCTCCAAAACAAAAAAGTATTAGAACACCAAGAAACCTTGTTTTTATTAAAACTTTAGCCCAGAGTGGCAGCATTTGGCTTGTAAATGTATGCTCTCTTTCCTCCATACGTTACACTAACTGCAATTTTAGTGGATGATTGAGCTAATTTTCATGCCTATATTTTCTTCCTCTTTCAAGATTTGTAGTTGGATCTGCAGATGATTCCAAATATAACTAACTTTACTTAGAAAAAAAAAATGTGTTCATTTTTAAGACAGTCTTAAAGTCCTTAATTGTGAAGTAGTTTTTCCCTGTAAAATACATTAATGAATAAAAGTTAAGAATGTCAATAGGTACTGCGGAAATGGCCATTTGTATTTTTAATTGTAATGTGCTCAAGTTACTTTCTAGACATTGTAATTTAAAATAATAAAAGTACTTCTCTAGTTCTATATTTTGCCTGATTATATATGAGGAAGTGGAGATGCAACGGGGGTGGGGGTTAAGGTGGTAGGAAAAGAAAAAATGAAACAAGATGGGATCAGGAGGGAGACAAACCAAAAGAGACTCTTAATGTCATAAAACAAACTGAGGGGGGTGGGGGGAGGAGAGGGGTTGGGAGAGGGTGGTGGGGTTACATTATGTGTTTAAATACAAAATCTTAAATTAAAAAAAAAAAGAAAAAATAAATACAAAAAAGAAAGAAAAAAACTTTAAAAAAATTGTCTTGAGATTATTGACTCAAACCAGTTTTTTATACACCTGACCAATTTCTGAACTGAGTTTTTTAAGAATACTTTCTCCTATTGTAAAGGCAGTATCAAACGTAGTTCATTAGACAGACATAACATAGTTCATATATCAGACATAAAGGTAATACATGAAACATATTTTCCTACTGCAATGATGCTCTTTCTAGCTTGCTTATTCAGATTTATGTAAATTGGAAACACTGAAATAACAAAAGTAGAAATTGAATAGAGAATGAGGACTCATGAAAATGTACACTCTGTCTACATCAGTAGGAGTGTACACTTATAATCTAGAACAATATTTAATCTTAGTCCAGTTGTAAATCACAATCAAGTAGAGTCTCAAAAGAAAAAAATTGTAACTATGTGTGATGGCATCCAGATATTTAGACTTATTGTGATAATTACTTCCCAACATATAGATATATCAAATCATTATGTTGAACACCTAAAACCAATATGTTGTTATAGGTCAATTATATCTCAACTAAAAAAATTTTTAAAAATCAAGTAGTCTGGACATCCCATCTATTGCTTCTGGGGTTAGTCTCTATTATGGGATAATTTCAATAGTTTCACTTCTCTAAGTGCCAAGAAAAAGTTAAAATTGCAAAACAGGATCATTCTGTTATATTTTATCTAGACCCTCACACAATTTTTTTTTTCTCTATGTTAAATGCTTTAGAAAAGGAAATACACAGGATTAGTTCCTCTTCTATTGCTTCCAACAAGAGCTCCACCATGGAAAGCTCTCTCCCCTTCCATTTTGCAAAGCCTCAACAAGTCTCTTGCTGAGTCAGAACCTCCTTTTTCCCTGATGTGAGAAATCTCCCTTGAAAACTCATAAAGCTTAGGAAATGCTTAAATTTGAGTCTCCGGGGGGGGGGGGCAGGGACAGGAGAGCCAGAGCAAATATGGCGGGCTGAAGTCCCACACACAGCGGTCCTGATGATGGCACATTAAATGGTTTTATGAAATACGAAGATTTGGAACTGACCCAGGGTTACCATGGGAGCTCGCCTCCTAACCTATTATACGCATATATGTGTGTAGACAGCCACAAGGAGACCGGTTAAGTTCCTGGGACTTTGCTCCTCATTGCCCAAATGAAAACGTTTGGTGTACAGCCAGGCTTCATGTTTGCCCTGAAGAAAACACGTTCAAGCAGCTGCAGGAAGGTCCAAATAGCACGCCGCACGAGAAGCTAAAAACAAACAAGCCCGAGAAGGCGGTTCTGGGGCGACGACAAGAGCTCCAAGTAGGGGATGTGTGGGGCACGAGATGTGGAGAGAGCGCTCAGCGGTCTGTGCCCACAGGACCTAGCTGGCCTAAGGACACCACCGGGCTGAGCCCCAAGGGCGGGAGGGGCCACTATCCTCCGCTCCTCTCGCAAAGTGCAGGAAGCCGCTCCCAGTCGGGTTCCCAGCCTCAGTTTCCCCCGCAGGGCACCACAGCCCCAACAAGCCCGCGTACCAGCGGCCAAGCCTCATGTGACCGAGGGAGGGACCGAGGTGACAGGAAGGAGGCTGGGCCGCGAGGGCGACAGGGGCAGGGCGGAGCGCTTGCGACCAAAGGCAGCTTTTGCGCGGACCCCGCGCCGGGAGGGGCCGTTGCCCAAGAACCGTCGGCGCCGCCCGCGCGCGCTCCCCCTTGTGCGCGCGCGCTGGAGGGCTCCCAGACCAGAGTCAGCTGCCCGCTACCGTCAGAGACCCAGAGACCTTTCCTTTACCCTTGATGCGGAAGGGGCCCGAGGAGACACGCCGATCGCTCCCGCGCTCCCCCTCCCTCCTGGGAAAACAAGCGCCCCCCTGGCCGAGTCTGCATATTAATAAGGGGCGGGGCGGGGGCGGGGCAGCGGGGGCGCGGCGGCCTTGCGCCCGCGCGTGCCGGGACGCACCGCGGGGGGCGGTGCGATTGTGAGGTGGCGCTGACGCACGTTCCGGAGTTCTTAAGCCGTGAGGGCGGCGGCGACGGCAGCGGCGGTGGCGGTGCCCGAGCCGGTCTCGGGAGGCGGCGGTGATTACCGCGAGGGCTGGAGGGGCCGAAGTAGGTGCCCCTGGTTCAGTCACGGTGTCCCTCTCACTGAATCCCACTCTTTCCACCACGGCAGTGCCGCCCCAGATTCGGCAGCTTCCTAGGCGGGGCCGCGGACAGGGTGCGTCTCCTCCCGCTGCCGCCGGCCTGATAAATGAGGGACTTCGGATTTGGGGTGTTGCAGACCGCCCCGCTCCGAAGCAGCAGCCCTGGGTCACTGTTCAGCAGTGGGACGTACCGTCCCTACGCCGTGGGGCCCGCCACAGCCGCCGCCCCGCAGTCCTCCGCCACGCCCTTCGGCCCGCTCTCGCCACCGCCGTTGCCTGTCACCGGCATCTCGGAGGCCGCCTCCCCCTTTCCTATCCTTCTCGGCTGCGGCGGCGCGGGCAGCTCGGCCGCCGCCGCTTCCTCTTCCTCCCGGTTCCTGGCGCATCAGCAGACCATGCAGGATGAGCTGCTGCTGGGGCTGACACAGCAGCCGGCGCGGCCGCTCTCGGGGGCGGCGGCCGCGGAGAAACTCCCCAACCACCACCCCGGCGGCGGCACGAACGCGGGTGTGACCCACCTCCTCCCCTCCCAGGACTTCAAACCGAGTCTGCACCACCCCTCCTCCTCCTCCGCCTCCTCCTGCTGCTGCTGCCGCACCTCCTCCCCGCAGGACTTCAGTAAGCGGCAGCAGCAGCAGCTGAGCTGCCAGAAGAGGAAAGAGTTCAGCCCTCCCCACCTTCCCCACCCTCCGGACTCGAAGCCGCCGCCGCCGCTCCACTGCCCCGGCCGGTTCAGTCCGCCGCCGCCGCCGCCACCTCCCGGCCCGCTCCTCCAGCCGGCGCAGCTCGCCCAGCGCCAGCAGCCACAGCAGCAGCAGCAGTTCAGCGTACCGCACCCGCAGCACCTCCCGCCGCAGGATTTCACCCAGCGGCAGCTCCCGGCCGATCTGCCCCCGCTCCCGCAGCTCCAGCCCTCGCCGCCCGCAGCCCCGCGGCGCCGCCACGGAGGCGCGGGCAGCCCTCGCAAGACCTCGGCCGCGGGCGAGGGCAGCGCCACCGAGCCCCCCAATGCGGGCTTGGCCCCCTCGACGCCGCCGGTGAACCCCGCGCCGGGCTCCATGGAGTCCCCCAACCACCCTCTGCTCAACAGTCCCAGTAACCTCCTGCCCGGCGGGGCGCTCGGCGCGGGCGCCTTCAGCAGCCTGCAGAGCCCGGACCTTCCGCACCCGGGCGGCGGCGGGGGCGGGGGGCCCCCCGGAGGTGGAGGGGGAGGCGGCTCCGCGTCGCCGCCGCCACTGCCGGGCTTCGGCACCCCCTGGTCGGTGCAGACCGCGTCGCCGCCGCCGCCGCCCCAACCCCAACAACCGCCGCCGCCCCAGCAGCAGCAGCCGCCTCCGCCCCAGCAGCCGCCGCAGCCGCAGCCGCAGCAGCCAGGCTCTTCGGCCGCCACCCCGGGTGGCGGCGGCGGCGGCGGCTCGCTCAGCGCCATGCCGCCGCCCAGCCCCGATTCAGAGAACGGCTTCTACCCCGGGCTGCCGTCGTCCATGAACCCGGCCTTCTTCCCGAGCTTCTCGCCCGTGTCCCCGCACGGCTGCGCGGGACTCAACGTGCCAGCGAGCGGCAGTGGCGGCGGCGGCGGCGGCTTCGGCGGCCCCTTCTCTGCGGCCGCCGTGCCCCCGCCGCCGCCGCCCGCCATGAATTTACCTCAGCAGCAGCCCCCGCCGCCCGCGGCGCCGCAGCAGCCGCAGAGCCGGAGGTCTCCCGTCAGCCCGCAGCTCCAGCAGCAGCACCAGGCGGCGGCTGCCGCCTTCCTGCAGCAGAGGAACTCCTATAACCACCACCAGGTACGGCGAGCGGCGGCCCGGCTGCGCCGCGGGGCCGGGACCGGGACGACGAGGGCTACTTGCCCTTACGAGAGTGGGACTTGGGGGGTGTGTGTGTGACAGGACTCGGGACACCAGTCCCCGGCGGGGCGGGCGGGCAGTGGCCACCGTGGGCTACGAGGCTCGGGTAAGGGGGTCACGCTGGGAGTCACCCCGGCCGGGCGCCCCCTCGAACGCCCGGAACGGCGGTGGGGGTTGGGGCAGGGGCCGAATGGCGCCCGGACCGAGGGCGGCGGCGGCGGCGACGGGCTGGCGCGCCGGCTCGGCGGTCCTTCGCAGCGGGCGCCCCTGACCCAGAGGGCGGCTGTCCGCGATCCGCAAGCCCGGGAGACGAGGCGAGGACGGGCGGGGGACGCGGGGCCGGCGGGCTCCGGCGGCGGCCTCGGACGAGCGGCCGTGGGAAGCGAACTTGGGAAGAAGGAACATGATCACAGCAGACGGTTCGTGTGGGGAGCGGGTGACTCTTCCCGGTCGTCCAATGAGGGAATGGACGAAGGGCTTTCTTAGAGTTTGTTTCATTCTGCACCGGGCGGCGCAAGGTCTGGCTGGGGAGGCGGTGGCCGGCCGCGACGGCCGGCGGGGACGCCCTGCCCGCCGCGCAGTTGCGCCGGCCGACTGCCTGCGGTCGGGAGAGCCCCGTCAGCCGCGCGGCGGGCTCGGTCCCGAGCTGTCAGACCACTGGAGAGAGGCTGCCCGCGGGGGCTCACTTGGTTACAGCCGAGGTGCTCGGAGATTGGGGAGATTGGGTGTTTCTGCGCCTCTTCGTGTGTAAGCCTCTTGGTGGCTTTTAAGACAAAATTAAACTTGAATCCGGGGTTCGTGTTATATACCTCGAAGGGAGGACTCCCCCCTTTTTTGGGGGGTGGCCTTACTTTTTCTTGAATTAGAGGTGTGTATATTTTAAGTGGGTAATGCAATTATGAAATAACACCAGGCAGTTGTTTTTTTTTATTCATCCGGGTCTTTTCTGATTCAAGCTCTTGTTTTGTTATCTTCTCAATACAATGTTTGAATGACCGCTGGGCTGGTTAATGGACACTGAAAGAGTATTTTGTTGTTCTTTTTTGAGCCAGTCAGCATTTGTTGTAGTGATTAGTGTGTGTAAGGTCATTTTCGTGATTAAGGTTTGAGAGAGAAGCAAAATTGGACCTTCACCAGTGCCTGCTTACTCCTATAACTTTTTCCATTGTGGCCAGTTAAAGTTTTCAAGGACTAACCTTTTAAAAGGTGAATACTATCTAACCAAAGTAACAGTTAAGAGTTTATTTAAATCAACCAGAGTAACAGTTAACAGTTTTATTTTGAATCACTGGTGTCTACCCGAGAAACGAGAACGTGGCCCATGGATTAAAAATACGGAATTTTGAAATAATATTCCACTTTCCTATGATTTCCATAATCTCGAGCAGTTATCTTTTGTGTGTCAGGGTCTTCATTTTTTAAACTGGAAGCTTGCCACAGAAAATTATTTATAGGTAGTTTTGTATTCTTAGAGCCATGATACGGAACATTAGAAGACAGTATACCATGATTCATATTTAACTATAATCTGCTTTTTGTCAGAAGATGGTTCTCACAGTGAAGTTTAAGAGGTCACACAGCTGTCATACAGAATTTTAGCTCACTGGAAGAGAACTTGATCACTGTATCAGTAAGGAAAGTAAGGCCCCTCAAGAATGAAGTGATTTGTTCATGGTCCCTGAGCTATACCTTTGAACTATATGGACGGGGCAGTGTATATTCTTGATTTTATTGGCATTTTTTAAATAGGTACTATAGATCAAGTTCTTTTTTTTTTTATCTTATAAGAAGGAGGTTTCATTTTAAGAATACTTCTATGAGCTTATTTACTTATAACAACTGCATGGTACATAATTTTCTTTAGCTAAGTGTTATCTATAGGCTTATTGACAACATAATTGCTAGAAAATAATACTTTTCAAAAACTTAGAGTAATTGTCTCTTGGTGGATTCTCAACTTTTTTTTGTCATAGGTTCTAGTTTGGAATATAAATTACTTTTGAAAATGAATGAACCGAATAGAGATTTGTGTTAAGATCTCTACCAGAATAATCAAAGCATATAGTTGTTTATCTTTAGTATATCTCAGTGGATCCACCTATGGGTAACATCAGATAATTGCTCAACTGTTCATGGATAATTAAGTTAAAAAAATAAAAACACTTTAAAAGAAAGTACATTAAAGTTGGAATAAAATATCTTGAAAGTTAAATAAACAATACAAAGAAGTCGTATTTTCTATACTGTCCCTATACTAAAAGACATTTTTAGTTCATGCAAGAGAACACCACCAAATGTTAACCATTATCTACTGTCGCAGTGGTGCAATTTGTTTTGGAAGCATAAAGTCTAAATATTTTACTCCTGTCATTACTCATACTTTTATTAATTAAGGACCATATTTTTGGTTGTATGCCTAGCAGAATATGGTTGTTTTGAGGTCACAGTGTAGGTTATAGCTTTAAGAATCTTCAAAGTTAATTTCAATTTTCAAGTATTTTTTTTCTTCTTATGTATATGATTCTGAAAGGAAAGAAAAGTAATTGCATGGTTCTATTTTAATAATTGTCATGAAATATCTGCTTGGTTCATTATAATTTAAAGTGGGCAAGAGAATGAAAATTCACCTCGCATTAAATGAATGTGTTTTTATATAGCAAGATCTCAAACCTATTACTTTTTATAACCTGTTAAGATATAATCTGTTACCTTTAGAGATTTTAATTTAAGATTATATATATTCTTAGTGCAGGCCTAAATTTGAGTTTCAATTATAAACTCTTTAAATGCCTATAATTTAAACAGATGTGTTTTTCTCAGCCTCTTCTGAAACAATCTCCTTGGAGCAACCATCAGAGCAGTGGCTGGGGCACTGGAAGTATGTCCTGGGGAGCAATGCATGGCAGAGATCATCGTAGAACTGGAAACATGGGAATTCCAGGAACTATGAATCAGATATCTCCATTGAAGAAACCATTTTCTGGTAATGTCATAGCACCACCGAAATTTACTCGCTCTACTCCATCACTGACTCCAAAATCTTGGATTGAAGATAATGTGTTCAGAACAGACAACAATAGTAATACACTCTTACCCTTACAGGTAAGAATGGTATGTAAATGGTCTTACTTCTAACGTTTATCTTTCAAAGTAAGAAATTGGGTGGTGGTGGTGGTGGTGGTGGTAGTGTGGTAAAAGTAACAGATTAGAACATTTAAAAGTTTTCATTTTTAAGCATATAATTTAATTGCCGGAGGATAAAGTATTTATGTAGAGAAAATTGAGGCTAAAAAATTCTCTAAACACACAGTAGAAAAGAAGCTTCATAAAATCTAGAAAAACCTGCTATATTTCTTAAATATATGTTGAAGCTTTTAATTGGCAAGCTCAAGAATGCCTTAATTTATTCATCTTTAATAGGCCACCAAAATGAATTTCTTTTCCAGTATAGCTAAACTAAAATGTTAAGTAATTTGCATAGATTTGACTGTGATCAGCTTGTGTGTGTGTGTGTGTGTGTGTGTTAGAATATGCTTAGTACAGCTGTGATTATGGCAAAATAATATTAGGGCTTTTTGCATCAACTTAAAATTTGTCCTCCCTGGTTCAGCGACTATTTTTTTTCTAAATGTGGCCTAACAGTTATGATGATTAGACTTTTTTTTTCAGATCTTTTAATGTTTTACTGATATTCTAGCTAGTAAAGGTCCTTATAATTATTTAAAATGAGGTTTTTGTCCCCCTAAGACTTTTAAAGGACTAAAGATACAAGATAGAAGGAACTTGATTGTTTTTTGTTTTCTTTCTTACCTTTTTTTTTTTTTTTTTTTGTGGGTGGGTGTGGGGAAGAGAACTGCTTATTTCTGATGAAAACTTCTATGCTATTGAAGGTGAGATCTAGTTTGCAGTTACCAGCTTGGGGCTCAGATTCACTCCAAGATAGTTGGTGCACTGCAGCCGGAACATCCAGAATAGACCAGGTAGGCTGCACAGTGTATATTTTTCAGGATTATGAGTAGGAGTTTAGTGTTTATATTATGAGTAAGATTTATTATTTACTTTCCAGTTATACCTTTTTAAGCATATGTCAAAGAACATTAAAACAATTTATTTTTAAAAAGTCACTTATTTAATATAAAATGCTTCATTTTTAAATTTATAAGTAATTCATAACTATTTTATATTTCCAAAACAACTTGTTTTTGGAAAAAGGAATTATATACCCAAGAGCACCTGACTTTAAACATCAGTCAAACTTAACAGATTTTATCTTTCAGAATTATTTTCAGTTGGGGACAAAGTCATACATTCAATTTTACATTTCATCAGTGTTTTACAGAATTTTTTAGTAAATTTTTGTCACGAAATCTACATTTGTCTTGAGGTATATTTCTAAAGAGGTCCTGGCTTCAGTTTTTTTTACCTTTAAGAAAAACTTCATGAATATTTTTTTTATTCTAAAATTTGTTACCACTGTTGTATACTTATCTTCTTCCAAATAATGTTTCCTATAGAAAAACCCTAAATCAAAAAGCTAGGAATTGGTCTTAAATTTCCTTCAGGCCCTTTGTGGTTACAAAATGCTATCTCTTTTCCTGCAGACTAAATTTGAATTCATACTGGGTACCGGTGATGAGAATTATTACAGGACAAGTAGAAAACTCAGTCCTACGTGAGGATTCTTTACTGCAGAGCTGAAGCTTGAATGAGCATAGAATTGACATTGTGGGAGCCCACTGAATGGAGCTATGTTATCCTTAGCTAAGGCTCTTCCTTAGTTAATTTATCAACATGAGATGATTTTACAAGTAAGGATTCTATAAATAGATTAATAATATGTTTGTCAATAGCTTTCAAACCTGGAGCATTAGCAGTAACTTCAGTAATCTATCATTAGCACTCATTTTAGACAAGTCCTAATCTTTTACCAAAATGGTCCTACCAGGATTGCCACATAGAAATAAGTAGTTATCTCACGTAATTTGTGATTTATTGTTTTATTAATAATTTAAGTTAGCTATCAATCTATTTCTATGCTCTTCTTCACTCTGGCCATATTAGTGACATTTTTATGGTAGCACTTTTATGTTGTTCAAATTGAATACGTAAATGTCTAGGAGCTGGTATTTTAGAAGAGGAAAATTACGATAATCATTTTGAAGGTGGCAAGGGACATGTTTTTAGAGAGGAAAAGACATAATTATTTGAAGAGCATGTGCAAGAAAGAAGCAAGAGGACACATATGTGAGGGATATGTAACTATGGAGAAGAGAGAAGACAGATTACTCTGTCATAAGGGGACAATGGAGTTGGGTCATATGTTGAGAAATGTGGTTATTGAGATGGTTTCAGTTGGTGGGGTGCTAGAGAGTAGATAGAGGTGATAATGAAAGGGAAGTCAGCCCCTGGGCTGCTATAAGATGAGGGTCTCTAGAGCTCCTACTTAGATTTCAGTCAAAGCCACTCTGTTCTTACCTGTTTTTAGGTAGGGTTTTAGGTAAATTCATTTTATATTTATTTATATATATATATCTGTATATATATATATGTATATATATCTATATATTTATATATTTTTGGTAAATTCATTTTATTTAGGTAAATTTATTTTATATAAAAGGATTTAGGTGTTTAAAGATAATTTTTTGTTGTTGTTGGTTAACTGCTGAGATATTGGTATTCCCTTTGGTCCCTTGCACCAGAGGTGTGATTTGATGAAGTTGAAGAGCGTGGTGAAGGAAAAGATAGTGGGAAGTGAACTGAACTAGAGGAAAGAGGGCTGAAACCTGAACCTTCTTCCCTTTTCTCAGTCCTTATGACATCTGAGGATACAGTCTATGGGCTTTCATGTCTTTGGGTCATAGTTTCCGTATCTATAAAAGGAGAACCTTGAACTACTAGATCATGAAAGATCTTTCTAGGCAGCTTTTATACTTTCTCTGATCTATTTTGGCCATTTCTTTTCCTCCCTGTGCATACCCCCCCCCCCCATACACACACACTTTATTTTTAGAATACAAAGGTCCTGGTTTATTGGGGAGAGAGGGTGGGAATTGGATTGAGGCAGTCAAGGGATAATGTATGACCTCCCAAATTGTCTTAAAATCAATGTGTTTCTTTCTTTTGAGGACCTTAAGGGTACTTACGATACAAAATTTGTTTTGTATTTCTATCTTTCCATAAAAGGTTGAGGTATTTGAAGCTGATGTTCTTAAAAATACAGCAACAGCTACAAACTTCATTTGGTCTCTTAAACCACTCGATAGTTCCTCACTATTTGGCAAAGTTAAGATTATCTGGGGCAATATTTTCATTCTGACTTCTTTTTTCATTATATAGAACATTTTAATACTAACATATCTCAGTTAACAAATACATTATTTTAAAATATTTAACTTTTTATTTCTTTTGGTTTCAAATTGATTAGGCATAAAAAATATGTTAAATTCTAGAACTGGAGTCTTAGTTCCTATACTTGGATACTTGAGGCCTTACCTGTACCCAAGAACTGGACATGTAATTAACATTCAGCAAATCGGAGGAAATAGTTTTACAGATTGGTTTTACTCAGTTACATATAAAATTTTCAGGGTTGATTGGCATTTCCTTACTTTAAGTAATTTTCTTATGGAAAAGCTTCAAATTTAAAACTTTTTAAAAACAAAGGTAAAGTTTTAAGCACATTTCTGACTTTAAAATGAATTTTAGGTATTTATGTTAATTTCTTTAAGACTAAGAGTACTTTTCTTTAAGATACTGGTAGGTAGTTACCCCTGCAAGAAGTCATACCCCAATATATGAATTCTAATTGCCTTAAAATTGAATTTTCAATTAGATATTGGGATAATATATTCATTAATATTTGAATATTTTAAATCAAAAAGTGAATATTTTAAATCAAAAAATAAATATACTGGTAGCTAAGATTATTACTTACAGGTTTACATATGGTACACCAGTTTTCTATAAACAAAGCAACAAAATGCCTTTAAAAGTGTAATATAGCTGTGAAGCCTTATAAGATGGATGTTGGCCTGTCCTCTAGCTAAGGGATTAACAATATATTCAATTCTAGATTTTTGTTCAGAAGTTTTGTTTCAGAAGTTCTTGAGCATGTCACATAAACTACCTTGAATTAATTGAAGATATATCCCACCAGTCTTTGATACATAGACTGTTATGTGAGAATGTGATGATAATAATGAGGGTCTCTCAGAAAAATATATTATTTGGTGTCTTTATTCACTTTACACAAAAAACAATATATAGTAGCAGACCAAGTCTAATTTTTCATTTAATAGAGCACTCCTTAAATTGTGGTTCTTAAGTGAATTTCAAGGGGCATTGGTAGCCAACAAAAGAATGGGTTCTTTTGTACCTGCTTAGGTAATGGATGCTTTTTAAGTTTCGTATCCTGCATTCAGTTTTTTAACTGTACTTGATACATTCTTATACCACGTATTTTCTACTTGCCTTTCCATTTAATCCTGTGGATACTAGTATAGCTTTAGCTATTTTGGGCCTTTAAAGAATTTTTTTAAATTTGTGTTCAGAGTCACTGTCATAGCACTTTGTCAAGGTTCAGATTAATAAAGGAAGCTTCAAAAAAATCTATGTTCGTTAGGTATATGGTAGTGTTTTAATTATCCTGGGGACACATGGAGAGAAATTCTGTTCTTTGCTTTTGAGAAGGCGAAAGTCCATTCGGATGAAGAAGGGGTGTCTGTGTGGAACAACCAGAGACTGATAAGAGTGAGTAGGAGACCAAAGACATTGTGGAGTAAGACAGTAGCATGTCATCTGCTGCTAATTCAGTAGAGTGCAGTAGCAGTGTGTCATCAGGAATGTAAAATCAGTATTTACTGAAGATTGAGGACAATACAGTGAGTCTGTACAACTTTGTTATTTTAAAGCAAAAATTGGAAAACTCAACACAAAACTGCAACAAAAGCTGATCTTTCTACTTAAAAGGATATATGTTAAAGCATCTGACATATCTTTAAATATGACAGCATAGGGTTTTCCTGTAATCCATCTCCCTTTTCTTTAGGTAGATGCTTCATTTTCAAGAGGATAATGTTCTGCTTGATCACTCCTTTTGAAATGAGACAGGGTTTTGAATATACCAAAGTAAAAATATAACATCCCATTGAAAAGTCCCCTTTTAATTAAGTTCAAGTTCTTTTCGTTGTACTAATTTTAATATTCTTGACCTCTTTTTAAGTTCCTTATTTAGGATTACTTTGTTCTTTCTGCATTTTTCAGTCTTTCTAGGACTGTATTGTTGCTTCTCTAAGTCTTTATGGCAAATGTCTGGATTTATGAAAGTAATAAAATATTATAATAGATTGTAGTTTTCCCGAAAATGTTTTCTTCAATTTTGCCTGTTCAGCGCTGTGGGATTCTGTAATCTCAGTTTCTGAAAACCCATTTAAGTCGATTCTTTGCCAGATAACTTTCATATTTTACATAGATTGGGGTAAACTACCTCACAGAGATTCTTTTGTGAAACATCTTGGCTGTTTTCAAATAGTCATGTAGTAATAAATATAAGTTATATTGCAGTGATTTTCCATATGTGTGCTAATCAGTTTTGGTGTGCTTATGTTTACCTTAAAATAGTTATAGGATTTACATTTAGTTTTTAAACTAGTGGCAGTTTGTGTGAAGACAAATTTTTCTAATACCCTTATTTATTTTATAATCAGATTTGCTTGTTATTTATTTTTTTTCAGAAGTTATGTTCTAATCCCCATACTTTATTCAGTGGAATTATCTATACCTTTTGAAAATAAGCCTATAGAATCTAGAAAGTGATTTTGAGTTGTCATGCACTCTTTGCCTGCCTAAGGCTATTTTGTGTTCAGTGCTTTAAAAATCATGTGAGATGTAGCTGATGCTCCCCAAGTATAAGTAAGCTTATAATTTTATAATAGCTTAATGTTATTTTCTTTGCTAAAGCAGGAGTGTGATTCATGAGAGACTTGGAATGCAAGGGAAAATAAGAGGCCTTAGGAAGTGGGCATCACACTCTTAATGAGTTGGATGTAGACATTAAAGCTAAAGCTATAAATACATGCAGATTTTTTGAATAACCACTGTCTCTTGATTACCTAGTGGTCACCAATATTTATTGAATAGCTTGCTTATATATTTCCCTTCTTAGCTTAAATATTGCCCATTGACCATGTATATGGAGTTACTTCATTAATTTTACTTTAAATTTTGCTCTAAAGTAAGATCACACTACTTGAATGGAATTAGTGTGTGAACAGAAAAAAAAAGGCGTGAGAAACATCATAACATCATTTGTTACGTTACGTTATGTTAAGTATAATGGTAATACTTACCATTAATTAAGTTCATAGGTCCACTGTGATGGGGTATAGTCTGATTCCATTCAAAAAAGAGCAGCCTGAGAAGATATCCCTGAACCATACATGTTTTCTTTGCAAGAATTTAAGGTAAATACAATGTAAAGTATTTCTAATATATCTTAGAACCTGTAGTACCTGAAGGTTTTTTTAGTTAATTATATATATAATTTTTATCACGATAGCTTACGTTTTTTAAATTATATTTTAAGTATGTTTTAATATATCTTGCCTTAGTTTTGTCAGTTAACATCTAAGTACCTATCCCATGGAGAATTCTAAGAAGACATTATGGTCCTAAACTGTCTTTGCCCTCACAGAGCTCAACTTCAATTTGTAAAGTTTTTATAGTAGAGATAGAGTACTACTCATTCAATAAACATTTGAGAGCTAGCTATATTCCATAATTAGAAGGTCCCTACTTTTAATTAACTTAGTTTAGTCGGTAAGACAGGAAAATCAACAAATTAGTTACAAACATAATATAGTGGAAGCACAGAAGATAGGAATATTTAAATTACTAAAATTATATGTCATTTTTGCCCAAGGGCCATGTTCTCCCCTCTTCCAGTTTTATTTCATTTATTACATAGTACTTTGAGTCTTTTGCTTTTCTATTATTTTTAAGGTGGAATTTGGGCATTTTTTAGTCTGAAACAATGTTTTTTTCTTTTCTAGAAGATAGAACAGAGCCTATAAAGGTTTAGTAGCTTACTCAAGATCAAGAGGCTCTGCACTTCTTAAAGTATGATCGCTGGACTAGCAGTCTTAAGTATCACCTGAGAACCTATTGTAAATACAGATTTTTAGGTGCCACTCTAAACCTGTTGAATTTCAGACTCTGAGCAGAGTCCCAGAAATCTGGGTTCCAGTGTGTTTGGCAACCCTTCCAGATGATTTTGAAGCATGTTCAAGTGAGAGAACCACTCTTCTAGTTCAGTGATCCTCTGTGCCTCCCCCACCAAGCAAAGTCATTGTTAGTGATGTAAAAAAAAAGTAAAGTAAGGAGTACCAATACAGCTGTATGGTGATAAAGCTGGAGTAAGAGCAACTGGTCTAGCAGTCTACCATTTTAGTATTACTTTGCACACTTCTAAATTCCAACAGCAATTTGTTTAGTCTACAACACTGATTCTGGCCCCCTGGCTTTAAAAGCTCACAGGCCTGATTCATTTACTCTGCTTGATGGAGCGAATCAACATATTTTCAGGAAAAGCTTCTTGTGTTTTTCTTTAGCTTCCTAAAAGACTGGCTCTGAATCGTCTCTGAATTATGGACTCCTATGGAAAACCAATGAAGTCCTTTTTTTCAGGAAATAAAATGTGTACACACACATACAGAATATTGTATATAATCTCAGAGATTTCTTGGTCATTCTTGAAGTTCACAGACTCAGGCTAAGAAGTGCCTAATTATGATTTCTGTAGAGACATTTTTCCCCCATTTTTCTTACTCTTCCATTTTCTTTTTAAGTATCAATCATTTTTTGAGAGTTAAAATGGCCTGCCCTGCCTCTCTTTCATGTACATACAATTGTACAAACACCTATACACATTTAAGTGGGTGGGAGTCATCACTGACATTTTGATGATTTAAGGAGCATGGGCCAGAGCTTGCTGTGGTAGTTCCCCATGTATATTTGTTGAAGTACATTGAGGATGTGTTGGGCAGAAAAACAGTATAAATTCATAGGCATTAAAGAATCAAATTCCTTCTGGCAAGCAGGTTGACAGATTTAACATATAGCAAATAAGACCTCCATCTACACAACGACTTTGTTCTGGAACTTGAGGTAGGAAATTTGTTGAGATGAGACTACTTTCCACTCTCTTCCCTCCATCCCTACCTTCTTTGCAGGGTGTGGAGGAAAAGAGGATTTAGAAATGCAGAGGCCAATATGTGAGGACTTCAGGGAGCAAGATTTGGATATAAGTATTCTAGGTGTTAGCCTTTGTTCTGATAGTAGTTCATGCTTTTGATATTAACTGTATGGGATGTTTATGTATTATTGTGAAATTCTGACTAGTCAAGTAATGTACACTGTTTGATAGATATTTAAAGTATGGTGCCATTATGGGATTAATTCCTTTCCCCCGAACTATTTATTTTTTATGTGCTTAGAAGTTAACAACTAAAAATGCTTTGTGTATAACATTTCGGAAATCTTTATAAGTTGAAGTAACAATAGAAATTATTTTACTCTATTAATGCTTCCAGTGAAATAAGATTACTCTTGATGTGTGATTTTTTTTTGAGATGATTATAGTAAATGGAATGTTCTCCAATACAAGAGATAGTATAACTCATGGGATCCTTAGTTACTGGTATTGTCTTGGAATGCAAGTGATTAGTAATATTATATTAATCAGATGTCCTATTTTATGTAAGGAGGTTTAGATGGTATATTTATCACCAGTTTTTTAAAAAGCTCTATACATCATATTGAGTCTTTTTTTTTTCTCTTCTAGGATCGAAGTAGAATGTATGACAGTTTGAACATGCACTCTTTGGAGAATTCCCTTATTGATATTATGAGAGCAGAACATGATCCTCTTAAGGGTAGGTGACTTTTTTTTATTTCTTATATCATGCACTGAATTATGTTTATCTCACCATTTTTATATGAAAATTAGCACTAAGTAGTACCTATGTCATCTATAAGATTCTATTATGTTTGTTAATAAAAACCGTTATGAAATGTCCTACTTTTTCCTTTGTAGGTTATTTAGATTTATGCTGATTTATGCAGAGAGAACTTGACTTGTTATCTAAGAAAAAGCCACTATTTAGAGATATTTTGCAGTTTGCTGGAGGATCTAAGTGTATAGTATAGTCACTTTTCTAGAACTCTATCAAATATAGAAATTTTTTAAAAATCCTTGTAATACTAGAATTTACAATTTGCAGTGATTCCAACCTGTAATTGCCCCGAGTTAACTTCTTTTCCCCATTTTTCTTCTACTGTCATAGGGTTTTAAAGAGGGATCTTTTGTAGTAGCTTCTCTGAGGGTTTCATGAAACTTGAGGCAGATTAGGAAAAAGAATCAGCTCCACCAATCTTATAGTATTAGTCTTATTGTTAACTGTATCTGACAATATTTCATTAACTTACTTGTTTTCATTTGTATATTACATGTTACTAATTATTTTATATTTCTTTGTACAATATATCTTATTGCCTTTTATATTCATGGTGAAAATCTGGCAAACTGTGCACTTACTTGGGTGATAAGAGATTGCTCCATAATAAATTATCCCCAAATTTAGCAGCTTAAAATAACAACAAACATTTATTACATCACACAGTTCTGTGGGTCAGGAACTTAGGAGCAGCTTAACTGGTTGGTTCTGGCTCAGCATCTCTCAGTGAATCAAAACGTGGGCTACTTGGTAATTTTTTCCACATTTTTAGTTCTATAAAGCCAAGTAAGAATTCCCTTGAAAGATTTAGCCTAAAACTCTAGAACTTAAGTGTTGGCAGCAAGGTGGTGTCTTCTTTTTTTTTTTTTAATAAGATTTTATTTATTTGACAGATAGAGATCACAAGAAGACAGAGAGGCAGGTAGAGAGAGAGAGAAAGAGGAGGAAGCAGGGTCCCTGCTGAGCAGAGTCTGATTCCGATTTGGATTCCAGGGCTGGGCTTGATCCCAGATCCTGGGATCTTGACCCAAGCCAAAGGCAGAGGCTTTACCCACTGAGCCACCCAGGTGCCCCAAAGCAAGGTGGTGTCTTGAGGCTGTGTTGGTAATACCCATCAGATATCTAAACATTTTGTTGTGTTTCTGGATGTGTTTAGAAAGGCATTTCCTGTCTTTTGTAATTCCTTTATTTTTAAGGAGCTTGAAAAGCTCAAGAGGTTAGTGATTGTTAACAGTATGTGGCAATGGTAATTCTCCCAAACTAATAAAGACTATTATACTTTGGGTTTTGGGGGGGATTTGGGGGGCTTCTAATCAAAACCCAATCCAATTTTTTTAGTATCTATATATTGGGGTCTTCTTCTCTTTCAGTGTTGTTCTGACAGTTCTAGTGGCATTTGTCTTAGATCCTCTGTTTAATAATAGTATCCAGCAGTTTATGATTACAAAGAAGTTTATCTATTTATTTCTTTGGCCTATCTAGCAAGAAAACTCTTAGAAATTCTTAACAAGATAAAGTCATTAACTGTTACCAGTGAATAGTGAAACATTTCTCATTGTTTCTCCTAGTCATCTTTAAAAAAGGTCTTTTGGGGTGCCTGGGTGGCTCAGTGGGTTAAGCCTCTGCCTTCGGCTCAGGTCATGATCTCAGGGTCCTGGGATTGAGCCCTGCATCAGGCTCTCTGCTCAGCAGGGAGCCTGCTTCCCCTCTCTCTCTGCCTGCCTCTCTGCCTACTTGTGATCTCTGTCTGTCAAATAAATAAAGTCTTTTTTAAAAAAAGGTCTTTTGAAGATGTTAAGAGAAAACATTCTCAGCTGGAGAATTATCTCAGGTTTTCTTTTTTCCTAAAGTCTGTGTTATAATAAAACTAGAGAGAAACCTAGAAAGAAGACTTTGAAAAGAAAATGGAAGCAGCCTAAGGCTAAGAAGAATTTAATAATTAAAAAAAAAAAATCTCATGTGTATTCAGAACTCTTTTGTTAGGAAAATTATCTTGAGCCATGGGAAGGGGAAAAATGTAGCCAGTATCACCTTTTAGAATTATGGTAACAAATCTCTGTTTCTTTCTTTTTAAGATTTTATTTATTTATTTGACAGACAGAGATAATAAGTAGGCAGATAGGCAAGCAGAGAAAGAGGAAGGGAAGCAGGCTCCCTGCTGAGCAGAGAGTCCAAGCAGGGGCTCAATCCCAGGACCCTGGGACCATGACCCAAGCTGAAGTAAGAGGCTTTAACCCACTGAGCCACCCAGGCACCCCCAAATCTCTGTTTCTAATTGGAGTATTTTATGTTCCACATTTAGTGCTCGCTTTGGCAGCACATATACTATGTTCCACATTTATTATGGGAGAGAATTAAAAGAGAAAAAAAATTTTAAAAATTGAGACATCTTCTCTACATAGAAATAGAAATAAGACCTCTGCATAACTGCCATCATAAACTTATTTAAAGTGACCCTGATACCCAAGTGCTGCTGCATATTTTTCTTTTCTTACTAGTACAGACTTCACTGCCTTCTAGAATATCATATTGTATATCTTCCTCCTCATATTCTGATCATTGCCCATTTTCTTTGGGAGGTACCTCAGTAAACTCTGCTTAAAGCAAAATTGTGACAAAACAGAAGCAGCAAATCTCTGAACTTTCTGCTTTTTTCCATTCCTCATCTTTAGGACAGCACTTCAGCCTCTGTCCCATCCCTTCTGTCTCATCTGTCATTCTTTTCAGAAAATTCTGTTTCTGTTTAATGCAAGAAAAGTCTTTTTTTTTTTTTTTTTCAGAAAGAAAATAAAGGAATGAATCTTATTTTATCCTTTTTAAATGTTTTCAGAAAGTCTGCCATTTGCTTTGTCTTCCTTATGGGCCCTAAGGGAAAGGGAAAAGGGAGTTGTCGGGTAAATTTTTTTAATTAATTTCTTCTTTCCCTTTCTGTTAATGATAAAAGTTTCTAGAAAATTTTCATATAGAGTATTTTCCACAGGACCTTAAGTGATGAGAGATTATATGGTTATGTATTATGTATAATTTGTATAACAAATTACCCCTAAGTTTAGCAGCTTAAAACAACAATAAACATTTATTATCTCACATAATTTCTGTAGGTTAGAATTCGGGAGCTAAATTAATTGCTTGGTTCTGGCTGAGGATCTTATGAGGTAGCCGTCATGTGGAGCCTTGAATGGGGCTAGAGGTTCCTTTTCCAGGGTGGCTCACTCATGTGGCTAGCAAGTTAACCCAGGCCATTGGCAGGAGAACTCAGTTGCTCACCATGTGGACCCTTCCGTGGGACTTCTGGAGTGTTCTCACGGTGTATTTGCTGGATCCCCCATAGCAAAGATAAAGCTCAAAGTGAATGTCCCAATGCCTTCTATGACCTAGCTTCAGAAATCTCATACCATGATTTCCATGACATCCTAATAGCTACATAGGTCATCCCTGCTCAACTGGAGAATGTTTCACAGTGTATTTGCTGGATCCCCCACAGCAAAGATAAAGCTCAAAGTGAATGTCCCAATGCCTTCTATGACCTAGCTTCAGAAGTCTCATACCATGATTTCCATGACATCCTAATAGCTACATAGGTCATCCCTGCTCAACTGGAGAATGTTCTGCTACTCCAGAGATGTGAATACTGGGAGGCAAGTATCAGTCATGGAGGCAGAAACTATAAATTTGCATTGGCGAAAACTACTCAAGGTAAGATTTAGTGTCAGCCTATAGGAAAACAATGAAGCAGCTCTCTGGAATCCCAAAGAAGTCTGGCAAGTTACTGGCCTGAGAATTGACTGATAGAACTAACAAGGGGCCTCCCATCCCCAATGCAGCCCAAAATAGTTCCCTACAGCATGTTTCCATTTTCCCACCATCAAGTGATTTTTACAGGTCAGTAGGGAACCTCTATTGTTTGATGTTAAGGTTTTGTGGTTTAACATAGCAGGTAGGAAGGGTCTTGTCTCATTGTGGCTCTATAGGTGTGAAGAGATGGCAGACAAAGATGGGAGTTCTGGATGCACTTACTCCACTAAGTGTGTCCACTTTTATACCAGGCAGTGTCCAAGACCTTGGCTATAATTGTGTAAAACATACATAGTCTCTGTTCTTGTGGGATTTATAGCCTACTAGGGAAAGAGGGACTTTATCATATGTATAATATACATATATACATGTAATATACTTATATAATATCTATATACATCAAATCCATACCTCTAACCACAGAGTGTTAGAAGTGCTGTGGAGTGAGATGATAAGGTGCTTAGGGAGGTAATATGTAAGGGGAGGGAAGTACTTAATTTCTGTGGAGTAAAGTAAGCTAAGACCTGAAGCTTGAACCGCACAAAGATAAAAAATATTGGGGGAAAGTGTCAACTAGACAGAGGGGCCAGGGATCATGGAAGAGCTTGTCACTGGAGGAACTGAAAGCAGACAAGTCCTGGCAAAGCTTGAGGGTTGCCCAATGCTGATGGGATGTAACTGCTCAGCCAGCCTTAGGGAACACGTGCCGTCTTTTGCTCCACATCAGGAACACTAACACACCAGTCTATGCTTTCCTTAGTATTAATCATACTAATCAGTTTTATTTATTTTGCAGTGGTTTCTTATCATCCTGTTTTCTGATGACTGTCTTCATTCTTGGCAAATATTTTTCCTTTCAAAGGAAGAACAAATATGTATTCTTTTAATGGTTAAAGTAAATCATGCTTTGTGATATTGCAGTTTTGTATTTGAATACCTATGTTAAATGACCTGTGATCTTTTTATGTATGTGTGGGTCAATTCATTGTGCTTTAAACAAAAGAACAAGGCCGTGGTTATGTTAAATTCTCTTCCCTCCCTGCCCTCAGCAATTTGCAAAAACGTCTTACTGTGTAAGCATTTTTACCAAAAATTGCATACCCCCCAAAAGTATAAGAGTGAACAAAAAAATTTAATTTCAACTAAAAAAAAAATTGAAAATTGTAGAAATACCGTGATGTAAGAGTTCATAGAAAGATCTGTTTTAGCAGGTTGCAATGACTTTACCAATGTACCCTGAACAATTTAAAGGAATTCAGGAAAATGGATTGAATATGATATTATGCCAATACATGTTTAAAAGTGGATGCCTTTACAGCTTTTTGTTTACTCTGTATTTTTGTGTGTCCAGCATCATTTTTTATTACTTGACTGCTAAACTTTTGTTTTCCAAGACTCCTGAAGTAGAATCTCTGCTATTTTAAGGAAGATAACTTCTGAGAAAATAAGGAATTACTTCTGTGTTAGGCAATAAATAAGTGGTTACCGTAGTATCAAATAAATTCTTGCCTCTTTTCTTCTATTGTTCTTTTCCCTCTGATTCTCTTCAGCTGACCTTAATGTAAATTTGAAGTACAAAGTCACAGAGTAACTTGTATATATTCCTTAAAGTCTGTAGTGTGAGAATTTACATTTTAGAACTTAACCTTCAAGCTGGGGAGAGATTGTGAAACTCTAAGAGCATATTTATTAGGTTTCAGGACTCTACTCCAAGAGACTGTGGACTCAGGGTAGTATAAATAGCACATTTGGAGAAACTCTGGAATAGGGGAACAAGATCAAAGAGATCTATGAAAAGTTATAAAAGCTTTAATGATATTTATTAAAATACAACAAAGTGTAAAATAAAACTAATACCAATAGTATATATGCCCAAGAAGTTAGGTCTTTTCTCTTAAATTCCTCATACACTGACCTCACTGATTCTCTGGCAGAGAGAAGAATGCATCTCTCAGAACTAATTTTATTTTTTGTCAGCCCACTTGTGTTTCCTGTAGTCAGAATTTTCATAAGTGCTAGAAAGTATAGATGAAAATCATGTATAATAGAATATCTTCAAAAAAAGAAGAGGGATTGCTGTATGTGCTTTCTGTCTTTAAAGAAAATCTTTCCTTTTATTCTAAAAAGGAGTCAAATTTACATATTCTTCCCCTGTGCTTTTTCTTTTTCCTGTAGACCACAGATCTTTGATAAATAAGAAAAAAGTCATTAACAATCTTGAAATAAATCATTTGTATAGAAACTGTGTACATTTTGTTAAATTATTTTGACTTTAAGATGATCACTATTGTCATATGCCTGATAATCTTATACTTTATCTTCCAGCTACTCAGGATTTAATTCATCTTATGGAAAGTATAATTTTCAAGATTTTATCTTTGTAGTCAGTGAGAATGCCTGCAGATTGAAAAGGAAATTGTGAAAATGTATTTGTAAAAGTACTTGCTTTAGAAAACTTACTTGAAGTATGGCATCCTGAAGAGAGAGTTTTAAGTTTTATTTATATTTCTTCTCAGGTAGTTGCAACAGTAGGTAATTAGCAACAATATTATTTTTATATAATTAGCAACAGTATTATTAATTTGAAAACATAGTTGAGTTGTTATTTCTTCCAGGCGGTTTTGACTATTTAAACAATTTGAGTTACAACAAGCTGCAGTTTTTCTTTTTTAAAAACTAAAACCCATCGGAAACCACAATGCATTTTTTTTTAATTACAGTTATTTATTCAGAGCATATATGGGTTTACTAAAAGCATGTTTTTACCACAAATCTTCATTAGGACTTTATTATGGGCTTATAACTTTACTTTTAAATTGGAAACAAAACAAGAAATATATTTTACATAGAATTTGTCATGATAAAAGTGAGTACTTGAGATAATTAGGCTTATGGATTTTAACTCCTTATAGTATTTGAAGGGCATCTGAGACTCTAACAAAGGTTTTCCCTCCAGAGTATAGGATTTTATCTTTTTTAAATGTTCGTTTTCTTATTACAAAAGAGTAACACATGTTCATTAAAGAAAATCTGGGAAAACCGGGAAAAAAAATTTTTTCGATCATCAGTTATTTCCACAAACTAAAATATCCATGTTTGATAATTTGGTATATAATTTTTCTACTCTTTTCTTTTTCTACATATAAACTTAAACTACTTGCAATAATAAAATCTTTATCAGTCCTTAAACCTGGTTAATTTTTTTAAAAATTGGTTTAAAAAATATAGGTACTTAGGTTAAAAAGTCAGGTAGGGCCATAAGGCTTAAATAACAAAAAATAGAAGTCATCTTCTTTTCTCTATTTGCTACAGATTCCCATTCCTTAGAGGTGGCTACTTTCAACTTTTTTTTTTAATAGATTCTTCCTGTAATTATTTGTAAATAATATGCTTAGGTTTATAAATCTCTTACAACTTAGGTATTATTTGTTGACTCTGTACTTTGGCTTACCCATCCCCCAACACTGCTCTGTCCTCTCAAAATGATTATGGACTATTTTGGCTTAAATTAGGGGGTGTATTGGGATGACAATGCAAATATTCATAGATGAACCTCATATGTTTTGATCATAATGTAACTTTCCCCCCTTATATCTTTCTCCTGGAATTACTAATTGTCTCTTTCGGTTTGATTGCTTTGTTATCGAAGTACTTGCCACTAATTCATCCCAAAATTTATCAATAGAACCCTGAAGCTTTTTTCAATGTATCTGAAAACCTCAAATAATCTTAGATTCATTTTATTTTCTTAATTTTCCTCCCATTGAAGGCATCCTTCTTGCAGCAATTTTCCTGCCATTGAAGGCATCCTTCTTGCAGCCTTTCATAACTGTCACCGTGGGACTTCCATAACACTAGGAGTCCCTTTTTCCTCTGGAATCCTTGTCATGATCTCCATAGCCTTTTTTTAATGCTCTATACTTTTGTTTTATTGGGCCTTTCTTACAGTATTCCTTCAGGTGGGACATACATTTTATATCTCATATCTATAAAAATATGTTTATTGTACTATGTAAGATGATAGGCTGATGTGGAGCTACATATTGGTAATCGAGAATACTGAAAGTGTGACCTCATTGTCTTTTATCTTACATGGTTATTATATTACCATTGTTAGATCTGTTCATTTGTATGATTGATTGCCTTACTTTGTGTTTTTAAATTTTTTGTCTTTCTTTCTGGGAGCTTTTAAGATATTTTCATGTCTGTGGTTCTGAAATTTCATAATAATGATATATGGATCTAACAGTGTGCACGGAAGAAAGACTGCCTGCCTTCGTCCCTTTCTTCCTTCCTTCCATTTTTTTATTTCCTTCACTGCACATCCATTGGGTCTTTTTTTTTTTTTTTTCAGATTTTTAAAAATTTGTTTATTTGAGAGTGAGAGCAGGCACACAAGGCTAGGAGGGGCAGAGGACAAGTGAGAAGCAGCTCCCTGCTGAGCAGGAAGCCCATGGACCTGGGGCTCCATCCCAGGACCCTGGGATCATGACTTGAGCCAAAGGCAGATGCTTAACCCACTGAGCCACCCAGGCACCCCTCATTGGGTCTTTTTATTTTCCTTTTAAATATTTTATTTATTTATTTGACAGAGAACTCATAAGTAGGCAGAGAGGCAGATGGGAGTGGAGGGGAAGCAGGTGCTGAGCAGAGCACTGATGCGGAGCTGGAACCCAGAACCCTGAGATCATGACCTGAGCCAAAGGCAGAAGTTTAACCCACTCTGCCACCCAGGTGCCCCAGTCTTTGGACCTTTTTAATTTGGAGATTCATTTCTTTCAGTTCTTGGACATTTTTGGGTATTTTTGATAATTTCTTCCTTTCTATTTTTAGTATTTCTCTTTCAGGAATTGCTGTTCCTGTAAACTTCCTATACTCCTCTGCTTTTCTGTTTCTCATTTTATCGTTTGTTTTGCTTTTGAAGACATTTCCTCATTTATTATTGTTCAGCCCTTCTGTTGTTTTGCATTTCAAAACTTTTCTCTGAAGAACTTTTAAGACCCTCTTTAAAAAAATTCACAGAACTTTTCTCTGGTGTGCTTGTCCTTGAACACTATATTGTAGTTTCTGAAGATTATTTTTCCATTTCCTTGTATTGTTTATACTTTTGAGTTCCTCTTTTCATTTTGTTTGGTTTTGTTCTTCTACTCATGCTGGAGATGTTCATCAAATATCTTATGATCCTTTCCTGTCTGTTCTTTTTTTTTTTTTTTTTTTTTTTTTTTTATTTGACAGAGAGATCACAAATAGGCAGAGAGGCAGGCAGAGAGAGAGAGGGGGAAGCAGGCTCCCCGCTGAGCAGAGAGCCCGATGTGGGGCTCGATCCCAGGACCCTGAGACCATGACCTGAGCCGAAGGCAGAGGCTAAACCCACTGAGCCACCCAGGTGCCCCCTGTCTGTTCATTTTTAAAGATAAGACACAAAAATGGTGATTGGAAGCTCTGCATATGTAGCTGGGGTTTATAAACTAGTAAGCATTGCTATAAGTCAACAAGGTAGTACTCTCACCATGTCTGTATTTAGGTCTTTTCTTTGGGTTCAGGAAGTGAACACTGGATATCTAGCTAGAGACCTGATTTCTAGCTGCCTTAGAAAAGCCGAGGAAGGGGTCCATGTGTCTCTCTGATTCTCTACCGCACATCTACTGTCAGTGAGAACTAGAGCTTCTTATTTCTAAACCTCTCCAGCTATCTATTACAGTAAACAGCTTGTTACTTGTTTTCCCATATACACAACAGTTTAGGTTTTAGTGTTGTCAATGATTTCTGGTCTACGAAGGCAGGTGACCACTCAACCATTCATGTTCAGTTTCAAAAATCTATTGACAGTTCTTCTGTGATCCTGCCTCATTTTCTTTGTCCTGATGAAGTTAGGACTCTTTAAAACTTCTGTACTCTCATTTTAAGGGTTTCAGAAAGAAACAAAGATGCACACATGCATTCAGACCACCATGTTCTTTTGGAAATCTCTATAATCCCTAGTCTACCTATCTCTTTAGTGAAGCCTCCCTAACACTCTCTAGTCAGTAGTGGATTACTCTGTAAAAGATTGTTAATCATACTCCTTTTTAAATGGAGTGCCTTGCTTGTTCTTGGTTCAGTAGCTTTTTTTCAATGTACGTATCTCTCACATGATACTGTGTCATGGGAGCCATGAACATCTGTTTTTGCTGTATCTTGAATCAGCATTATTATAGTGCCAAACAAATAGAAAGGGCTAAATAAATTATTGATTGAATGATTAAACATTTTTCTATTCTATTCTTACTTTTCATCAGTATTTATTTAGGACTTTTTAAAAAATTATTTACGTGCATTTAAAATAGTTTGTGTAACCATTCCCCTACAATTGGAAATTTAGGTATTTCAAATTTTTAAATAAAAATCAGTGAGCTTTTTCTGTTTTTATTTCCAAAAATAGACTTAATACATTTATTTTTGAGCCTCTAGAGACACATATTACCAACTTATTTTTAAGCTTTATGCCACTTTATACTGCCACTGGCAATGCTTGATTGCCCATTTGTTATTCTTAATATTATTCTCATTTATAAAAGTACCGCAATTTAAATATTTACAACAATTAGTTCAACTTGATCTTAATATTAATTACATATATCTTAATTGATACCAGTTTTATTGTAACAACTTTATGGTGATACATTATCTTAGCAGATGATTAATGACTTAAATTTAGGCTTTTGTTGTTGTTGTCATTCTTTTGCAGTTATACTTTACTTGAAACAAGTTTTTGATACTTTATATTCCTTAATGTTTCTTAGTATGTTTTCTAGTATTGATTGGATAAAAGTTTTAAAAGTTGTAAATAATTCAGTGAAAAAATTTATGTTGGGACCCTGTGCTAAGAGTTAACTAGATTAATTTTCCTGAAAACTCACTTAAATTAATGGCTTTTATTAAGGAATGATTCTTTTGCTCTCTTGGGATCTGGTACTTTGGATCTAAGGGTCTTTTCTGCATTTGTATGATCTTATTCTTAGGCTTTTATGAGGCATGCATTGAGATTTGGGAATGAGGTCAGGAATGACTGTCCTGCCCCTTGGATCTGAACAGAGATTGGAGTTATTCAAGGTTGGTAATGACCACATTCTAAGTGGATTTTACCAGACTTCTGTGAACCATTTTCTTTCTAACTAGATTTGGAAATACAGGTAAAACGTAGAAAATGAAGAAATAAGAGATGACCAAACTAGTGGAAATAGTGCTTTATATTTAAAGCATGTAAGAAGGAAATATTTGATCTTTTCATTTGTATAACTTGCTCATGTGTGTAATAAACATACACATGTATGCACATAATGTAAAACATGATGCATATCACATATTGAATACTTGATACATGCCAAACACTGGTCTGAGGATTCTACATGTAGGTATTAATATATGTCATTCTTACAGCTAAGATGTAGATATTTACTATTTTATAGTTGGGTGACTTTGGTGGCTTACTAACAATAATTGTCCAAGTTTCAGTGATACTAAATGGTTGGACTCTTGAGTTGGTGCTTTAAACTTTGTACCATACTGCCTCTCATTATTTGGTTTAATATTAATTCTACCCTAGTATCTTTATGATTCTAATATGTGATTTAATTTTTTTATTGTTAAAAACAGTTGGCAGAATGCGTGACATTGTTCTTTAGTAATTTTATCATCACTGATGAGAAATGAGTTGGCATCATTAACTGTGAATATTGGAACTTTGGAGGTCATGCTTTAGATGTATTCTTTAAAGAAAAATATTTGTGGAGAAGGGAAAAGTTTATCTTGACAGAGCAAAAAGCAAGACTTATCTTTCGCCCTCTTTTCATTCTTAAGGAGTTTAGAAAAATAAACTGATAAAAACTTAATTGTATAATTTTTCCATTTACTGAGAGAACATCCTTCCATGCCCCACCTACAAACACGTACTTAGTACTAAGCTTTTGATTGAGCTCATGGGTTACATAATACAATGAGATATTTCATTCATCCATTTAACAAATACTTAAAGTCCTGTTATGTACTAGACTGTGTTTTAGATGCTAGAGATACAGTAGAGAATAAAAGAGATGAAGTCCTCTCCTTATGGATCTTCAGTTTTTTTGTTTTTGTTTTTTGTTTTAAATTTTGGGAGGGATCTTCAGTTTTAATGAAGGATGGAGACAAAAAGAACCAGTGCTACGAAGAAAAAACATATAGTGTCAAGGGGATAGAGAAAGAAGCTTCTATTTTAAAATGTTGTCTGATGGCATCTTTTAAAACACCTGAATGAAGGGAGAGGTACAGCTTTGATCATATCTGGGCAAATGCATTTTAAATAGAAGAGGAAATAGATCCTGGAGTGGGAATATGCCTGGCAAGTTTGAGTAATAGCTGAGAGGCCAGTGTGGTTAGAATGGTAAAGGATGAAGGGCCAGCATTTTGAGCAATAGAAAGACATGAACTCATTTAGATTTTAAAGGTATCATGGGGTCTGCTGAATGGAGACTAGACTGTCAGGTTATTCTAGTACTCTGTGAAGAGACGGCAATGATGTGGGCTTGGGAAACCAAGAAGGAGCTGATGAAGAGCAATAAAATCCAGGTCTGTGTTTATAATAGAGCAGTCAGGATTTCTTGACAGATGTGTACACAGATTACATAGAATGAAGTGTAGAGGTAACCCAGGGTTTGGGGATGAGCATCCATATGAAAGGAAGACAGTGCTCTATGCTAGTCTGGAAAAGTATGGGGTGAAAGGTTGCAGTTGGAGATATAAATGTGGGAGTCATCTGCTTAGATAATGATGTATGAAGCTTTGGTAGTAGATAACATCACCTAGGGAGGCGGTGTAGAAAGAGAATTCCCATTAGTGAATACTGGCCCTTAGTCTTTAAAAGTTGAGGAGGAAGACATAGCAAAGAGGATTTCAGGAGTAGCTAGTGAGAGCAAACCAAGAGTCTATGGTATCTGGAAAGGGAAATATGATGCTTTAGCAAATAGGTTACTAGAGCTCCCTTGTTACTGGGCTTTCAACTTGAGCCTACATAAACATTAAGAGATGTTAAAAAGTGATTGCTTCATTTTATCCTTTCTGATTCACATTTCTCCAGTTGTGAAAGTATGTTTTTTTTTTTTAAAGATTTTATTTATTTATTTGACAGACAGAGATCACAATCAGGCAAAGAGGCAGGCAGAGAGAGAGGGGGAAGCAGGTTCCCTGCTGAGCAGAGAACCTGATGCAGGGCTCGATCCCAGGACCCTGGGATCATGACCTGAGCTGAAGGCAGAGGTTTTAACCCACTGAGCCACCTAGGCGCCCCGTGAAAGTATGTTTAAATCCTAAGAGAAGTGTTGTATTATTTTATCATCTCTATTTTCTAAGTTTTTTAATTGAGAGTAAGTAGGTAATTTGGAGAAGGAACTTAAATATATATGAAATATTCTTTAATGCTGGCTTAAGTTACTGCTTTGCTTTATGTTTTAGTAATGGTAATTCATCTATATAAGTGATAGATTGGATGCAGTTGTCATATTTCTGTATGTTTTTGCTACTTGAATATACATTTAAAGTGGCCAACATGAATTGCCTCTTATTTACGTATTATACAGATAATTAAAACCATAGTGGACTAATAAGACAAATTTTAAGATAGTATAGGTCCTGTAGTTACTCACTGACACTTCAGTGAGTATATTTTCCAAAAGTATCTATTTTTAAGTTTCATAGTACCAGTGTGGAAGAAGTGCTAAGAGTAGGAGATATCCATTAATTAATAGATATATTAAAACCATCATGAAATTATCATATTTTCACAATAATAAATAATAACTTGGTTACCTAAAATTCAGTTTGTGTAAATTTAGACTAGAGGGCTTTATTTGTAAGGGTAGGTTCTTCTGGGACAAAAGAAAGCACATAAGCAGCTTAAACAAGATAGTCTTTTTCTCTTACAAAAACATAACACCCATAGAAGTGGTGTGATGTTCATGCATCTAGGCACCTGTCTTTGTGTTCTGCTGTCCTTACCACCCAGCTGTAGCCTCATAATGTAATATTGCTGATTCAGGTTAGCCATCACATCTGTATTCCAGCAGTCAGAAAAAAAAGGAAAGGGAAGGAAAGATCTTCCCTTTTAGGGATACTTCCTAGAAACAGCATACACCAGTTTTGTTTTACATCCCATTGGCTAGGTCTTACTCTCATGGGCATGCTTTAACTACAAGGGAGTCTGGAAAATGTAGTTTTTTTTTTAATTCTGGGCATCCCTGAGCCTCGGTAGGATTTGGGGTTCCTATTATTGACATGTACAGTGGTTAGTGTACCACTGGCAGTCTCTGTGCCACAGGGCTTTTAGATAATAGGGAAAAACTGGTTTTACAGCAATGTGATTTTTTTTTTTCCGGTTAAAGGATAAGTTATCATATACTACATAGTCACTCTTGGAATACTTTTAATGGATTTAGGATAAGAATTTGCCCTATGACCAACCATACATACCTTTCTCTATATTATTTTATCAACTGGGAAGTCATTATAAGATCGTGATTAAGAGCATGGAGCCACTCTGCCCAGGGGTCATATCTTACCAGTGCTATGTGCCAACCATGTAACCTTGAGCAAATTTCATAACCTTTTATGTCATAGCGTCTTCACCTATAATAAGAAGAAGATAATAGTACCTAATTCACAGGATTGCCATAAGGGTTAAATAATTGGTTATAAAGAACTTAGAAAAGTTCTTAGCACGGAGTAAGCCCTCAAATTTTAGTTATTTTGATAAATTATCATGTTCTTAGTGATAGTAATTTTAGGACTATCCCAGATAAAATGAACTGTGAAAGTTATTTGTCTTAAGATATACTGATATTTTGCTATGGTAGAGGAAAAGGGATTGGATAATTGAAAAATGAATCTGAGTTTGCTTATTTCATTTTGGAGTATTTGATTAGTTATATTGAGAGATTTTTCTTATTTGGAGAACTATATTTTGGAACATATATACAAATATTACATCCTGCAGAAAGGTATCTACCTTGTGAACTTTTTACATAAGGCGTGCCTTTTAAGTCCATTCAGAGCCAGGAAGTCAAAAGGCTATAAGCAATGAAAATGCCTTTTTACTTGTGTCTTGGGATAGGTAAAGCAAACACTGAACCTGTTGGAGGATAAATACATGGCAATTGAAAGTTGAGTGTCTTTTGAAACGGAGCCAGGCTTAAGGCTTTGCTCAGTTTACTTCTCTAGAAGGTCTTGCCCGAGTCCCTAGTTGGTTAAATGCACCTTTGTTTTTTATATAGCATACTGTACGTGATTCTTTTAACACTTGGCAGATTCTGTTGAAGTTGTTTCTTCCTGTCTTTCGTACCACATCATAAGCAGACATGTAATTGTGTCCTCAGCATCCTACACACTGTAGGTATACAAGACTTAATGAACTTGTTAGAGTGGATATAGCAATACAGGCTACCACTTTCATAGAAGTCTTAATTTTCAATCTCAAGTCAAAAATAACAGTACTTTTTCATGGCCTTAAATTGCTCTCTAAATTTGGTCATCTGCAACAAGATGTTTAGGAATAGGCATATTTCCAAAATAAGCTGTGATAGTTCAGACAAAGTAATGCTCTCTGCTGTTGAAGTCCAGTTTAGAAAAGGTCTGCTTTCTCCCTCTTTGTATCTTGTACCTTTTGTACATGCTGCCTTCTTTCTCACTGCATAGTAAGGTATTACAGTAATAAACTTATTTGTGCGTTTTTAGAGGACGGCTTTATTAATTTAACTGAGGTTATGCTGCATGAAATTCAGGAGTAAATAAGAGGTGGTCAGTTGTCTTTTAAAGAACAGTAACATTTGTTTTGTTTCACCACGTTGAGTCTGAATCTGCCACAGTTAAATTAGAGCCCAGATGAAGTGTGTGTGTGTGTCTGTGTGTATGGGCATATATATATATATATGTATATATATATATATATATACACACATATACATATATGTATATATATATACACATATATCTGTATCTCTAATATGTGTATTTTAATGTCAGAATTGGATTATCTCCTTCATTGGCAGATGACTGAATTCTTTAGCTTCATAATTTTCATAATTTAAACAAAACCCAACAGTCTGTATTTTGTGTGGGATGTTTGGATGCAATACAGGGCCTTACGGTTTAGAGTCCTTGCTGAGGTGGTTGAGGTAGATGCAGTGAATTTGTACTCCTTATTAATCATGTCAGATTCATTTGGATATTTATTGGTCACTATTCTGGCAGCATCACATCCTAAACTTTCAGTCTTAAAGGGCTGTGCTGAAAGCTGCCGATGTGCCATCGCACAGACATTTAATTTTAGTTGTTTTCTCAATAGATTTTAATGGACCTTTCTAAAAGTCCATCAGAGATTCAGGCATTAGAGGAAAGTCTTCTATTTTAATGGGCTAAAAATAATGATCATCCTTGATGTTGGCATATAGTCAAACAAGCGCTATGATGTAGAAATGCTGAATGAGCCCCATAGTACATTCAGACTTGCCTTTTCTACTTTCCGTAGCAGTCTGCAGTACTACTGTCCTTTTTGCATGTATTAAGTGCAAAACTCTTGAATGAAGAATGGCTCAAAGGAAAGACGAGGCTACTGTGCTCTTAAGCTTTAATATTTTCCCTTTTTTAAAAATTTTTAGATTAGTTATAAACTTTGAACAGGTTAAATTTGCAATGTCACTTGTAATAGTATTTTGAAGACATTTTTTTTTAAGATTTTTATTTATTTATTTGAGAGAGGGACAGTGAGAGAGAGCATGAGAAGGGGGGGGAGGTCAGAAGGAGAAGCAGACTCCCCATGGAGCTGGGAGCCTTATGTGGGACTCGATCCCGAAATCCCAGGATCATGACCTGAGCCGAAGGCAGTTGCTTAACCAACTGAGCCACCCAGGTGCCCGCAAACATCCTTATTTAAAAACAACTACATATAAAATCATACTGAATTAATGGCAAGTTGTGATGAGTTTTGGTGCTCATTTTTTTATTTTAATATTTTGGTTGTCTTTTGGTTAGGAATATAAATTCGTTTTCTTCAGATTTTATTTTTGGACAAAGAAAGCTATGGAGAGAATTATAAACAGTTTTGAAAATATTAAAAAATGTTTACATCCTTTCTTAAGTTTGGAGGACTAGGATACCTATATTGTTTTTACATCTCAGAAAACAAATAGTCTTTATTCTCTAGGCATTGCTCCTAAGTCACATTGTGCTGTTATGATGTGGGAACTAAAGTTAGGTGTTTTGTGTTTGCTTTCATATTTCAAAGATGATTTGGGTTAATATGTTTTGAGTTAAGAAATTCCCTTTTTTTTAATTTAAGAAATATACCATGGTCAGTAATTTTCTCCCTATCCCTCTTGCCTTTTTTTGCTTTTTCAAATAGCTCTGTAATCTTCAAAGTTTCCTTTCCTGTCTTTTTAAAGGTCGATTGAGCTATCCACATCCAGGAACTGATAATCTGTTGATGTTAAATGGTAAGTTTTATAAAAACATTTTATATTTCCAGTTTGACTCTTATAAACAAATATGATTGAGTACATGGTTCTCTATACCTTCCCCATACACAGAAGTTAATTTTATAAGTATAAAAATAAATTATAGCTGCTACAATTACTGTGCAGAAAGCAGAATTATGAGTTTGAATGTTTTCTGGCTGTCAGAGCAGTCATTGCAGTGTATTTGTGACAGCGTGATTTAATCCATTGATCACAGACTTTGGAGAGAGTCCTGAGTTTGAATACTGGCTTTCTAGTTTATGGTGAGACCTTGTTCAGTAACTTCTGTAAACCTTAGTTTCCCTTCTATGAAATGGGAATAACAATCTTAGGGTTTATTATGAGAATTAAATGAGATGATGTTTGCAAAGTACATAGAACTTGTTACTTAGTATAGTACTGGTGCTTATGTTAACCAAGGAATGAATATACTCGTGATTCTTCGCAAATATGGTGCTCACACTGACTTAATTTATTCTAACTAGAAAGTTTACACCATGAACTTCACCACAGTTAGAAACAGGATAAATAAAGTTTCATTAAAGTTTGTTTTCTTTCTGTTGGACAAACACTGTATTCAGAGTCACAGTACATAGCACACCATGGCTGTGGGAGTAGACATGGAGGATGAAAATATCCTTCACAAAGGTATTTTTAAATAAGAGGGTGGATAAAGACAGGGAAAGTAGGAAGAAGGAAGAGTAGAGATAGTACTTTAAAATACATAATTATATAATTAGAATGGCTTGGCTCTTCTATTTTAACTAAAGCTTTGTTGAGAACAGATGGCAGTGAAGTTAGGGAACAAAGTCTAAAAAAAAAAGGGGCCAGTGTAAAGCCCAACTGTGTGAACTAAGTAAAGACTATAGTGACAGGAAAGTGGGAATAAAGTCCAGGCTACCTGGGAGATTGTCAGGGGAGATAGGATTTGGGAATGAGAGAAAAACTGAAGAAGCAAAGTGTCTGGTGATGTGATTGATTGGTTCATTTAAAATTGGATTGTTACATATTGCATTGCCTTCCACATGCCAGCTTAGTCTAAGCACTGAGTTATATGTTAGGTTCTTAAAGGATGGTTAGAAGTTGAATTGTCAAGGTTCTCACCCTGGGGCCTGACTGTGCTTTCTAGGCTGAAGCCATGTCTGGGCTAGACCTTTCAACAGTCCAGGAGGCCACATGCATGAATTCAGCAAATTATAGTGCTTACATAGACTTTGACCAGAAGGATACTAGAAATTGCATTCAGTCCTTCTTCAGTCAACTTCTTTCTACCGTGGAATTAAAAAAAAAAAAACAAAACATGCCATTTCAATACCTGGTCTCTAAATCTGTTACTAAAACTTATAGTGTTGAAATTGAATTTGCAAACTGAAAATGGGTTGTAATTTTTATCTTCATGATATGATTCATAAAGTTTTGATGGGTTTAGATAACAATAAACTATATGTTTATCCTGACTTCCTTAAATAATTTTCTTTTGGGACAGCCTGTGTGACAAAGATCATTCACATTTTTATTGTAACTTTTAAAAAAAGCAATTCAGTGGAAAAAATAGAATATGTATATTTCTCATACTCTGTTAAGATCCATGTGAAGGAAGGTGCTATTGTATGAGACAGTTTGTTAGATCATTCACAGATGTTCTGATTTCTTTATGCATAGTACACCAGGGCAATTGAGAAGTATATTGTAATCACAATAGAGCACATCAGTTATATTTGAGCAAAGAACTTAGAAGCTGCACAATTTTTACAACTTATACTTTTGGCTACACTAAATAATAATAATTGTTGTTATTATTATTATTATTTTAAAGATTTTATTTATTTACCTCTGAGAGAGAGAGAGCATGAGCTACGGGGTGGGGAGGGGGGAGGAGGGCAGAGGGAGAAGGACAAGCAGACCCCCTGCTGAGCAGGAGCACCATGCAGGGCTCATCCCAGGGCCCTGAGATCATGACCTGAGCTAAAACCAAGAGTCAGACACCTAACTGAGGTGCCCCATGGTTACACTAATTATTAAATTGATTGATTCTGTCACTTGAGAAAAGCCTTCTTAAATAGCCTAGATGTTAGGTTAGAAGTTTTTCATCACATAGTAGACACAAGAATATTTTATTTAGGCAGGAGTTGAATCCCGTGGACAAATCTGCTTTTTTCATTATGTGAGCACTCTTCATAGCCTGCCACTCTGGGACCACATTACATACTCGATACAGTAAGCTGTCCTGGATATTCTGAACTTTTTCTGGCAAGGGACTAGGGGAGAGAAAAGATAATGAAACTAGGACATCAAAATGTGTTTAGGTCAATAAGGACAGTTTGATCCAAGAGAAAAAAAAAGTATTTTGCTCATTTGGGATCATTGTTAAGGGGGAAGCAGGAATCAGGAAATTGGGTATATTTATAGGGTAAGGAGGTATTTGAATATTAAGGACTTAAGTAATTTTTTGGTAGACATCTAAGTTATTGAAGAGAGAAATAGGCAAATGGCAATAAATAGTAAGGGGAAATTTTCCTTGAGCTTCTTTTAATTCTTGTAATTTAACTATATTCATAGCATATTACCTCCCTAGGAAATATGGGAATTAAGTGATATCAATACCAGCCCTCATCTGTACTAAGTTATTATTAAATATTATTGATGACATAAATTATAGCATCTCAATACAGACTTTTTAGATTATTATTTTTAATATGTTCACAGATTGAAACTCACTATTAGCAATTGATTAAGTTGTATTACTTAACCAACAAGCATAGCAAGTATTATTGATTTTGAAAATCAGTATTTGGTAATAAATTATAGATGAGTATTTTTTTATGGTGGTTTAGCAGTAGTTAACAGTAGTTAGCCCCGTGATCTGATGAGCACTGGGTATTATATACAACTAATGAATCACAAGCACTGCATCAAAAACTAAAGATGTACTATATGTTGGGTAACTGTACTTAAAGAGAAAGAAAAAACCGTAGTTGATACTACAGACTCTGGAGCTAGATTATCTAGCTTTGCTATTACTAGCTATGTGACCTTGGACAGTTTGCTTAATTAGTTTAACTCAGGTTCTTTATGTCAGAAGTAGATAAAAATGCTTCCTGCATCAGGGGGATTGTTTTGAGATGTGAGGAAGTTCATTCATGTAAAGTGTTTAGAACAGTTCCTATAAGAGTTAGCTGTGGCAGTGGGTGATGATGAAAGGTGACAAAATGACTTTGAAAGAATACATTCATGTCCCCTGAATAGATGAAAGTGTTGAAGAATATAAAATTAAAAGATGAGGGGCACCTGGGTGGCCCAGTGGGTTAAAGCCTCTGCCTTCAGCTCAGGTCATGATCCCAGGGTCCTGGGATGGAGTCCTGCATCAGGCTCTCTGCTTGGCAGGGAGCCTGTTTCCCTCTCTCTCTCTGCCTCTCTGCCTTCTTGTGATCTCTGTCTCAAATAAATAAAAAATCTTAAAAATAAAATTAAATTAAATTAAAAGATGTAACCAATATTTTCAAGTGAAGGAAGTTATATAGTGATCAAAGAAGGTTTGTTTTATGTTATTGTGGGAAGCCAAACCAGAACCATTTGGAAGGAGGTATAATAGGAACAAAATTTGGGTCAAAAGCAAAATGACCCTCTTGGGCAGTGTTTCCTAAAGTACGGTGCACATGTCCCTTGTGGTACCCAAGATGACTTTAGTGGTACACAAATATGTATTTAAAATAAATGCATGACTACTGCAATTTAAGATCATTCCTTAGAAAACACAGAACTGGCAGAAATCTGTGACGTTGCTAAGCTATTACTAGGTGCTAGGCTTCAGTCCATTTAATAAAGAATAATACATAAATAGTAGTACAGTTGTTATACAGATAAGGCAAATATAAAGCTTCATGATTCTATCTTCTGGCCAGTTGACATCACAGTTAAACTTTGAAATATTTCTTTAAGAAATAAACAGGTAATGGGGTACAGGTGATGAAGTAGGTCAGACTAGGTAAAACTTTTGAGCCTCTGTTAACTTAGAGAAAAAGATGTATAATCCCACATCTATATGTCTCATGAAGTTGTATAGATAAAAAAAATTAACAGTAAAAAATGCTGTAGAAATATAACTGCAGGTAGACTCCTGAACACATCATGTTCCTCAGTCTAACTAGAAGTCAAGTTGAATTGACTGGTGGAGACCACCACTGTTGAATAATATTGTATAAGAGTCCAAATTTAACACCCAGAAGCATTTTAGGGAGGTCACATTTTATAGGAATGAGTAGGCTGTCTAAAAAACAAAAGTTAAATTCTATCTGAAGTTAGAATGATAGCCTGAGTGTTTATATTTGTAAGTGTATAAATGTCATATATTTTATTATCAATAAGAAAGAACAAAATAAAACACCCTGTTTTTCATAGTGGTGAGGACCAATTAAAAATATCTCATTCGAGTATTTGTTTCTATTTGCATCATGTTGTGTTTCCTCTCACCCCTCTCCCAAGGAAAAATAGCTTATATGATTATTAGAACATACAGTTTTTCAAAAGAAGAACAGCAGAAGTATGGGTTGATGCAAGCTAGTTTGAAATTTAAATTTCCTGTGATTAACCACATACAGCCATGTTTGTAATCAAGAGCTTGCTTACTTTTTGGGAGGAAAGAAGTTTTGTTTACCTTTTAACTAAGAAAATTTACTCAGAAATGAAATTGTGTTTCTGAAGGCAGATATTCTAAATGTACTGTATTAAGTCATGAAAGTAGGAAACTTGAGTACGTAAACAGTTTTTTTTATGCTCTTTGAAGTAAGTGGACTAGATAATAGATTTATTTTGGATCTTGAAAAGGACTATGATTTGGGGGTGTATTTCTCTCCCTGGTTTTGGCTTCATAGGGCAGGAAATAAGAATTTCTTTAGTTTCACACCAAGAGAACTTTAACCTAAATATTTCCAGCTAATTTAGTATGTTTACCCATCTCTTCCTCCATCTGCAGTAATTCATGTACCACAGCTGTAAATAAGAGGCAATATATAAGGACACAAAGATGCCAAAAAAGATGGTCAGAATCCTCCTATTTCTTTCTTATGGGTTAGAACCTAAATAAGATTTTTGATAACCCAGGACCAAATTAATTGTAAAGTCATTTGTATGGAAAAGATCTTTTTTCACAGCCTTCTTATTATCTCCATGAAGAAAAATACATATAACCTAACATGCATATATATGTATATGCACACATATATATATTTACATATGTTTGTTTAATAGCCAATTCCTTTTGAGTGCGTTGTACTTTTTAAAAATGCTTTATAAAACTTAGGTACCTGAAATTTAATATTAATATTAATATACAGTTTTTACACAAAAATTGCTCATTTTTTTTCTTAGTCATATTCTAAATTGAGTTTGGAGGGGCATATTTAAAGAAGTCTTCTTTGGGATGCCTGGGTGGCTCAGAGGGTTAAGCCTCTACCTTCAGCTCAGGTCATGATCTCAGGGTCCTGGGATAGAGTCCTGCATGGCACTCTCTGCTCAGTGGGGAGCCTGCTTCCCCCTCCTCTCTCTGCCTGCCTCTGTGCCTACTTGCCATCTCTCTCTCTGTGTCAAATAAATAAATAAAATCTTAAAAAAAAATAAAGAAGTCTTCTTTAATTAAAACATGATAATAATAATTTAATGATTTTCTTTTCTTACTGGGGGCTTTTCTTAATGCCGAATCAGAGTTATAGAGGAACATACTCCAGAAATTTCCATAAGAACACTGGTAGGAAAGTGAGTATACACGCCATTGTTTACTGTGATGGTAGCAGATTGGTTATTTCCATGACGGGATGAGAAATGTTTCGCATGGTTTAGCTTCATCTTCAGTCAGTCTATTTTTGGTAATGTAGAGATTTGGAATTTGAGAGTTGTCCAAAAAATAAGTAGAATAGCTTTTTACAGGATTCTAAAATTCCTCAGGTATGAGATAGTCAGAGAAGTTTTCTAAATAATGTGTTTCAAGCATAGGAATGAGATGAAACCTAAGATGTTATGAACATTTGTACATTTTTTTGACTATTTTAGTATTGAATAGCCTCAGCAAAGAATATAACAGTTAAGAATATAAACTGGTTATGAGGTCTTTAATTTTTTCAATAGGTCAAGAATTATTTGCCATGTTATTACTTCATTACAATTCATAATTTGACTTTAAACTTGATGGGAATAGTTTTATTTGCTTTATAAATGATTCACCTTTTTTACCCATGAATGAAATCCCATTAAGCAAATTTATACTGGATTAATACCATTTACATCATGCCTAGAGATAAGTAGGAAGCCTGACTCCTCAGACTGGTGCTCTGACTGTTTGGGGCCTGTTGACCATTTCCACACTTAATGCAACTGTCAAGACTTGAGAGTGAATTGATTCTTCTGTGGTCTGGTCTTGTTACCTCTTTTAAAATTGCTATTAGATTTTCCACAGTCAGTCTCGCATCTCTTTGAGACCCTGATATTTTTAAGGCTTTTTTAAGTCTTAGAAGACTTCCACAGTAAAAATGTTACTTCCACCCCTACCCTTACCCTAAACTAATATATAGGTTAAATAAGCTATAAATAATATATACAAGTAATATATTGCTTGTATGATACAGTGAATAAGCTGTATTTACACATAAACACACAGATAAGCTTATATACAAACTAATATATAGGTCAGTCAACCTGCTAGGCTGTGAAGTAATTGGAGCTCCCAAAAAGATTATATCTACAGTAGTTCTAGCTAAATAAAAACAATAGAGAGAGATGCAAATGAAGTTTTTTTTTTTTTTTAACAAAAGACTGATGTAAGCCTTGTATTTGACTTATTTCTTGAAGTATAAATGACTAAGGATTGACGAGTTTGTTTTTCCCACTGTTACTATAGGGGAATTAATTCTATATTCTCACCTGTGGACATACTTCTTTGTGTTAAAGGCTTATATTTTGTAAAAGTTCTGTAATAGAATGTATTTAATGTGAAGTGTTTTCTCTTGATCTTTGCCTTATACTTTGGTGTAAACTATATTTCTCATTACTTTCAATATATATTTTGATTTGAGATTTATTCAAAAAGAAAGTTTCCCAAGCCTAAAAAATTCATGAAACTTGGGTTTTTAATAGTCATTTTTTATTTTGGTTTACTGCTTTGATTACTCCGATTCCAGGGTAAAAATATCATTGTATACTCAGATTTTGGGGGGAAGGAGTTATTTAAAAATACGTTGTAGATTTTATCAAACTGGTAGTTTCTTATGGAGAATAAATTGCAGTATTTTTTCCCTAAGGAATTATGTAAATTGCTAATAATGTAGATTGCAATGCCCTTCTGCTTTATACTTTTACAGTATTTAACAAATACACTATTCTGTGATAATGATAATAATAATTTGTGGCTGAATCCCTCTTACCTCAGGGATAGAGGTATAAACACTTAGCGATTATAAAATGTACCAAAAGGATTGAGAACATTGTTAGCTATAGTGTATCATTAGTCATTTCTTCAACTAAGCAAGTTTGAACATGGATTGATTTCTTTACATTCTATCTAAGCTCTGTAGGCTTCAGAGTATCAGTTTAACATTGTTATAGCTTCTCATTCTTCTGTGTCTTCCAATACTTTCTTCACACAGGTTTGGTATAATGTGAATTGGGTTTGAATAGCTATTTTTTGGATTGTATCTGCTATATCATTCTTTATAATTAGGAATATAAGGATTTAATTCTGGTTGTTTCCATTCATTATTTGGGATGCTATTTAACTTAAGGTGTTACATATAATTATCCTGACCAAATGAAAAAAATTCATGAGTTTGAGCATGAAAATAAATGATTTATTTCCTGTTAATTTATTTTTTGTACAGTTTTATATATATATATGCTTTGTAAATCATAAAACACCATACAGATATTATACAGTGACATTGTCCTAGCTCTTAAAACAAAGTCGCACTGATTACGAGATGCCCACTTAGCTTTTCAGATCACAAATATTTGTATGGGTGGGCTTGTTTTTAGTTCTGACATTTTACAATTTGTCCTTTGTTTACATGCAGCAAGGAGTTATGGGCGAAGACGAGGTAATTCATTTCTGTTTGCTATGGTATAACTTTTTAATTGGGTTTTACTGATCAACACTTATTATTAGCCTAGATTTTTTATGCACTGTCTGAAAACTCACAGAAAAGTGACATTTTGATTTGCGCACTTGTCAGAGTTTTGAATCCTAAATCTCTTAACCTTTAAAAGCACATTTTCATACTAATACAGTTATTTAATAAATGTCTTCCTCTTAAACTGTCCAGATTTTAACTGTTTAAAGTAATTTTTATACCTTTTAAAATCTACTATTTATAGTTTGCCTAAGAAATATCTTTAATAAATACTAGTGAAGGTGACAATGCAATATGATTTTTCTGCTCTCTAAATCTATAACTGGTTGTCTTTGGTATATAATTTATAACTCTAGTTTATTAGTTTTATGTCTGACCCAGTTAAAAGTACATACCAAACAGGCTGCTGTTAACACTGATGTATAGAAATCATGTTGCTGGTATTTCTCTGTGTCTTCTAAGAGTATAATGCTTTCCTTCTCCCTCTCACTACACCGTGTAGGCACATTCACACACTCATTCACATACACACACACACTCTCTCTCTCTCTCCCCTGCACCTTCTTCTGCTCTGGGTTCTTGCTATCTTAACGATAAAACGAGGCCTGTGAGAGAATAGACCACTAAACCTCTTCGGACAGCAGCTGACATGTTCTGTGTTTTAAACTTGGCTTTTCTTTCTCATGTGCAGATTGGGAGGAAGCAAAGTAGATGGGATGAGAAGCAGCAAAAGTAATTTTATACCACTAGATTATCCTCTAACTTTGCAATAATCATGGTATTTAAATAGGTGTTGTAAGTACCAGAGTAAATAAAAAAGGATTTTCCTTGACCCCTAAGATCTCCCTTAAGCCATGGAGGATAATAGTGCCTTTTGATAAATTTTATAAATATGTGCTAGTGCTTCAATTTCTTTTCACATAGTCATGAATATGTGCACTTTGAAAGCAAGCTAAAACTTTCTGCTACCACTGATGACAGAAATGAATATTATATGTTCTTTTTTTTAATAAAGATTTTACTTATTTATATGACAGAGAGAGAAACAGTGAGAGAGGGAACAGAAACAGGGGGAGTGGGAGAGGGAGAAGCAGGCTTCCCGCTGAGCAGGGAGCTGGACTGCAGGCTGGATCCCAAGACTCTGGGATCATGACCTGAGCCAAAGGCAGATGCTTAAGGACCGAGCCACCCAGGTGCCCGTATTACATATGTTCTTAAGTAGTATGTCCAGTTTTGTATTTCATGCTGTCTGAATTTAACTTCATTTTTGGAATCTGGTTTCTTCAAATGCTTGACTGAATCTCTTAGTTCTTTAGTTTTCTAACTAAAATATTACAGGGTATAGAAACTCAAAACTCAGAAAACTAAAGCTGAATTACCTTCTAAAGGTTGTTGTTAGCAACTGAGAAGAGAAGGAAAGTTTAGAATTTTTTTTTTTTTGGAAAGTTTAGAATTTTAATACCTATTTTCATATCTATGACTGTCTTATTTCACTGTGCAATTTTAATATGGAGCTTCAATTCTTTTGGAAAAAAAAAACCTGCTATCAAGCTGTGATTTTTAGGTATTTTTGAAACTCTAGAGCAATTTAATTAAGGATCTTTTCCTTCTATACACTTATCATCTTTTAACCTTAGTAATTTATGTTTAATCTAATTTGGCATATTCTAGCATAAATATTATGATCCAGGAAGTTCTTAAGAGCACAGTATCAGAAGTTGTGTTGTTTATCTTCTTTTATCTCAATTCAGTAATTATAGACTATGATTATGATACAAAGAAAAAGCAGAGTTTTCTGCTCTCAGATAAGAACTTACTACTATTCTTTATGGCTCTCAGAGGATAGAAATATAAAGATTTCCTCTACTTCAGAGCTCTTGCCAGCTTTGGAAAAAAGAAGACTCACATGGTTTTAAGGCTTCTGGAGAAGCTTCCTTTAGGATAGAACTGGCAGTCGCCACACTTACTTAAGAAGGGGTAATGCCTGAATTTTCCTTTCAGATTATATGGCATTAGTAATTTTTTAGTTGGTTCTCTGTCAATAGTCAGAATCTGTTTTTAAAATTTCAGTTTTGATGGCCAGATGAAAAGTATACCCATTAAAAATACCTATTGAGAGGTTTTAATTTGAATTTGAAAGTACTTTGACACAGTAATAAAACATTAAAAAGAAAGGAAGGAAGGAAAGAAAGAAAAAGAGAAAAGAAAAGAAAGAGTCCCACATACATACCAAAGGAATGACTCATAAAGGACTAGAAGTAGCCTGGCTCTCTTCCTATTTTCTCCCCTTTTTTTTTCCCCTTTCTAAGCTAGATACGTATTATTATCACACTGATAACCTTTTAACTACCAAGATCTCCCCTGTATGGGCTTCATGTTTAACATTTGGCCCATCAAAGGAACTGCATTAATTAATTTTACTTAATCATTTTTCTTTCCTAAAAAAAAAGTCAGATACATATCAGATCTACTTCTCATGTGGGTTGTTTCACAATGAGTTAATATAATTCTTACCAAAAATAAGACATTGCTCTTTACCAGTGCAGTGATGGGTGAACAGTATTATTTTCACAAGGCATTTTGACTTTGTAGAGCAGTTTAGGAAGAACTATTTGTTCCTACTTGCCACCTTTGACTCACCTTTGAACCCAGGCATAGAGGAGCTGTTTTCATTTAAAAGATTTCCCACTTGAATGCAGTCAAGCCAAATTACTACCAAAATGACTTTGTATATTTTAATTTTCTTAATGTCAAGAACAACTTTAAATCAACCTGGCTCTAGATAGTAATATATAAAATATACTTTAGGAATAGTCAAATTTAATTATATTGGAAGTAATTAAGAAAGAGCAAATATTTCTTTCTCTGTTTTTCATTTGAGACCTGCCCCCCAAGTCCTATGTATCTCTATACCCTGGGAGCCATAAAAAGTTCTACTTCAGAGCTGCCTGGGGACCAGGATTAGAAAGAAGGAAGACTCATATGGGGAGCTGACTTTAATATATGGAAAACTGTCTTTTGTATTTCTTGTCCAACATTTCTTCCATTCTGTTCTAAGAGTAAACACACTGATCTGGGGTTGGATTAAGGTGGGAGTGTGAAGGGAGGTATGAAATGTAATTTAAATTCTATCTCTACATTTCAAATATTTTTACATTGCAATCTATCCCTGTAGTAAAGGATTCAAGGGCTACTATGCTCCCAAAGGAATAAAAATATATAGGATATTTTAAGTAATAGAAATAGAGCCTATTTTAGTTGATAGGGCTAAACTTCACAATCCAATCTGTTCTTAGGTAATCCCAAAGCTTGAGTTAATAGATTTTATGTGGAATGAAATAGGAGAAATGATTTTAAAAGGGAATAAAATTATGGAAGTTCAATTAGAGAGTTTGGATGTATTTATACTGTGTAGCCATTCACATTTATGCACTATAATAAGCAGGGAATTATTAATAATATATTACACCGTGTATTGCTTTAAAATTGACCCAGGATTTTCTGATTTGGTTAGATTTGATTCAAATTTGTTTGACTCTAAGTCTTATGAAGCAGTCAGAATAAGGGTATGCCCCCTAAATATCACCACTATCAAATCCTTTTATGATGAAATCAAAGCTGAAATTCTTTATCTTAGATAAATACTTTGGATAACTGTCAGAGAATGGGTAAAATCTCCAAAGCATGAAAAAAAAAAAAAAGCCAGAGTAATACTGTAAGACAGAGGTTAACAAACTGTGGCCTACAGGCTAACTTCTAAACTATAAACAATGTTTTATTAGAACACAGAGATGCCCATTCACTTTTTGTCTGGTTGCTTTGGAGCTACAGTGATGGCAGAGTTTAGTAGTTACAACAGTATACACATCAGTGTGGCCTACAAAGTCTAAAATATTTACTATCTGTCCCTTTACAGAAAAAATTTGCTTACCCCTCCTCCTTGAAGGGGCCAACTACCTGCTGTACACCTATACCCAGCCATATCAGTATCTTAAAAAAAAAAAAATTAGTGAACTTGTCAAATATATCTAGAAAGAAATTTACAGAAACATACTAGGCTATAATTGATTATTAAAATTAAATATCTTATCCATCCTTTCTGCCTATAATTGAGACAAAATCTTTTTAGGTGGTAAGAGTACTTTAGAGCTTCTTCCTCAGTTCTTTGGAAAAAGCGTGCTTTCTCAGTGATTCTATCTGATTAAACAGGTGGTGTTTGAGAGAGTTCAGTGTTGGATCTGGCTCTATTGTTTTAATAGGTTTTCTTTGATTCTTTCATACTAAATAAAAATTTAAAAAAAAAAATCATGCCATCACATTGGTAGATTTTTCTACCCCAATAGAGTGACTGCTAGGATCTTAGAAGATGGGAAGAATATTCATATCCGTCCTTAATTTATATAGTTTTTTTTTAATTTTTAGAATAACAGTTTGTAAGTGAAAGTACAGGATAACGTATTGAGATCAAAGAACTATGCTTAGATTCAAACTGTAAATTGCCTAACTTTGTATAAATGTTTTATTTTTCTTTCTTGCCTCCGCCTTTGGATGTGTGAGAAATTTTTTTAGTCTGAGCTTCCAAAATAAGGTCAAAATCTGAAAAGTCAGTATAGCTGTGATTTGGGCATATTAACATAGCCACCAGAGTAAAGTTAGTAGTTGCTTACAAACCCCCTCTGACTGCAGGCATGTGTGTAGTACATACCTGCCCAACACCAGGAAACTAGGTGTTGGGGCCAACCATCCTATCATACAAGCAGCCTACTCATTGCCCCATCTTCAGTTTAGAAAGCTCATCATGTAACTTTTATTATGGTGGATGGAGTAAACATTTTTAATGGGAATATAGAAAATTTCAATTCTCTAATCCACTTTATTAAAATATTTTGAAATGAGTAACTTGAATCTTAATTGTCCATTACAAACGAGGCTCATATTGGTGAGCTATGTGTATGGTAGTGGCTGTTTCTTACTCTAAGGATTTTGGTTACCTAATAAAGAACGCTCTTTCATTGTCAGTGATTGGGCAATCTTCATTTATTCTTTTTTTTTTCATCTCCTTCATTTCTCACTCATCTCTTATTACTTCCTTTATCATCTTTATTTTAACTATTTTACCTCTAAAATTTTTATTGTGCATTTTAGGTGACTAACTTACTATAAGATATTTACTTGGATTTGTAAGTAGGGCTTTTGAGCACATAGTTAAGAATGTCTCCAGTTTTCTATATTTTACCTTGATACGGCCTTTGGAATGTTTCTATACTCTTGCTTAAGTGTTTTCTACCTATAAAGAGTGTCCCCTCTTTTCTCTCCTCCACATTTTTCTATCTAAAACTATCACATTCTTTGTAAATCTCTTAAAGAACTCCTAGTTAGAATCTCGCTCTCATCTTGGTTATACCTAATCTCATATTACATTGTATTAATTTTCATGTGTATATACATGCATGTGTTATAAATATATGTATATCTACACATACATATTGCAAACAAATATGGATGTATATACATTTTAAGTTAGAATAACTGAAGTAGTTCATTCTTGTTACCTTAATTTATGGTCAAGAATTTTGAGTAAAGATTTTCATAACAATAGCCAGAGAATATAAATGAGGTGTTTGATGTCAAGATCAAGTGATGATTTCAAAAAATAGGAGGGGGAAAAAAATACCTTAACCCTTCAAACAATCCAACTGTAATTATAGTTTAAAATTCTTTTTTGAGGGGCGCCTGGGTGGTTCAGTGGGTTAAAGCCTCTGCCTTAGGCTCCGGTCATGATCCCAGGGTCCTGGCATCCAGCCCTGAATTGGGCTCTCTGCTCAGCGGGGAGCCTGCTTCCTCCTCTCTCTCTGCCTGCCTCTCTGCCTACTTGTGATCTCTGTCTGTCAAAGTAAATAAATAAATAAATCTTAAAAAAAATTTCTTTTTTGAATGTAGGGCTTGTTAATCAGCATGGAAATCTCACCTTTAAGATTATTTATCTAGAGAAAAAAAAAACACTTCAGAACAACAATATCCAGTTCTTTTTTTAAAAGAAGAAAACATTTGAAAATTTGCTTTTAAATACTAACAGACTTCAGTCTCAAAGGGAAATTGTAAGATGTAAGATTATATAGAAGAGTAATCACTATCAGTAGTTACTTATTTTTTATTAGTGAATGGAATCATTGTGTAGATATACCACAATTTGTCCCTTTCCAAATACGTACAGACGTTTGAGTTGATTCCATTTGGGTCCTGTTATAAATAAAAACTACCATAAACATTTTTATTCCCTTTTTCTTTTCTGTGTGTGTGTGTGTGTGTGTGTGTGTACATAAGCAGTCATTTCTTTTAGATGTATAACTTAAGAGTGGAATTGCTAGTTAATGGAGTGCATGTATGTTTAACTTTATTAGAAATTACCAACTAGCTTGCCAGTTTTATACTCTACTTGAGTATACTCTACTTTGTATTGTTAAGCTTTTTTATTTTACCCATCCTGATAGGCATAAAAGTGACATTTCATTATTGTTCTAATTTCATCTTCCTGATAACTAAGGGTGATGTTGAAGCACCTTTTCATATGCTTATACCCCAGTTATATTCTTTCAGTATAAGTCTTCTGTCCATTTTTAATTCAGTACAAGTCTTTTGTCCATTTCATTTAAGAGAGTTCTTTATGTATTTTGTCCTACTTTCTAGGAGTTGCTTGCTTTTCACTTTACTCTCTTTTGATAAGCAGCTAAGAATTTAGTTCTGATGGAAGTCCAGTTGTTTACTTTTTTCATTAGTGCCTTTTGGTCCTAAGAAATTAATGCCTATCCCCAAACATCATGAAGAAATTCTAGCAACTTTATTGTTTTATCTTTCACATTTAAGTCTTAAATGTGAGAGTGGGGATCTAGGTTCCTTTTTATCCTCCCTCCAGCTGGATTTCCATTGGTCCATCACCATTTATTGAAAAAAAATAGCCCTTTCCACATTTAACTGCGCTTATAACCTTGGAAAACATTAAGTGACTGTAAATTTGTGGGTCTCTTCCTGGACTCTTATTTTGTTTCGGTTAGATATTTGTGTATCTTAACATCAGTGTTACATTCTTAATAATCATAGCTAACTGATAAGTCTTGAAATCTGGTTGTATAATTCTGACTTTATTCTTTTATATGATTTTTTAAAACTGACTCCTTTGATTTATCATAAATTTCAGAATTTCCTTAAGATTTTTAGAAGACAAAATGTGCTTGTTTGGATTTTGAATGACTTGTATTAAATTCATAGATAATTTGGAGAGAATGTACATCTCATGTTGATTCTTCTCTATTTTCTTTAGTCTTATAGAATTTCTCAGCAAATTTTTGTTTTCAGTATAAAGATCTTGCATCTCTCTTGTTTAATTCATTCCTAGGATTTGATGAGTTTTGATAACATAAGGAATAGCATTATTTTAAACTTTTTCCCAGTTAGTACTATCATCTAGAAATGTTGATTTTTGTAAGTTGACTTTGTATTTGTCCCCTAGCTAAATGCACTTATTTCTAGTAGTTTGAGTTTTCTGAGTTTTTCATGTAAAATCATGTTCTTAGCAGAGACAGTTTTATTTTTTCTTTGTGAGTATTTGACACTTTGTTTTTCTCATCTTACTATACTAGTTCTACCTCCAGTATAATTTGAATAGAAATAGTGAACATTCTTCCAAACCTCAGGGGGAAAGCATTTGATAGTTTATCGTTGAAAACTATCTGGGTTTTTAATGCTCTTTATCAGTTGTGGAAATTCTTGCCTATTCCTAGTATGCTGAGCGTTTTTAATCATGAATAGCCGTTGAACTTTATTAGATGCATTTCCGACATCTGTGGAAATGATTGTGTGATAATACCATTTCCGTTTGTTAGTGTGAATTACAGTAATTTATTTTCTTTTTTTTTTTGCTTATATTTTTATATCAAGTGCAAACCAGCAGAGCAGAATTTTAATCTTATATCAGTATACTTTTGTTTATATATTTTTCCATTTATTTATTTAGTAAGCTCTACATCGAACATGGGGCTCGAGTTCCCAACACCAAGATGAAGAGTGGCACGCTTTACTGACTCAATCAATCTTATTTTCCTGGAGTTGAACTCCATTTAATCATGATGTGTTTTCCATTTGTGGTATTTCTAGATTCAGTATGTCAGTATTTTCTTTAGGATTTCTGCCTCCTGTGTTCATAAGGGGATGTTGATAGTAGTTTTCTTTTCTTGTAATGTTCTTACAAAACTAGTTAGGAAGTGTAGCCTTTTATGTACATAGGCTCTGTGGTTGATGTCCCTTTCTCCATACTTAGTATTGGTAAATTGAGTTTTCTTTTTTTTTTTTCTTGATAAACTTTGCTTAGAGGTATGTCAATTTTATAAGTTTTTGAAGAGCCATTTTTGGCTTTGTTGATGTGCTTTCATCTTAGTCTGTATTTTATATGTCATTGATTATAGTTTTTTATTTCCTTCATCCTACTCTCTTTGTATTTAATTTGCTATTTTTTCCTGTCTTTTTGTGGCAAAAATTAGGATTATCTAAGCATTTCTTCTTTTCTAATATGTATTTAAAACTATAGCTTTTTCTCTGAGTAAGGAAAGTTTCCTCTAAGTATATAGCTTTTGCTACCTCCCACAAATTCTATACTGTTTTCATTATCATTCTGCTTCAGTCTTTTGAAGTATAAAAACCTGAAAATACATCCTTAGTTTCAGTGCAAAAAAAAAAAAAAAGAGAAAGGTACTTTAATTTTGGATGAAAACTGTTGTATTTCAGTCCATATAATTTTATAATCAAATTTTATTTCCCCCCACATATATAACTTTACCTTTATTGCCAGTCATTTTCAGACACTAAATATTTGTGTGTATCATTCTTATAAAGCATGTTTAAACTGTACTACACACGAAGGATGTCATTATTTAGTGGTTCTCCTTTTATAGTCATATTAATTTAGGTTATAGGGAAAAATAATTGGCAAGATAAAAAGTGGTATTTTTGTTGATACATACTCAGTTAACTCCTCTTTTAAATACTGTTCAATTCGATAGTTTTTATGGCTTCTCGAAAGTGGTCATGATTTTCTAGCAATGAAAACAATTTTTTTAAAGATTTTATTTATGTATTTGTCCGAGAGAGCGAGTGAGAGCAAGGGTGAGCAACAGGCAAGCAAGAGGAGGGAGAAGCAGGCTCCCCACTGAGCAAGGAGCCTGATGTGGGGCTCAATGCCAGGGTCCTAGGATCATGACCTGAGCTGAAGGCAGATTCTTAACTAAGTGTGAGCCACCCAAGCACCCTGAAAAAACTTTCTTTAAGATTTTTATTTATTTATTTATTTGACAGAGAGGTAGAGAGCATAAGCAGGGGGAATATCAGAGGGAGAGGAAGAAGCAGGCTCCCCACTGAGCAGGGAGCCAGATGCTGGGCTGGATCCCAGGACTCTGGGATCATGACCTGAGACAAAGGTAGATGCTTAACCAGCTGAGCCACCCAGGTGCCCCTAGCAATGAAAATTCTTGTTAGTATGGCCAGAGTATGATGTTTCTTAGACTTTCCATTACACATCCTTTGTTCAGCTGAGCTTTGATTACTAGATTTTAGATATACATTATAGATTTTTGATAGTTATTTTATTAACTATAATTTATTATAGTTAAAACTGTTATAGTTAGTAATATAGAATTGTTAAAATGTAGCTATATTATTAATATGATTATAGTATTATAGTTAACACAAAAAGTTTAAACTCTTTTTGGGTCACCTCTCTTATGTAGTGATTTCCTTTGTCACTGCATTTAGTATTTCTATTTAGACCTTAAATATTTATGATCTATAATTTTGCTCAAGATAAAAGTCTCTTAGAAAGACTGTTTATTATATTCATGGAATTGCTAAATTCACATGTGTGTTAGTGTACTTTAAAGTGAAATAATTTCAAATGTATTGACATGTCTGAAATAAGTATAAAATTTGGATTTGTAATTTTTCTGTTAAAACTAGCTAATATGCATGTTTTCTGTCTCATCTTATTCCTTTTAAAATATAGAATTATTAAAGTCCGACTTTAGAAGTTGAACCACTTATACACAGTATTATTTGTAATGGATCTTGATAAGGTTTGAAGGGCTTTCTTTCTGTTAATCACACTACTGTTGACTTTTGTTTTACATTGGTCCTTATTTCTGATAGCAAAGGTATTGGAAAAGTTAAATTAATATTCACAAAGTTACTCAGTGAATATGGACATCTTTCAGAACATCTTATTTAAATTGAATTTGAATCTGTGTAATAATTCCTTATTGCTATACAAATAGGATCTTCCTGTTTTTGGTGCTAAAAACTTTCTTACTTCCAGTGTCCAGCTACCTACAATTCACAAACATATAACACCCTTCCTTCACATCCCAAACCCAGTTTTCTTTGCAGGCCATCACATTTCAACTGTCTTTGTTTATATCACTTGTATCATTATGTGTCATATTTTTTTAAGATGATGTATTGATGATATTTTAATGTTGAATATTACTTGTATTTGTTAAGCCACATGCTATAGATGAAGAAAAAAAAAAACCTTTCATTCCATCTTGAAAGAAGAACAATTTCTCTGCATCCTTATTTTCTCTTTTCTAATAAACTTCTAAAGAGTCATCTTTTGATGTATTTATAAAACTCGATATGTAGCATGAATCCCTTCCAACTTTCCTAAAATTGCTTATCTTTGAACATCGTGCATGTCCTTGAACATGTTTTTAAAATAATTATCTTAACATCTCACACTGTTACTGCATGGCTCCTTTTTTTTTTCCTAACTTTTATTACATTTTGCTTCGGCACTGTGTTGGCAATAATATTTTGGCTTCTCTTATACTTTCTTACCACTCCTTCCTTCAGCTCCTTGAATCTTCTATTACTTCCTTGTAAGTTTATCAAGGAGCTACCTCATCATTTCTCTCTGGAGTTGTCTTTGGTGATATTACAGAGAACCTTCAAATATCATTTCTATAAAGTTGACTCTCTTCTCAGAAATGTGGCTTATTACCTTTTTCCACTCAATTTGCAACCTCCTCCCTTACATTTAATTCTGAACATCCTCTCAGCCTATGCAGCTTTACATACCTACCTTTCCTTTTTTTTTTTCTTTCAAGCTTTTATATAAATTCCAGTTTATTAACATACAGTGTAAGATTGGTTTCAGGTGTAAAATTTAATGATTCATCACTTAAATACAACACCCAGTGCTCATCACTACAAGTGCCCTCCTTAATCCCCAACATTTATTTCACCATCCCCCTACCCACCTCTCCTCCATCAACTTTCACTTTGTTCTCAATAGTAAAGAGTCTATTTCCTGGTTTGCCTCTCTTCCTCCCCCAGTTCATCTGTTTTGTTTCTTAAATTCCACATATGAGTGAAGTCATATGGTATTTGTCTTTGTCTGACTAACTTCATTTAGCATAATACTCTCTAGCTCGATCCACATCATTGCAAATGGCAAGATTTCATTCTTTATGATGGCTGAATAATATTCCATTGTACATATATATACAGCATCTTTATCCATTCATCAGTTGATGAACATTTGGGCTTTTCCCATGATTTGGCTATTATGGATAATTCTGTAAACATCAGGATGCATGTATCCCTTTAAATCAGTGTTTTTGTATCCTTTGGGCAAATACCCAGTAGTGTAATTGCAGGTTCATAGGGTAGTTTTATTTTTAAATTGTTTTTTTTTTAACTTTTTGAGGATCCTCCATAATGTTTTCCAGAGTGGCTGCACCCTTTTGCATTCCCACCAGCAGTATAAGAGGGTTTCCCTTTCTCTGCATCCTTGCTGACACCTGTCATTTCTTGAGTTGTTAATTTTAGCCTTTCTGACTATGTGAGGTGGTAATCTATCTTAGTTTTGATTTGCATTTCCCTGACAAGTGATGATAAGTAACTTTTCATGTGTCTGTTAGCTAGCTGTATGTCTTCTTTGGAAAAATGTCTGTTTGGGTGTCCTGCCAATTTTTAACTGGATTGTTTTTTGTGTGTTTAGTTTTATAAGTTCTTTACATATTTTGGATACTAAACCTTTATCAGAATGTCAGTGTCATTTGCAAATGTCCTCTCCCGTTCCAAAGGGATGGGAGTTTTATTGCTTGTTTTGTTGATTGTTTCCTACCATATCTACCCTTTTGTATACTATTTTTGGTCTTTACTGTCCTTATATTTAGTTAATGGTTCTTATTATTCATGTTCTAATACTTTCTTTTAGTTCCTCCTTTCCAGTTTTCTCTTTTGTTTCCCAAATATCTACTCTTTACTGCTATAGTTATCTCCCCTGTCCATCCTTCCTGATCTGCTCATTTCTTATCACTTTAACCACATGTGCTATAAGTCTTCCCAAAGCACCAGTAAAATTATCTTGCTTGAGCCCCTGTATCCAGTTTTTTGTTTTAATCATACACTAAATAAAACATCCCATTTAGCCTAGCATTCAAAGCTAAGTATTTTGACTAGCCTCAAAGCTGTTTTATTACTTGTACTCTCCTTATTTCCAACATTTAGTAGTTAATTTTGACTACTCCCTATTTCTTAAATTCGTATTTTCTTCCTCTTTTCTCTTATGTTTCTCCTTCTACTTGGAAAATTTACTCAAAACCATGTTCTAATAAATATTTTTATTTAGAAATATCTTACCATCTCTAATGCACTGAGTAAATGCCACTAGCTTTCCCTTTTTACCACAGTTGCCATTTAGTCTCACTTGGGGATTTAAGAAGTTACCCACTTATTAGCCAGCCTACTCCCTTCCTCCAACAAACTTCCTCTGAAGTACTTTGAAGCTTTCTTATGGATATGTGCCGTAGTTATATGTATAGATCTTATCTTTTCTAAATGTACATTCTCTGAGAGCAGGGCACTGTATTTTATTAGGTCATTTTATTTTTTTGATCCCCATGGAGTCTAGCATGAGGATTGCTGCAGAGAATTATACAGGATGTGCCCTGGACAAAGGGTTGCACCCTTGAAGGGTGAGCTCAGATGGGAACCAAAGTCCTAGAGGGGGATGCCTTTTTCTGTTTTGCACATTTGAAGACACCCCATCTACATGTGTAATCAATTAATTCAGAGCCTTATATGCAAGTCTTATTTGTTGCTTTTGTCCTTACTTACTGTGGTCTGCAAGTGGCTTTTTATTATGTGCTCTTATGTATTTAGTCTGTGCCATTTCCCTTTTGCCACCAATTTCTCAAAGGTTTCTCCTGTTACACATCCAGTTTAAACTGTCCCCATACATCAGATGCTTTCCATAAAAAATTGAAATGATCCAGTGTTTGTTTGCAGTATAATTGTTGTCATATGACTACATTTATTTCTAAGTCATTCTTCAGACTGCTTCTCTTTTGAATCCCAGTAATTAAAACCTTTAAATATCTGAATTTCTCTTATTTTTTTATGCCTGTGTCACCTTCATGTTTTAAACCTTTGAATTTGTCATTGCTGTTTTAATGCCCAACTTTATCATTATACCTGAGATTCAAGTTTATTTCTTCTTACATTTTAGGTCGTTCTTCCCTCTTTCCAATAGATGATGGTCTGCTTGATGATGGTCATAATGATCAAGTTGGTGTTTTAAATTCACCCACATGTTACTCAGCTCATCAAAATGGAGAACGAATAGAACGCTTCTCTCGAAAAGTTTTTGTTGGTGGTCTTCCTCCAGATATTGATGAAGGTAGGGTGATAATTTGAGCTTAAAACAAGACAAAACAAACAAAAAAAAACCCTAAAATATAATGTGAATGGGGGTATGGAATTTTTACCTTGAGATTTTCAGTCTGGATGGATATCCATCTCTGTCTAAATATTTTGTCGCCTGTTGAAATATGAAATAGGTAATTAAACAGTTAAAAAAAATTTTCTTTATATGTTAAAATGCATATTGTTATTGTATTTTTTTGTAAATAAGATTATCATACAGAAAGTTTTTCTAATAAAACTTAAAATCTTTCATATTACTATAATACACAAAATAAAATACCTGCAGTACATGACAGTCAGAAGTTTAATTTCCTTGAGGATAAATAGGCTGTTAGAAATAGGTAAGAAAGAGGTAATAAAGCCCAGAAGGATAATGGAAACAGAACATAAACAGGAAATTTAGGTTATGCAAAGGCTGAACAGATATAAAAATCATCATTCGTAATAACAAAAGAAAATAATTCAAGGTAAAGATTAAAAATACGAAACTGTCTAATGTTTGTACAGTTGTGGGAAATCTGCCACTCTTATTCACAACTAAAAGGATATTGCTACACTTTGAGAAATTTTTAAATTATTCAAATATCCAGAAACCTGTCCTAAGTGTTAGTTAGTATATTAAAGTTTTCATATGATGAAATAACCTAGAGCATATCATTGTATTTGACCTGTATTTGTTTCAGTGAAGCTACCTGGTATGTGTCAGACCTCAATGAGTATGATAATTCTACGTGTCTTGTTCTAACAGACCTGTTCTTTCCCTATGAGATTTTACTTATCAAGCAGTAATCGTCTATTTAACTTGAGATAATGTTTGCATGTTTTTCAAGCCATCTACTATCAAGCTGTATACTGTCAGTCCTTTAGTATCTACACAATGTTAGATAAAATTTTAAAACTCACACTGAATTGATTGCTCTGGTCAACATGCTACTTAAATTTATTAATTTATTTTGACTAAAATACCTATTTCATATATTCTGTCCGTAAGGATATTAGATGTGTTTTCAATTTTCATGTTCTAGTTTATCTTAGAGTACTTGGTACTTTTAAATATTAAATCTTCAACTTATAAAATATGGGGTTTTTTTAATGAACCATTAAAACTAATTCCTAATGTGTATTATTGCATTTTTTTAAGATGAAATAACTGCTAGCTTCAGAAGATTTGGGCCTTTGGTAGTAGATTGGCCTCATAAAGCAGAAAGCAAGTCCTATTTTCCACCAAAAGGTAAGAGTTTTTATTGTTAATATTTTCTAGGGAATCAGTTTTTTTTTTAATATTTTATTTATTTATTTGACAGAGAGAGAGATCACAAGTAGGCAGAGAGGCAGGCCCGGGGGGGGGGGGGAGCAGGCTCCCTGCTGAGCAGAGAGCCAATTCAGGACTCAATCCTAGGACCCTGGGATCATGACCTGAGCCAAAGGCAGAGGCTTTAGCCCACTGAGCCACCCAGGCGCCCCATAGGGAATCAGTTTTATGAGAGCAAATAAGATAATAGCAATTACTTTGTGTTTTCTTTTCTTTTAGAATTGCGTATCATCACACCTTTATATAAAAACTAATAGAGTAATTTGTGAAGGTTGTCACAGTGACAAGGCTGTCACTTGACTTAACATGTGTCAAGTGAAAAGAATGGGCCTGAGGACTATCATAGTTTCACTTTAACCCAGTCAGGAGCTATTAGCACTTGCTGTGCTTTCTCTATAATGGTTTGACAGTGATTTCAAACACTCAAATCAGTGAATGTTTTGAGGTTTTGTTTTCCGTTTGAAGCATCCTTCTAAGTAACTTGGGTACAGACATGTAAAAAAAGTGTCCCTCTATGCAATGAAATTAAGATCTATTTGAAATGAGAGAAAAATATAAATGCATGAATGGTATAAATATTGCCAAGTTTATGTAAGTGTTCCAAACAATAACAGATAACAACAGAGGAATATTTACTTTGTGGGTGAATTTAACTAGAGGAGAAAGTGATTGGTCCAAACCCCATTATATAGAGAGATCAGATGTGAAGAAGATACCTAGTTGTGCTAGTAACTCACTGCTAGGATACCCACTATGGCTTGTCACCATATCACAAGAATAACAAATCACTATCATTCATCTGACCAAAATCAAGGCCATCATTAGTGGGGAGAGGAGGTAAGTACCCCTTGCCCACAATGAACAGGGGAGGTGAGTGAAGAGAATTAAACGTGAATCCAGTCAGGTTGCTAATGGCAGATTCTCTGAAGTGAATAAAAAGAAAGGGGGAGGTTGAAAACCTAAAGCTTTTCTTTGAACATCATTGAAATAAAATTTTAGAAAAACAAAAACCCTATTATTCTCATGGCTGAGTAAATTTTCAAACCAGGAAGAAAAGACTCCAATAGATCTATTAAATGGTTGGATTTGGGCTCTGGGAAAGGAAACATGTTAGAATAGTTATTGGTATATAAAAACTAATTAAAGATTTCTGATAATGAATTATATGGGATATCTCACTTATTTGTCACTGAGAATTCTAGTACCTCCATTACCAGTTCATGTAGATTTTAGAGAAATGGAATAACCCAGTGGATTTTGTTTTATACATTTAGATCTTAGATTTATGGACTCAAGAACATCTTTGGAGCAGGAATTCTGAATCCCAGATCTCTATGAAAGTCTGATTAAAGCTATGGACCTTTCTTCATGTACTCTAAATTTTTCACCCAAATTTGGAGTTTACTAGTCTTGGATGTCCTGATACTTAGTTTAGAGAGAAAATAAGCTCCATATAGATTTAGACATTCATTTGTTCATCTGACTTTTAATCTGTTGTTGAGCTTTAATTTGTTGCTGAGTTTTAATCTGTTGTCTATTGCTTCACTCTGTTGGCCTCTTGTAAAGTTTTTTAAATGTTCGTAAAAATGTCAGTTTCTAATATTCCTGCCTAAGTTACCAGTATCCTGGTCCACTTCAGGAATGTGACTAGTCTGCCCATACCTCTGCCTCTCTCCAGTTTTTCTCCCACAGTACAGCCAGAGTAATCTCTCTGAAAATTCACCTGATACTGCTATCTCTTGACCATCAGCTTAAAACCCTTCAATGGTTTCTTTCAGTTAGAATAAAGGTAAAAATGGGTTTGCCCTGCCCAACCTCCCCACCTCTCTGGTTTCTTCTCCCACTGTTACTTCTTGTTCACTTCTGGTTCCAAAAACCGGCCTTGCTCTCTCCTGCCTTAGGTCTCTTATGTATGGTATTCTCACTTGCCCTAAGGCCCTTCTGATGTGTCTTCATCCACATACCCTCATTTGTCTCAGTTCAAACATTGGTTGCTCACAGGATACTTTCAGGATGCACGTAACATTTCACATACTCCTATTGTAGGCTCTCCTGGCACTGCTCCACTCTCTCACAGACCTTGTCACAGCTACAGTGTTAAATTTTTACAACTCTATAAATCTGTGATGATTTTGCTAAAATCCAATTCTTCCCATAGTCTGTAATACTCTGCATTTACTCATCTTTGTACTCTTGGTAATGCACAGAATAATAACTAACAAATGATAAAAAAACACGTATATACTATAGAAGTTCCTTTGACCTGAAGTAGGTGGGGAAGGCTTCACTGAGAAGTTCTGAACAAAATCTGAAGGTATTGCATAATCCAGATAAACATAAAGGAGTCGAGCAGAGTTCCAGGCAGGAACTGAAATACAGTTTTAGAAAGGAATGAGAATTGGTTTGGGTGGAGACAGGTACACATTTTTTGCCTGAGCCTCTTGTTTTATAAAACAGGATGATGAACTCTAAGCCTAGAAAGATATGTGGCACAAATTTAATATTAAACAGCATAGTCGCTGTCTTTGTTGCTGTTGTTGTCATTGTGGTTTTTGTGGTGATGGTTAGTTTATTTTCTCAAACTGAAAACAAAGCAAAAAGACCTGAATAAAGCAGCACTGGCAAATCGTAGTTTTGGGTGCAATTATAGTTAATTGTCATTGCCAAAGACCAGTGTTTCCAAATCTTGTCCTTTTAAGCAGTTTTGACATTGTTGTAATTCATCTTCCATGGTTTGGAAACACTGGTACAGAAAACATCCAGCTAGTGAAGCTGCCTTGTAATTAAGGCAGGGACATGAGCCCTTGGAGATGGAGCCACATGTGTACATATGTTTCTTTTACAGTGAATGAGGTTCACCCTATGTAAGTATTAGTTTGCTGTACAGTATGTTTTGGGTAAGAGTATTTTGATATTTAATGGTTTGCCTTAGCTAGATCATAATTTACCTGCCATGCTGCTTAATTAGTTTTGTGATACAAACATTTCTTACCTAATAATCACAAAAATCATTAAGTAGTATTAGGAATATTGAATGTAGAGATGCCTGGGTTGCTCAATTGGTTAAGCGTCTGCCTTCGACTCAGGTCATGATCTCAGGATCCTGGATCCAAGCCCTAGGTCAGGCTCCCTGCTCAGCAGGGAGCTTGCTTATCCCTCCCACCACCTTCCTCCTCATGCCCTCTCTCTCTCTCTTTCTCTCAAAATCTTAAAAAAAAAAAGTATTGAATGTAAAGTATCACTTTAAAATTAACCAAAATTAAAACATTAATATCAAAAATTAATATGACAAATAACATTAATCAAATATTATTTGGTTATTTAATCAAAAATTAATATCACAAATAACATTAAATATACTGAATTTAAAATATATTTTGTAAATTGATCTTATATCCTCTCAGTTATTACAAAACAGTTACAACTCGCAAATCTTTAACTTGTATCAAAATTAAAGCGTTCACTTAAAACCAGTCTTCATTTTTTTATTTTTTCAAGCGTATTTAAATTATTTCTAGCAGTCGGAAATGTCTGCGATGTGTATTTTTTAATCTTGCATAATCATACCTTAGAAAGTTTCTGTTGCATAGGTTGATTTGAATAGGTTGATTTGATGGCTTATTTATGCAATCAGGTATTATAATTTTAAAATGAAGCACTTTTGTGTCACATCAGACCTTTGTGGCAATTACAGCCATTGTTGCCAATAAAGCTGTGTGTTTTGATTTCTGTATAAAACATGATCTCACATTTACCATTGTCTAATGGAGTAGATAGATGTGCCTGGCCTGCTTGGTGACTTCTTCATATTAGAACCAGATTCTCTAGGTTTATTTGCATAGAAATCTCATCAAAGAAAGGGGTGTTTTTTGGTCAGTTAATTATCAGCTTCTAGGAATAATCATGTAAGGTGAACTTCCAGTATAAATTTTGATACCTTCTTTTTATAATGAAGTCTGTTCTGCTTGAAGAATGACAATCTGTTATCACAAAGAAAGGAGGAAGGGCATATTTCCCAAAGGTACAGGCATCTAATAAGCAAGAGCTTGGGTCCAAAGTCCAAACATAGTCTCCAGACTACTTGAAAGGAGTGTTCCACAGTTTATCCCAGTAGAGAGTTTTATTTTAAGGTCCTGACCCATGCTGGAGGACCCATTTCATTTCACTCCAGCCTCCTTAAGGTACTTTTCTTAGTACAATTTTGAAGTTGATGTGCTGACTGTGGTCATTTCCCCTTCCTTATGGAAATTCTTGGGTCTTTCCAAGTGTGCTCTAGCCCAAACTGTGCACCAGAACATATCTTACCCTGAGGGCCTCTTTAGAAACCTTCTACTTCTAATATAATCAAGGGGTTAGTCCTGCCAAGTTCTTAAAGAAGACAGTATCTTGGGAGACCTTGGGGGCTCTCCTGGGTTTAAAATTACTACACCAACTGCTTGCTCATGTGACTGACTTAGAGCAAGTCATTAACTGCTGGACACCTCAGGTTTTTCTTCTATAAAATGGGAATAATGTCTTAGAGACTTGCTGTGGGAATTAAATGAAAAAATTTATGTAAAGCTTTTAGCACAGCATTGGATAGAAAGCATTCTATATAAGACATCTAATTAATGAGTATCTGTTTTTGTGTGTGTTCCATAGGCTATTGTGCTCTCCTATAGAAAGTCTAATGGTTCTGGTTCTCTCTGATAGTTTTTTTTTTTTTTCTTTTGCAAAAGCTTGTGTTTTCTAAATAGTATTGAAATTTGGGGTGAAATCACTTCCTTTGCAATATTGCCTCATTTTTAATGGTTATTACAGGCTATGCATTCCTTCTCTTTCAAGAAGAGAGCTCAGTTCAGGCACTAATTGATGCTTGTATTGAAGAAGATGGAAAACTCTATCTGTGTGTTTCCAGCCCCACCATTAAGGACAAACCAGTAAGTAAATACTATATGTGAACTTTAGGCTACAAATGCAAGTTTTCCAAAAACTGATTTGAAGTAATTAATGATAAAAAAGTTAAAATACCATGTTAAGAGTTCAGTTTTTAAAAATCCTGATAACTTATAGTATCTAGCTAAAAAAAAAAATTTATTTTCAAATCCAGCTATACAAAATTCTGAAAAATAAAAGGACCACTGTTAACTGGCGAAAAGTAGCATAAGCTGTCAAGAAAATAAGACCAATTACAGTGATGTGATTTTCTTCTTAGGTTCAGATCCGTCCTTGGAACTTAAGTGATAGTGATTTTGTGATGGATGGTTCTCAGCCTTTGGATCCTCGAAAAACAATTTTTGTTGGAGGTGTTCCTAGGCCATTAAGGGCTGGTAAGTAGAATGTTAACAAATGTTGCTTCTTTGAAAAAAAAATATTAAATATGAATAAATTCAGTAAACTTTTCAGAGCTGTTATGTACATGGCACTATTGGGTAGGCAAAGGGCAGATTCTTTATGCTCCAAGAGTTGTTCGCTACAGAATTCTGAGAAGTATTCTTAAGACTGTCAAGTAAGTGGAGAAGTGGACACTCATCTATTAATATGAATAATTAACTCCAAGCAGACTCTGTAAGAAGAATCCAAATACTTCTGACTTCTAAAAAGAATTTGGGGTCGGTTTATTTTATGTTGGTTGATTCTGATATTTGAAGAAGTACTTTTTGTAATAGTGCTTTGATAATAGTGCTTCTTGATAATAAACTTATGTTCATCAATAACGAGAAACCAGAGATTTACCAGAAATGTCATCCAGGAACATAATTACAGACCTGTATGCCCACTGTACAAGCATGCTTTATGATTCCGTGTGCCCTATGAAGTGTGTTAGTGCCTTCCACCACTGAGAACATCCTTTTCCAGTCAGTATAGGACATATATGTTAAAAGAACCATTCACACGTATAAATACTTACAGAATATAGCTGCTACAAAGAAAGACTATAGAGAATAGAAGAGCATCACGGGAATGGGGTATAATCTGATATTTAGAAATACTTGCATTTGAGCTGACACACAGCAGAAGGAATAGGGTTGAGGTGACAGGAGGGTTGTGAGGAGTGTGTTTTCAGACAAAGGGAAGAGTATATTCAAAGTTCTTTAGTGGAGGGAAGCGGAGGGCGTTGGAGGAGCTGAAAGAAATCCAGAGTGGCTGACTAGGGGTATAAGAAGTGAGGAGAGAGACACAAAAAGGCATAGAAAAAGTGAATAGGGTCAGACCATACAAGTCTGTCTGATAAGCTAATTCAGTATTTATCCTCAGAGCAAGGGGAAACCAATGAAGAGTTTTAGATAACTGTAGCTAATGACATGTTTTATGGGCAGCTGGGTTGAGAGTAAATATGAGTAGACCATTTTAGGAGCCCATTCTTGCAGGACAGGAGAAAGATAACATGAGCTTAGATTGGAGGTAGCAGTGGTGAGAGAGCAAAGTAAACCCATGTCCCAGACAATTTATGAGGTAACCTCAAAGGCTGAATCTCAGCTTTCAGTCTTAAACCACTATGTAGATAGTCACACCTTCTACTGTGATAAAGAACACTGGAGAAGAGAGATTGTGGTCTTGATTTTGAAAGCAAGTTTGTGGTACCATTTTGAGCTTCTAAGTAGAAATTTTAGTTATACCATTTATAGCTGATATCTAAGAATTACCCTTGATACTGTTTTGAAAATAAATTCTGAGGGGCCTTGCTACTGTTTTTTGTTTTTTGTTTTTTTTTTAATTAATTTATTTATTAGTCAGAGAGAGAGAGAGAGAGCACGAGCACAGGCAGACAGAGAGGCAGGCAGAGAGGCAGAGGGAGAAGCAGGCTCCCCACCGAGCAAGGAGCCCGATGTGGAACTCGATCCCAGGACGCTGGGATCATGACCCGAGCCGAAGGCAGCCGCTTAACCAACTGAGCCACCCAGGCGTCCCCTTGCTACTGTTTTGACAGTAAATCAGAAGCAAAGAGTTAAGGCTATTGCCACGATCCAGATGAAAAATAATGAGAGTTTGGAACAGGATGTTAGTTGATGGAGGTGAGGAGATTGGATTTTAGATAGGCCTAGAAAATCAGGTTCATAGGATTGCATGTGTAGTGGGGAAAACAGAAAATAGAAAGGATTGTAGCCAAGAATCTTAGGAACTTTATCTTTTCTATTGCTTACCAGCTGAGTTAGCAAAAACTCATTGGAGCAGATTTAATGGGATGGTGGAAAATCCGGAGTGCCATTTCAAGCTAGGTGGTGAAGTTCTATTAAATGTCAATATGAGTTGTCCAGAACAACAGCTCCAGTTGACCATCTGGTGGTTGCATCAATGACTTTGGAGTCCAGAGAAGAGGCCCAGGCTGGAGACAGGAATTTATGAGATGAAGACAGATAGATGGTATTTAAAGCCATGACATGGAATAAAGTCACCATAGCCCACAAGTATAAAGAGAAATCTACGACTGAAACTTAGAGTATTCTGACATTGAAAAGTCAAGGAGTTGAAGAAGAACCAGCAAGGAAGACTAGGGAATTGTGAAGTCAGATGAAAATTAGTAGAAAAATGTGTTCTAAAGCCAGATGCAGAAAATAGACATTAACTATGTTCAGTGCTGCTTCCAGGTTGATTGACCATTGTACTTGACAGTGGCATGAGCAATTAACATGGAGTCACGGGATGCAAGTCTGGTTATAAAGGTTGAACAAGGAATAGGAAGAGAAGGATGAGGTAATAGAAGAAAAAAAAATTTAACAATTTGGCTGTAAAGGAAGAATATAGAAATTAAGCAGTCACTGAGAGGGAGAAAAACAGAATTAAGAGTTTTGTTTTGGGTTTTTTTTTTTTTAAGATTAGGAATGATCCAATGTAGAGGGAAAAACTGATGATAAAGGAGAGAGGAGAATTCCCAAGTAATTCTGTAGTGAGAGCAGATTGGGTCCAATATGCAGGTGAAAGGATTGGATTTAGAAAACAGCATAAAATTATTTATCCTATTGACTTTCCCTTTTTAAAAAAAGGTATTTAAAAACTGTTGATTTACTGTGTTCTCTCACATTTGATGTGAATTTCTTTTCCTTTTCAAGTGGAACTTGCTATGATCATGGACCGGCTGTATGGTGGAGTTTGTTATGCAGGAATTGATACAGATCCTGAGCTAAAATACCCAAAAGGTGCTGGTCGAGTTGCTTTCTCCAATCAGCAGAGCTATATTGCTGCCATCAGTGCTCGGTTTGTTCAGCTTCAGCATGGGGATATTGATAAACGCGTAAGTTGCATATTGGGAAGCATTTAACATCCTATAATAAGGTGCTGATCCAGAGTTTACTCCCCTACCAAATTGATAATATAATTCAAACACTTTATTTTTTTTATACATCTTTAAATCTTAGAGTTAAAGAGTATTATATCAAAATACCACTGAAATGTAAAATTATTGAACATACTTTGAACTTTTTTTTAAAGATTTTATTTATTTATTGGTCAGAGAGAGAGAGCAGGCAGAGGGAGAGGCAGGTTCCCCACTGAGCAAAGAGCCCAAAGGCATTCCCCATACTTTGAACTTTAGATACAGTATACAAAATTTAAATGTCATTGTAAAAGCACATCAGGTTGTGGGGGTTTTGGTTGTTGTTGTTTTTTAAATCCACCAATAAGGTCTTAATACCTTTCTAACCATAGAGGCAGAGCTTGTTTTGAGAGTTGTACCCTGGGTGTACGTGGGTGGCTCAGTCCGTTAAGTGTCTACCTTTAGCTTAGGTCATGATCCCAGGATCCTGAGATTGAGCCCCTCATCAGGCTCCCTGCCTGATGATTAAAGATTTTAAAGATTTAAATAAAATCTTAAAAAAAAAAAAAGCTTGTACCCCGGAGCCAGCATGCCCAGGATGCTCTGTCCACCACATACTCTGTAATCCTCAAGAAATTAACCCTCAGTATGCCTCTTTTTCCCCATTTACCAAATGGAAAGCAATAATAGTATCTTTTTCACAATTATTTTGAGGATTAAATGAATTCTCATATGTAGAAGCATTTAGAGTTTGGCACCATTATTTAAGTGTTTGTATCGTATATCATTAAATTGAAAATAAAAATACACTGTGTATATTTCCCTAAGTATACAAAATAATAAATATACAAAAAAATTAAACACACAAAATAATATTCCTAAACTTTAAAACATTTACTCTTTAGTTGAATTGTATAGGTAATCACAATAAGAACCTTTTAGGAAGTCCTATGAATATTCCTTATCTAAAAGCCACCCCATTGAATAATTCCTAGTACTGAATACCATTGAAAATAGGGAAAAGGATTGACCCAAACTCAGTTGTTCAATTGCAAATCTATTTCATACTAAAATTTGCTCATAATGCATATATACAGCTAAGCAATATTTTAAAATAATCATGTTTGCATTATAGTACAGATGAGATATGCTAAGAATTAGAGGTAATTTAACTTTTTGTATATCCAAATTAGTAGATACAACTTGAGTATTTATTTTCCCAGTGTAACAGTTTCTTGAAGTTTCTTCTCTGAGGCTGTCTGTGTATATTAAAAGACTATTTTGGAGGCAGTGGAGCTGGTTTAGGAGTATGGATTGACTAACCGTGGACTCTAAAAGTAGTCATTAGTTTAATTACCAAGCCATCCCATATAGAAAACAAAAAAAAGTACAGCATAGGTTCAGTTCATATAAGTAGAGTGATTTTTTTTGCATTGTTACTTAAACTGTTGCAACACACACACACAGTCTCTAAGTGGAAGGTCTCTGCTTTAATTACACCATACAGGAAAATTTGTTGAACTGGAGTTCTTTTTAAATTTTTTTTTTTTTAAGATTTTATTTATTTATTAGAGAGAGAGAGCGAGCACAGGCAGACAGAGAGGCAGGCAGAGGCAGAGGGAGGAGCAGGCTCCTTCCTGAGCAAGGAGCCCGATGTGGGACTCAATCCCAGGACGCTGGGATCATGACCCGAGCCGAAGGCAGCCGCTTAACCAACTGAGCCACCCAGGCGTCCCTGAACTGGAGTTCTTATAGTCCAGTGGTTTCACCCTCACCTGCAGAATAAAGTCACCTGGGAACTTAGAAAAATCTTGACGTCTGGGTTCTGCCATCCCCCCCAGAGATTTTGTTGTAATTGGTCAGGGGCAGCTGAAATTTGTAAAGCTCCCTGGTGATTCTAATGTGCAGCCATGATTTAGACCATGTATCTAGTCTAACCCTGACTTTTGCAAAGAAGAGATCCAGTCAACCGAGGAGGTTACCTACATTGTATATAATTATAGGTATTTAGCATGCAGGAGCACAGGGAAAACATCCTTGCAGTGTCCTGTCTCATCCTTGTTTCCAAAATGATACTGAAGGACCAATTATTTGGGGCAGAGTATGGATTCCTAAAGAGCAATTCAGATGCAGAGCAAGTGAATTGAGAATGTAATGCCTTCTTTAAAAGAAGAAGGCATTACAATGCCTGAGAGAAAAGTTTATTTTTTAAGGTATGTGCTGCTTAAGGTATATTTTGAACTTTATCTGAAATAATTTGAGAGATGTCTGGCCGGTTCAGTTGAGAATGTGACTCTTGATCTTATGAGTTCGAACCCCATGTTGGGTGTAGAGATTAATTAAAAATAAAATCTTTGGGGCATCTGGGTGGCTAAGTGGGTTAAAGCCTCTGTCTTCAGCTCAGGTCATGGTCCCAGGTCCTGGGATCGAGCCCCACCCACATTGCACTCTGCTCAGCAAGGAGCCTGCTTCCCTCTGTCTTTCTCTGCCTGCCTCTCTGCCTGCTTGTGATCTCTGTCTGTCAAATAAATAAAAATCTTTTTAAAAAAATAAAATAAAATCTTTAAAAAAGAAAAAGAATTAAAGAACTTGAGCTTGCTGTCGCGTGCATGCGCGCACGCACACACACACACAATTGATCTTTATACCTTTCATGTCTCTAGTATGAATGTAGTTATTAAACCATAACAACAGATTAATTTTAAATTTATAACTGATAACCCAGAGATTTGAGGAGGATTAAAATTGTTCATTCAGCTTGATCTTTTGGCCCATGAGCTCTTTGAGGTTTAATTTCTATCTCCCAAAAGCTGGGAAACACCATCACCACAAAAGTGTAATTCATTGTAATTTTGTATGTTACTCCATGAGTAATATTACTCACTGTGCCTTCTGGTACTTACTGAAGGGAGTTGTGTTGCAGTTCAAGTTGGAAAATTAATTATGAATTATTTTATTAGTTGTGAGTCCAGGCGACAGAGATTACAGATAGGTTCTCTGAAGTGAAATAGGGAAGGGCATCATAATGGAATATAAGAATAGGCACAGAATTGATGAAACTCCCAACACCTTTTCACACATACAAGAGCTCATTTTTAGAGATTATTAATCAGAAGTAATCAGAATACTCTAAAATCATAAGTTTAAAATCCAATTTACTATCTTTAAAGTCTGTGATTTTGGAGGTGATTAGATTAGCTTCATAAAATAATATCTAGAAGTTTGAAATACAAATAATTGAAATCATTGCATTTTGAAATCACTGCATTCAGCAGTTTTATATTCAGTAACTCCTAAGCACCAAGAATTTTATGAGATACTATGGAAATGAAGTAAACCACACAGACACTGTCTTTAATTACAATAAAGATGAGATATAATCAAGAAAGCATATGTAAATGTACCACATTTATTCAGATAGTTTCTACTTTGTGCTAGATACTCTGTTAGATCCTCGTTACTAAGTATTGAGCAGACACTTTCCCTGTGCTCATTTTGATTATCATCTAGTAAAATGAAATTCAGTAATTCTCATGCCACTTTGAGATATTCTTTGGTAATTTCTTTGATTATAGTTACTATATATTATTATAACAATACAATACTATATAGTTCTATATATGTGTGTGTGTGTAGTTAGTTTTAGTTACATAATATTATAATAAAGATAATCAGAAATAGCAGACTAGCAATCAAGATAGGATCCATAATAGAAAAAAATTTAAAAATAAAGATTGAGCATAAAAATTTTAGACTGAGTGTCAAAGATCTTTTTAAAAATCAAAGGCCAATGGAAAAAAGGTTAAAAATCCTTAACTGGCAAAGAGGATTCACTTCAAAAAAAAAAAAAAAAAATACCCTCCATTGGGAAAATATGCAAAAGATACAGACTCTTCAGAGAAACAAAATGTTCAATGTACATAAAATGTTTATCCAGCCCTAATCAGTGAAATGCAAATATAAACAACAACCTAATTTCATTACCTTTCTATCAGATGTTTGTTTTATAGTCCTTTTCATCACCTTTTAGGTTCTTCCCTATTCCTTGTTGCTCTTGTGACAAATAATGCTTCAGAAAATACTCTTATATGTGCATTTTCTGCACACATGGAAGTGTTAATATATTCAGAATAGAAATTGTTGGCTTGTTATTTTTTTTTTTTTTTTACCTTTGGCAAACATTTCTTTATCTCTAACCAAACCCTTTAAACACTCAGTTTTCCCTCCTCTCCTCAGGAAAGCCTGAGGTCTTAGGCTGCCTGGCACATTAAGTCAAAGGTAGTAGCCCTCCATTCATAGTTATTATTAGTAGGCAGTACTGGCTTAGAGTCTCTGCTCTGTGCCAAGCACTGCCTTAAACGCTTTTACCTGCATAATCTAATCCTCACAGCTCTGTGAAGCAGATTCTAGGATTCTTCTCACTTTACAAACCTGGAACCTGAGATTTAAAAGGCTTAGCCCTCAGAGCTGACTGGGGTCTGAGGTCTTCTGAATCAGGCCTTTTCAGTGGGCCTCTTTGACTTTGTATCTCATAAATTCACAGAAGTCTAGATACGCCTTTAATAAGATTATCCACAGTTCTGGTGTGTGTGCACCAAGTAGTTACAAGCAGGTACATAATCAGTGGTTGTTTGGGGTTGGGCCATCTCTCAGGTGCTACTGGAATGAAGGGGAGAAGGTGTAAAAACCATTTGTCTTCCATGCCCTTCTCTTTTTTACTCACAGTCACCCTTCCTCCAAAATATTAACACACAGGTGTTTTAAAGATGTTACTTCACGGAAGGTAAAGGTAGAATGTTTTATAAATCAGTTAGATGTATAGTTTTTAAAAGTATTTTCTGCCTTTGAAAAGTACAGTAAATACCACTCAGTTTATAGTCCTTGGAAGAAAACATATCAAAATAAAATAAAATTACCAAACTAAAATAAATGCTTGTTTAATCACATGGTCACTTATGAACATGAAACATCTTAGGAAAAAATGATTAGTGCCAGAAGAGAATGACTTCGTTGTTGGTTTTTGTTTTTGCTTTTGCTTTTGGTTTTTAACCCACTGCATGGTAAAGCTATTTCCCTGGGAAACTGCCTACTTTCTTGGTGTTTAATGCTGGTCCTTTTCTCGAGAACACCCTGAACATTTTAAATTTACTAAAATGATTTCTGAAGCAGACTTAATGGGAGACTTTTTTCCTCTCTCTTTCCAGGTGGAGGTAAAGCCATATGTGCTAGATGACCAGATGTGTGATGAATGCCAGGGCGCACGCTGTGGTGGAAAATTTGCTCCCTTTTTCTGTGCCAATGTCACTTGCCTGCAGTATTACTGTGAGTTTTGTTGGGCAAATATCCACTCCCGTGCAGGACGTGAGTTCCATAAGCCATTGGTAAAGGAAGGTGCTGATCGCCCACGTCAGATCCACTTCCGCTGGAACTAAGAATAGCACACCGGCCTCTGTGTAACAAGGAAAGAAAGGGTGCATGTGGCTTACTGTGTCTGAAGACGCGACATGCGGAAGAAATAAGTGCATTCTTCTGCTTTCACCCCAGCTACCAATACATGCATCTTTATCAGCAGCCAAAACACTACAAGCCTCTTGTTTTTCACCAAAACCCTACATCTCAGGCTTACTAATTTTTGTGATATTTTCATGTTAAAATAAAATGTTTTTTTGTATTTTCTCCAAGTTATTTTTATATGTAAAGTTAAAATTAGATATGAGAATGTTTTGCGTAGGGGCAAACAGTCTGCTGCTATATAGTGGGTGAAGCGTGCACTTATTTCTAAACGTGGGTTTTTAACTTCAAGATCTGCCCCAGTAATTTACCAAAGGTAGCAAAATAATAGTGAAGATGGAATATGTCTGCTACAAATGCTTATTTTTATTGTTGCTATTTTCAGTGTATACATAAACTAAAAATTAGGGTTGATTTTTTTGCTCTCCATTTTGACTTGCAAGAAATAATACCTCAAGATAATCTGATTTATTAGCTATTTTTAAACATTTTTAATCACAAGCTGTATTAGCTTTGCTGCTATATAGGTGTTATGTGTAAATGCCACCTATTAATACGGGATTGAAAACGTTAGAGACACACTGCATTGCAGATAAAATGCAGGCAGCACAATATGGCCTAAACTGCCATAGTTTTAGAATGTGAAAAAAAATGCATGTTTACTTACCTGTATACACCTTATGCATGCACTAGAACTATTAACTAACAAGAGGTGAGGTATTGCAAATGTTCAAAAAAGCTCTCTTGAATCTAGGTAGCATGAACAAATTATAAAATTTGTTTAAAAAAAGCAAACTTGCATGCATTATTGTGACTTCAAGTTAAAAAATTTGTCCTACATGTGTACAATATGCAAATTAGTTTTAGATTAGAGAGTGCAGCCATTTTGTGATCTGGTCGGTAGTGGAATTCGATTTTATGCAGACTGGATGTAATATTTGTAATCCCTGTGCAATTTTGTGATGTGCGGTTCTAATTAATGTGCAGTGATATAGTATAGATAAAAGATTGAGTAAAAGAAAAATACTAGAATTTTAAAGAAGGTTGATTTTCGCCCCTTTGATAGTTCACGGTTAAGACATCCTTTATAAACCAAAGATGGCCAGCACACTGCTAACCAGTCACCAAATGTAAGACCCACAGGAAACCCATATCTAAACAAATGAACTTTATAGAAGAATGCAAAACTTTAGTAAACCTAAGTAAAGTCAAAATGGAGATGGGGAAATAAACAGATGGCTAGTTGCATAAAATTCAATTTTACCTTAAAGACAATGGTGAAATCTGGCTTAAACTTGCTTATGTGTTTGACCTATGTATATTGGGGTCTTCTGTCTAAACTGGGGTCACTGTTGCATGGAACATTGTTCTTAACGGTTAAGAATTGCTTTTTTTTTTTTTTTTAGATTTTGATGAAGGAATTTTGGTAATGACTTTGCTTGCAGTTTTTTTGAGAAAGTGGCATGGAAACATGCAATAGTTAATGAGTTTCTCTTGGTACTGAACACTATTAGAATATCATTCGTGATATTTTTTCTCTTTAGAGCATTTTTAATGCAACTAGCCCCTATATTTTAGTGTAAAAGTTACTCTGCAATCGAAGCAAAGCACCCAACAATGGTAGATGTTTTTTAAAAATGCAGAACTAAGGTTCTTGATTCTAAAGAGAGAAAATTACAAGGATGTTGCCTTATAGCAACCCCTTGGGACAATCCTTCACGTGAGCAAAGTGTTGATCTTAATATTGGTTGTCTCTGGTGTGCTTTTTTGTACTGTAAAAATATGTGGTTCATGTCTAACTCTGCTGTTTTATTGTGGTTGTGGTTCAAGTTTTTAATGTTTAAAGTTGATGCTGTTTTCAGAAGAGCTTTTTACTAATTTATTTGTCGATGTTCCCTATTTGTTACTTAACCATGATCCTCCAGATTTTTGGAGTATTCTTTTCTAACCTTAACCCTGCCAACCTTGATCCATTTGACATTTGTTATGCACTATTTTTATATCTCTGTGAGAGATTTTTCCAACAGTCAGCTATTTTATGGCACACTTTTTTTGACTGATGACATCTCCTTTGCTATACCTCAATTTTTGGAATTTAGAAAAGAAATCAGTAGTTTTGCAATGTTAATTATTTAGATATTTAATTTCGCAGATTTTTAAACTTTATTTTCATAATTTCTGCTTAATGTTTAAAATTAAAGAGCCTTTTCATGTATTAAATAATGAACACTAAAATAAATTATATGATGAAAATAATTGGAGATGTTGAAAATCACTTTCCCTTCTTAAACAGAAATAAATATTGGGAATGAAGGGAAATGAAACAGAACCCCCTTTTTGCCACGGGTAAAAATGGCAGAAATGTATGGTTTGTTTTACCTTCATTTCTGTTATAGTTAAAGCTTGTCAGTCTAATCTTTTGTTCCCTCCCCACCTCACCCCAGCCTCTTTTTCTTTTTCTTTTTTTTTTTTTTGCCTTTTATGTACTACATTCTTATTTTCTAACTGTTAAACACTGTATTGGAGGTTTTTTTTAATTTACAGATCATATTTATTTTACTATTTTTGTAGAAAATTATTAATTTTGATTGTATTTTTGTATTTTCAAAGCTTCTTCACTTGTGTTCCCTAAATGTTCATATTGCTGCCCAAAAGTATGACTGTGGAGGAAAAAAAAAACTTTAAAAATCCACACTTTTTGTTAAGAAGGAAACATTTAGCATTTATATATTTGTGTATGGAAAACACTTGATATTTATCCCTGTTGCATCTGGCTGCACAGAGCCTCTCCTCAAAGATGCTACAAAACTTGAATATAACACATTTTGGAAGGCTGACTAACCTCGATTCTGTGTTGTGATGTGCAATACTGTTTCTAATGTTTGTATAAAAAAAATAACAGTGTAAACCTTTTTAATGCAAATTTATTTTTTTCATTGCATATTTTGCAGATTTTATCCACAGTGTCATTTTTTACTGTCAGAAAAGATACCCCTTTTGTCATTGCAACTATTTTTTAAATCCAGAAATCTTTGTACTGATGTAAATGATTGTAGTTATTTTGGATAGTGTTTTGCTAACAAAAGGAGAGACTTTTTTCATGCATATTTCTATTTTGTTTTTTTGGGTTTTATTTTATTTTAATAGTAGTAAAATACTTGGAATAATTTTTCATATTCTTGTCATTAATATTATTTTGTATTTTTATGTGGAAATATATAATTTTATGACACTAATTGCTAAAGTTTATTTTATGTTGAATTATTTTTGGAGCTGAAATCTTTGTAATATTAAAGCAACTAGTTTCTAATTCCCAGTTTCTGTATAGAATCGCACAAGTGGTTTATGGAGTGTTTGGATTGTAATTATAAATGGTTCTTTGATATGCAAATTAATATTTTCAGTTGATTTTATTTTATATTCCTAATGGGGTGTTAAAGCCGTTTTTTATTTTTTTTCTAAATAAAAAGAGAACCCATGCTTTTATGGACACTAGGTAAACGCCTTCAGCTTAAATTTTTTTGTTAAAATATTTTAGTTTATTTTATTGTTATCTTCCAGATGTCTAAATCTCCAGTCTGTCTGTTGTACTGGTAATTTAACTCTGTAATGGAATAGTTTGCTGCCAACTATTTATATTAAGTAATTTTTAAATATTTGTAATATTGTTGACTGACTAATAAACTATTAAGTTATTGGCATAGTTGTGGAATCTTATTCTTCAGATCTACAAAAATATTCATTGATGCCTCTAAACTCTTACTGAGGGAGCATTGTGACATGAATATGTCATGCAGCCCAGGGCCCTCTGTAGATCAGTGTCAAGACTGGGGGGAAACCCTGGCAGGGACCAGTAGCCCAGTATTTCTCAGTATTTTGGCACCAAACATATCTGGCATCAGTTCTCCTCCCCACCCTTACACTTATCCCTGACATACATTCCATAGAAATTCTAGTGTGGTGTTGCAGTCATCCCCAATCATCAGTGTTTATCATATTTAAACTGATGCTGCATTCAAACAATGAAACCCTGTTACCATTTTGCTGTAAGTGCAGTTTCCAGGATGCTTCTTCAGACACCCTCTGGTTGGAAGTCACTTGTCATTTTTCTACTTATTTTCAGCACAACCTATCATTTCTTCAATGGCCACATTATTGACAAAAAAGGAGAAGAGGTACAGGGTAAGTTCTTCATCCTACTGATGGCTAAAACAGCTCTCCTTTTAACTTTAACAAAGCTAGAATTCTTAAACTGGTTTGGGGGGGTTCCTTTTTTTAGAAAATATTTTTAAAATCACTGATTGTAGTCAATTTTTCTCCTTTACCTTTGCAGACATAGGTATCCCAGAGAGGGGAAAACTTAGTATCTCCCCATATTCTATAAGACATCACAGAAACTCCTTAAATGGGTTAATCTTGACATTAGCAGCACCTCAGAGCCTGTCACTGTCACCCATGCCCTCCAAACAAATTATGCATCTCCGCACGCCTGCATCTTGGCATATGCTACCGTTTTTCTATTTGGAACCTCACTTTTTGCCTAATAAATCTTCCATAACAAAAACTAAGAGCCTCTTCTGTATTCTGGCCTATCTTTTAAGACTTAGGAATTTCTCATTGTCTTTACTCCCCACCCACTGACATAAAAGGTTATTTATCTTCCTGTGCCCCTCATCCCCTTGTTATTTAAGAAAAGAATAAAATTTGAATACCTACCAAGTGTTGGACACTAACAATGCTGGATCTTTGGTTGCCAGGCCATTTTGTAGCCCTGGAGGTGAAAAATCAGGCTAATTCAAACTCAGTGTAATATAAAATAGACCATAGTAAACATTTATCGAGGGCGGAGGGAAAGACTGCTGAAGTAATTTCATGTCTTTAAAATTATTTTACTTGAGAATTTCTCATAAGAGTTAGACTTGGAATTTTTGTATGAGCAAAGAATTAACTCATACCTGAGCACTCACAAACCATTTCTCAGAAAATTACCTGGAGATCTTTTCCACCAAAAAGAAGGAATAATATCCCAGCAACAGGAAGACATATTGATACTGTAATTTATAACATATATTTGGTCTTTGTTCTATTTCTGGCACAGAGCTCCTAAAAACCTTGGAATTTCCTAGGTGATAAGAGTGATAAAGAGTTCTTGATTTTCATAACAAACCCTTTCAGTCACACCTGAGTTGGCTAAAGAGGTGACTTTTGGAAAGCACCCAAGAGTTGGGAAACAACCATGTGATTGGAGGGTAGAACTTTTCAGTTCCACCTGTTCTACCACCTCTGGGAAGGAGCCTGAGGCTGGAGATTGAATTGATCACGAGTGGCCAGTGAGTTAATCGGTCATGCCAAGTCGTATGAAACTTCCATAAAAACCTAGAAGGACAGGGTTCAGGGAACTGCCGGGTTGGTGACCATGTGGTGTCCCCAAATTTGGGGACAGTAGCTCAGTTCAGAGGTGGCATGGAAGCTCTACACCCTTTCCCCATATCTTGCCCTATGCATCTCTTCTATCTGACTATAGGTTATTACCTTTTATAATAAATACATAATTGGTCAATCCCAGGGAGGAGGTTGTTGGACCTCCAATCTACCTATAGCCAGTCAGAAGCACAGGTGACAGCCTGGACTTTGATGTCTGAAATGAGATGAGGTGGGCAGTCTTGTCCAGCCCAATCCTTAATCTGGCGTCTGATGCTATCTCCAAGTAGATAGTGTTTGAACTGGGTTAAACTGTAGGACATCCTGCAGGAGTCAGAGAATTGCTTGGTGGTGTGTTAGAAAAGTGCATAATTGGTGTCAGAACTGTAACATGGGATAGTAGATGCTGTTGTGGGTAAAGATACCAATCTAATTTATAGCTAGGAAATAAAATGTGGCCAAAAAGCTTATCACAATTCATAATTAAGTCCAAATAGTAGACACCTGTTTTAAAACATGATATCAAGATCATACTAGAAGTCAAGATATTTAACCAAAACAGAGAAAAACCTAGATGAACATGTGAAATGATGACAAAGGTCTTGTTTAGAGTGTAGGAGGATAGATTATAGATGTTGATTAATTTATTGTAAATAGGAAATTATTTCTCAAATTGCAGTAGGTAATACATATATATTTTTAAAAGTCAAATATATAGGGGCGCCTGGTGGCTCAGTGGGTTAAGCGTCTGCCTTTGCCTTCAGCTCAGGTCATGATCTCAGGGTCCTGGGATAGAGTCCCACATCGGGCTCTCTGCTCAACGGGGAGCCTGCTTCCCCTTCTCTCTCTCTGCCTGCCTCTCTGCCTGCTTGTGATCTCTGTCTGTCAAATAAATAAAATCTTTTTTTTAAAAAAAGTCAAATATATAAATCATGAAAAGAATAACATATTGCCCCCATACTTTTTTACCCTGGTACTCACTCCTGAGAGGCAAACACTTTAAACTCCAGGTATTAACGCTTTACAGTATCATGTTATTTACCTCCTTAGATCTAAGTAGCTACTTGTTTTTCAGTTTAAAGCTTTGTTGACCTCCTTAGATAGATAGATAGATGATAATAAGTTAATTAATTAGTTAATTAAAAATAAAATAAATAAGTGACTTTGTTGATGTCCTGAAATGTATGTTATTTTGTTTCCAGGCACACACCATACATGTATCTAACACGTACACTCAAACCAGACTGTTCATTTTGTGAATAATTTGCCACATTGATGTTTATTACTTGCACAATTTTCTGTAGGCTTTATACCTCACTAGAAAGTTTATTTTTAAATGGGCAAGAAAGCACTGCTTGCTTCATAGGAAGGACAAGAGAGGATCATAGGAAGAAAGGCAAAAACAGAATCAGAAAGTGAGTTTCCATGGTAACTGAATTCCAGATCTATAGGATTTAGAAAAAAAATCCTTATGAAATGTAATGCACACATAGAAAATGAGTTAAGCATTAATTGGCACTATGAATAATTTTAAAACTTTTGTCAGGAAAATAGAAAATTGTTGAAAGCAGGGACTCAGGTATTTGTACATTCTTGTTCATCACAGCATTATTCACAGTAGCAAAAGAGTGGAAACAGCCCAAGTGTCTGCTGTTAGATGAATGGGTAAACAAAATGTGGTAGATACATACAGGGGGGTATCATTCAGCCTGAAAAGGCAGGAAATTCTTAAATGTGCTACAACATGGATGAATCTTGAAGGCAGTATGCTAATTGAAATAACCCTTTGCAAAGGACAAAGATTTTATGATCTCATCAGGTGAGGTACCCAGAGTAGTCAAATTGACAGAGACAGGAGTAGAATGAATGATGATTGCCAGGTGCTAAGGACAGAGGGAAATAGGAGTTACTGTTTATTGCGTACAGAGAGTCAGCTGGGAACAACGAAGAAAGTTCTACAGATGGATAATGGTGATGGTTGCACAGCAGTGTGGATTTATTTAATGCCACTGAACTGTACACTTAAAATGGTTAAGATGGTACATTTTGTGTTATGTATATTTTACTACAATAAAAGAAAAAATTAAAGGAAAGAAAATTGACAGTATCCAGCAATCCTTCTGTGTCTTCTCAGGCATAACCATCCTTCCCATCCTCTCTGAAGCAAACCCTTTCCAAGCGTTCATATTTCTGCTTAGTCTTACCACCCAAGCATGAGTTCCAAGACAGTATAGTTTTTAAAATCTTAATAAAGGGAATCAAAACTATGTATTTATGTGTCTGCTTTTGCTCTACATTATTTTGCATAAAATACACCTGTGTTGTCTGTGGCTGCCATTTTCACTGTCAGATAGTATTTATTTATTTATTTATTATTTATTTTAGAGAGGGAGGGGAAAGTCAGAGGAAGAGGAAAGAAAGAGAACCTTAAGCAGCACTACATCCAGCATGGAGCCCAACACAGGGCTCCATCTCACAGCCCTGAGATCATAACCTGAGCTGAAATCGAGTCAAAGAGGCTCAAATGACTAAGCCACCCAGGCAACCCCATTGTCAGGCAGTATCTTATGGTACAAACATGTAACATTGTTGACTGGCATTTAGATTAAGGTTTTGGCTATTGTGAAAGGTGCTACTGTAAATACCATAATACTTCCTTGGGTACAGGAGCTCCCATTTCAAGAGACTATTACCCAGGGGTGGATTGCTTGGGTCATAGGGTATGCAAGCTTCCACATACTAAATAATGCTATCTGTTTTCTAAAGTGGTTATACCAGTTTATACACTCACTAGCAATTTATGTAAGCTCTGATTATCCACATCCTACTCTAGACTTTTATTTTATTGCCAGTCTTGGGGTAGTTTTCACTTCCCAGATTACTGATAGGATTAAGTACATTTACTATTTAAGTGATTATTGGCCATTCAGATGTCTTCTTTTCTGAAGTGCTCTTAAGTTTCTCACCTATTTTTCTATTTTTTTTTCCCGACTGATTTGTAGGAGCATAATTCTGGACATGAGTCTTTTGTCAGTGATATGTCTTGGATATATCTTCTTATTTCCACAGTTGACCTTTTCACTCTCTAATGAATAGATGTTCTTAATTTCTATGTAGTCTAATGTGGTCACCATTTTCAATGTGCCCTTACCCTAAAATCAGGTTGATATTCTTCTACACAGTCTTCCAAAAACTTTATATTTTGACCCTTTCTCGTCTGGAGTTGTGTGTGCACAAACCCTGGGCAGTGAGATGTCATTGTGAGCTAACTAAAATGATTTGGGGTCTCTCTAGAGATGTCTTCAGAGTCCTTATCATAGAGTTTTCACTGTCCTCAGTGCTGGGAAATCCCTTTGAAAATGCCTCAAAAATACAATATTTGTCATGCTCTTTTTTTTTAAGGTTTTAGAAACAATACGTGTTTGTTACAAGATACTACAACATAGGAGAAGTATCTCTAACAAAGTAGTCCCCTTTTACTCCCTGCCTACCTAACAATCATTCCCCAGAGGTAATTGCTGATAACATTTGATGTGTACATTCCTAGACCTTTCTCCTATGCACAGGTAAACATATATGGAACCCCAATGTCAGCTGGGGGCTTCCTTGCCATTTCCTCCATTTGTGTTGTTTCAAAGTCAACCACATATCAACCGGGGTGTGCTACTGAGTTCAGCCACTGGTTTCCATAAGAAATCCCCTTAGCATAAGCATTTCTGGATTAATGTAGACTTTACTAACAATTTGGGGGTTGAGAAGATAAATTGTACCATATGCTATTTTGTTGGCCCCCTTCTACCCAGTCAGGAGCTAATTTCCTTGTACCTTATTTTTCTCTGAATGGTGACCTCTTCTTTTCTCTCATGACACTTATGACAATATATGATGATATGCCTAATACATATTGATGCATTTAATGCTTATCACCCCTCAAGACCAGGTATGAGCAAGCTGCAGCTCATGGACCAAAACCAACCCACTGTCTATTTTCACAAAGTTTTGCGGGAATACAGCCATGTATTATCTATGGCTACTGTCACACTACAACAGTAGAGTTGAATAGTTGCAACAGAGACCACATGGCCACACACTATCTAGCCCTTCACAAAAACAGTGCACCAATCCCTGTTCTAAACTATGGACAACATATATTTTTATCATCTTATAACCAGCATCCAGTACCAATTTCCAGCCCATTCAAAGGTACCTGCCACTGAGGATTACCTACACTTAAGAATTTCAAGGATTAAAATATCTCCTTTAGTCATTTTATTTTTGTCAGTCATATGAAATACTTGATTTAACCAATGGTAGGAACCATTCAACAAATGTATTGAAAAGCTCATTATTATTGGCGCACTTGAGAAATTTCATGCACAGCACATTCCCAAAGACCATTCCAACTGGTCCTATGTATGTCTTTTCTTGACCTCAATCTTATAAAGGTGTATTTATATATAAGGGAATTTCGCTAAATGCCATCTCCTGTTAAGTATCAGTATAAAACATTATTTTTATTTGCATGAAACAACTGGTTAGTATTAATCTTGGAAGTGTGAATATTTTTAACCCCTTCTATCAGATGACAAACCATTCACTACCTACTATTCTTGAGAAATACACACATTCTCTCCTTCAGACACGAGGTCATGCAAGAGCCATGCTGTTGTCAGCTTTGGTTTGCAGATAGCCCAGGAAGGTAGAACATCTGAAATCACACTGCTACATTCTGTTACAAGATTGCCTATACTTTCCCTTCCCATCTTTTGTACATCAATATTTTATCTCTTCCCCTAATGATAAATTTTCCCAGTAAGCATTAGTTTGTATCATTTTCTCTTTTCTCTTTCTTATAAAGGTATTATTACACAGTTCACAAGTTTTCAAAGTACAGCTTGATGAATTTTGATAATTGTATATAATTGTGATTACCATTACAATGAGGACACAGAATATTTCCCCTGCTCTAAAAAGTTCCTTTATGTCTGTTAGACTTGACCTCCTCCCTCTGCCTTCTCTTTGCCCTCCAGCAACCGCTGCTCTACTTTCTCTGACCACAGTTTTGCCTTTGCTAGAATTTCATGTCATTGGAATCATACAGTACATAATAGTCTGCACTTGACTCTTTTACTTAGAATTACATTATTGAGATTGATCCATGTTACTGCATATGTCATTCTCCTTTTATTGCAGATTAGTACTCCATGGTACATGATTTGTTTACCCATTCATCAGGTGAGGGACATTTGGGTTTCTTCCAATTTGGGGCTATTATGAACAATGTCCACACATTTTTGTGAATATATATTTTCATTTCTCTCACATGGATACCTATGCAAAAGTGAAAATTGCTCAGTCATAAAACAAACATAGATAACTTCATAAGGTATTGTCATATTGTTTTCTGAAGTGCATATACCATTTTGCATGTGTGAGACAGTTCTAGCTCCTCCACATTCTCACCAACCTTTGCATTGTTGATCATTTTTATTAGTCATTCTAGTGGATGAGAAATAGTATCTATGTCATTATGGGTTTTTGTTTGTTCGTTTGTTTGTTTTTTAAGATTCATTTATTTGAGAGAAAGAGAGAGTGCATGCACAAGCGGGGGGAGGGGCAGAGGGAGAGAATCTCAAGCAGACTCCCTGCCAAGCTAGGAGCCCAAGGCAGGGCTTGATCTCAAGACCCATGAGACCATAACCTGAGCCAAAACCAAGTCTGACACTTAATCGACTGAGCCATTATGGTTTTAATTTGCATTTTGTTGATGACTGATGATGCTGAGCATTTTTCATGTGCTTATTGGCCATTCCAATATCTTCTTTTGTGAAGTGTCTAAGTTCTGTGTGTCTAGTTTTTGGTTTTGTTTGTTTTTTGTGGGAGGGGGTATGCATGAGTTCTTTTTTTTCTTTTTTTAACCTGAGTTGTCTTATTATTGAGTGATGAGAATTCCACAAACATTCTGAATATAAGCCCTTTGTTGAACATATGTTGAGGAAAAATTTCCTCCCAGTCTGTGGCTTGCCTTCTTGTGTTCTTAACTATGTCTTTCAAAGAGCAACCATTTTTAAACTTAATGAAATCTATTTTATATTTTTTTCTCCTTGGAGTTTCTGTATTTGGTGTTCTGTCCAAGAAATATTTGCCTTATCCAGTGAGTATCACAAAGACTTTTACTTATGCTGTCTTCTAGAGTTTAATAGTTTTAGTTCTTACATTTTGGTATATGATCAATTTAAGTAAGTATTTATATAGGCTGCTTGTAGTTAATTCTTTTTCCTACAGGCATCCGATTAGCCCAGTATTATTTGTTGGACTATATTTTCCAATAGAATTACCTTGGCATCTTTACCAAAAATAAAGGGTCTATTTTTGGACTCTCACTCTGACCCATTGATCTGTATGTCTGTCCTCACATCAGTACCACACAGTCAATTGTTGTTCAGCTTGCATTTTCAAAAGTACAGCTGCTAAAACTACTTCTTACTTAACTGCTTTAGATTCTATAGTAGCCTTCGATCTACCTGAACACTTTCATCTCTTCAGTCTTTCAGAAGACCAGGGCAGAGAATGTGTTATCTGAAGGCGTGGAAGGGAGGAACAGCAGGCAATACTCTGAAGCAATAGCCACATCAGCAAAAGCTGTTAAGACAACATGATGCAGCCCATTCCCAGGAAACAACAGCTGCGTGGGACACTATATCCAGGGGCTAACAAGGCAGGGCTTTCCAACCATGTCTGGAGTAAAGTTAAACTTCACTCTGGGCCACATTAATCAAGCTTGCAGTATTTTTAGGAGAGTTTTGACATAAAGTTACACTGCAGTTGAATTTGAAAGCAATTATCAAGCACTTAATAGTGGATATGAAGATAGGTAAACAGATATATAGACAGGGGCATGAGAAGATGAATAAGACAAGTATTACATACTCCACATCTCCCTTAACCACTCGTCATCCATTGATGGACACTTGGGTTGCCTCCATATCTTGGCTATTATAAATAATGTTGCAATAAACATAGGGTGCATACATCTTTTTGAATTAATATTTTCTTTAGGTGAATACTCAGTACTGGAATTATTGGATCATAGGGTATTTCTATTTTTAATTTTCTGAGGAAACTCCATACTTTTTCCACAGTGACTGAACCAATTTGCATCCCTACTGACAGAGTGTGAGGGTTTCTTTTTCTCCACATCCTCACCAACACTTGTGATTTCTTGTCTTTTTTTTTTTTT
>RCUC01139778.1:0-69257 GCA_003697995.1 Taxidea taxus jeffersonii
CAGATACCAAGACATAGTAGGAGGCTTAGAGTAATCCGAATGTAGTGACATTAGTGTAGGAGCCGATGAATAGGTCATTGGTATAGTACAATAAAACTCAGGTCAGCATGTCTGAAATTGAGTGTGATAGAGTATCTAACCCATGGAGACAACTGTCCTCTATGTTGTGAAAATGGAGATATATATTTATATATCTCCATACATAGTTGTACAAAAAAATAGATAGAAAGGACACACTAAACTCACAATAGTAGTTATATTGGGGGTGAGGTGAGGTGAAGTAGGGCAGAGGTAGAAGGGATCTTAAATGACAACCACTTGTCCTCATCACAAGACTTCAGACATCAAATGTACTTTCCCCACACAGAGCAATTCTCCCACCTCTCCAGACAGCAGCTGAGTATCCTACAATTCAGGTCTGTCCTTAGTTACCTGGGGTCAGCACAGACTCCACAGGTTAAAGGCTTAGTCTCACAAGATTTAAGATGCCAGTCACAAGTAGTAGATCCCCAGGTTATCTACACTGTCTCACTCCATGCAAATCGGTTCCCATGACTTCCGTAGGTTTGATAATTTGTTACAAACGCTCACAAAGCTGAACTAGAGAAACACTTTATTATTGCTTGGTTTATTATAAAGGATACCACTCAGAAACAGCCAAATAGAAGAGATGATTAAGGGAGGGTAAAGGCATATCACCCTATTAACACCTTAGTGTGTTCTCCACCCAGAAGCTCTCTGAACCCCATTCTTGTTGAGGGTTTTTTGGAGGTCCCATTACATAACACAGCTGATTACATCATTGGCCATTGGTAGTTAGCTCCATCTCCAACCCCTATTCCAAGCATGGGGGTTGGGAAAGTGAGGCGGATAATTCCAGTCCTCTAATTATGCCCTGGCTCTGTTGCTATGGTGATCAGCTTACATCCTGTGGCTAGCTAGGGGCCCACCAAGTCAGCTCATTAACATACAGACATCACTCTGGAGATTACAGGTCTTAGAAACTGCCAATAACTGGAGAAGACAACCAAATATTTATGTATATATTGCTTTTCTTTTTTTTAAAGTAAACTCTGCCCTCAAATGGGGCTTTAACTTACAACCCCAAGATCAAGAGTCATATGCTCTACTGACTGAGCCAGCCTTGTGCCCCTGTGTTTCTTTTTTTTTTTTTTTAATATTTTTATTTATTTGACAGAGATCACAAATAGGCAGAGGCAGACAGAGAGAGAGGGGAAGCAGGCTCCCTGCTGAGCAGAGAGCCTGATGTGGGGCTCAATCCCAAGACCCTGGGATCATGACCTGAGCCAAAGGCAGAGGCTTAACCCACTGAGCCACCCAGGTACCCCTGCCCCTGTTTCTTATATCACAATGTCACAGGTCTCTAATTTTATACTTCTTTTACAAGCAAGAGCCAAGAAAAGACAATGTTAGAGATGTTAATTCTGGGTGTTGGCAATAATGGAAGTATATATTATTCCTTGATTTCCTGCGGTTTTTTTCCAGTTGCTCAAAGAAAAACTTGGGGGGAAATATTTTTGATGGCTTCCTCTTCACCACTGTTGTTCTTAGCTGAAGTAGTACCCCTGCCCCCAGGTGAAAGTGTTTTGATTGTCACAGTGATTGGGAAGCATCTCTGGCATTTGATGGGTGGAGGCCAAGGATGCTAGATTTTTTGCAATGCTCAGGATAGGCTTTGCACAAGTCCCAAGTCCCGCACAACTATCAGATGTCTCTATAAATACTCAAATAAGTGAAGAGACAGTTTAAAATTAGCTGAGCCTATAATCTCTCTTTTCCATATAAACACAAATGTACTTTTTGTACAGGTTTAGTGTACTTGGATTTCTCTCAGCATGCAACTTTGTATAAAATGGAGGGAAGACTACAGTAATTTGTCTTATTCAGAACTTCTGTATACCATTTCAGAAAGCCATGCCTTTGATGGCAAAGCCTGTTCTTGGTATTTGAGTGTGTGACATAATGCAGTTGTGACCGTCTGCATTTGTAGCCACTGAATTGATGGTGGGTGTACAGAAGGGCAATCACCCGAATGCTAGTATGACTGTCCACTTATTTACACACAGAAATCATGTTACTGTAAATTGTTTTAAAATTCTCCTTTATGTTACTATTAGGGCCTTATGCTGATTTTTATTTTTTTTAAGATTTTTAATTTATTTGACAGACAGAGATTACAAGTAGGCAGAAAGGCAGGCAGAGAGAAAGAGAGAGGAGGAAGCAGGCTCCCTGCTGAGCAGAGAGCCTGATGGGCTCCATCCCGGGGCCCCGGGATCATGACCCGAGCCGAGGCAGAGACTTTGACCCACTGAGCCACCCAGGTACCCCTGTAGTCAGCATTTAAATCAGTAAAGCAGATTGTCATCCATGTTGTGGATGGGCTCATCCAATCAGTTAAAGGCCTTAAGAACAGAGACTTGAGAGTTCCCAAAGAAGGAATTCTGCATCAAGACTAGTGGGCTCCTTGCTCAGTGGGGAGTCTGCTTCTCTCTCTGCCTGTCACTCCCCCTGCTTGTGCTTTCTCTCTCTCTGACAAATAAATAAATAAAATCTTTAAAAAAAAATCTTTTTCTTTGAGAGTGGAGAGCAAGCAGGGGGGAGGGGCAAAGGACGAGGGAGGGAGAGAATCCCTAGCAGACTCCCTGCTGAGTACAGAGCCCAACACAGGCTGATCCCAGGAACCTGAGGACGGAACCTGAGGCCAGGACCTGAGCCAAAACCAAGAGCCTGCTGCTTAACCTTATGAGCCACCAGGTGCCCCAGTTTGCAAAATTTTAAAAATAAATAATCTTAAATACGTTAAAGAATTGAATAATGGTATACCCATAAAGGGGAATGTTAAATCTGTCAAAACTAGCAGAATATGTATAGTATGATCTCATTTTTGTTTTATTTTTATTTTTATTTTTTTTTAAAGATTTTATTTATTTATTTGATAGACAGAAATCACAAGTAGGCAGAGAGGCAGAGAGAGAGGAGGAAGCAGGCTGTCCGCAGAGCAGAGAGCCCGATGCGGGGCTCGATCCCACGACCCCGGGATCATGACCTGAGCCGAAGGCAGCGGCTTTAACCCACTGAGCCACCCAGGTGCCCCTTGTTTTATTTTTTAATTTAAAAAAAATTTTTTTTAAAGATTTTATTTACTTATTTGTTAGAGAGAGAGAGAGAGAGAGAAAGAGCAAGCACAGGCAGACAGAGTGGCAGGCAGAGGCAGAGGGAGAAGCAGGCTCCCTGCCAAGCAAGGAGCCGGATTCTGGATTCGATCCCAGGACGCTGGGATCATGACCTGAGCGGAAGGCAGCTGCTTAACCAACTGAGCCACCCAGGCGTCCCTAATTTTTAAAATTTTTAAAAGATTTTGAGAGAACACAAGAAGGGGGAGGGGCAGAGGGGCAAGCAAGACTCTTTACTGAGCTGAAGCCTCCCTTGGGGCTTGATCCCAGAAGCCCAAGATAATGACCTAAGCCAAATGAAGAGTTGGCCATTTAACCAACTGAGCCACTCAGACACACCTTGTTTTTGTTTTAAAGGGAACATTTGTGGGGTGTCTGGGTGTCTCAGTTGGTTAATCGACTGTGTTCTGCTCAGGTCATGATCCCAGGGTCCTGGGGTAGAGCCTCATATCAGGCTCCCTACTCAGCGGGGAGTCTGCTTTCCCTCTCCCTCTTTGGCTCTCTCTGCTTGTGCTCTCTCTGTCAAATAAATAAGTAAAATCTTAAAAAAAAAGAAACCAAACCCAAAGAAACAAAAAACTGACTCTTGATTTCAGCTCAGGTCATGATCTCAAGGTCAGGAGATCAAGCCCCAGATTGTGCTCTGCTCTCAGCACAAGTCTGCTTAAGATTCTCTCCCTTTGCCCTGCCCCCTCCCCCAGCTCACACTCTCTCAAATAAATAAAAAATATAAAAAAAATAAAAGGAACAGGACGCCTGGGTGGCTCAGAGGGTTAAGCCTCTGCCTTCGGCTCGGGTCATGATCTCAGGGTCCTGGGATCGAGTCCCACATCGGGTTCTCTGCTCAGCAGGGAGCCTGCTTCCCTCTTTCTTTCTCTGCCTGCCTCTCTGCCTACTTGTGATCTCTCTCTCTGTCAAATAAATAAATAAATGAATCTTTAATAAAAAAAATAAAAGGAACATTTGTATTCATGTGGTTATCTGATAAGTGGTTTTGGAAGGCTATATACCAAGTGTTAATAGTTATTGGGGCAAATGGAAATGTCATGTACTTCCTTAATTGCATTTTTTACAATGAGCATATATAGCTGTATAATAAAAATATTTGGGGGGAGGGTGCCTGGGTTGCTCAGAGGGTTAAGCTTCTGCCTTCAGCTCAAGTCATGGTTCTAGGGTCCTGGGATCGAGCCCCGAATCAGGCTCTCTGCTCAGCGGGGAGCCTGCTTCTCCCTCTCTCTCCGCCTGCCTCTCTGCTTACTTGTGATATCTCTCTCTGTGTCAAATAAATAAATAAAATTGCAAAAAAAAATATTTGGGGGTTTCAAACAAAAGCTGAGCGAATAGAAATAAGACCCTTATACCCACCCCTCAGTTTTAATTATTATCAACCTATTGCCACACTTCAAAAATATACACTTTTTTGTTTAAGGAAAAACAATTTTTTTTTGGTATCATTTATACTAGTTAGTCTGTAAGTTTCTTAAGGTCAGGAATACATGAATATATTTTCTTTTCTTTGTTTCTTTTTATGATTTTATTTATTTATTCGGCAGAGAGAGATCACAAGCAGGCAGAGAGGCAGGCAAAGAGAGAGGGGGGAAGCAGGCTCCCCGCCAAGCAGAGAGCCCGATGCAGGGCTCCATCCCAGGACCCTGAGATCATGACCTGATTCGAAAGCAGAGGCTTAACCCACTGAGCCACCCAGGCACCCCCATTAATATATTTTCTATGTAAAATATTTAAAAATAGAGATAACTGAAAGAACCCTTGTCATTCCCTCTATTTCCCACAATTTCCCTGCTCGAAAATTACTGGTGTTACCAGTTCAGTGTATTTTTCCAGACCATTTCCAGTGTGTTTACAGGTACATAAAGATCTGCAGTGAATGTTGATTGAATCTTTCTGGTTCCTTCTGTTGTTCAGAACCAAAGACTCAGGAGAGAAGCACTAATTGGCAAGGCCTGGGACACCAGGGCTCTCCCCACCCTCTGTTAGTCAGAGGCAGCTTTGGTGGCGAGGTTCTAGTTTGCCTGGGAACCGTTTGTAGGGCGCGGACAGTGAAGGAAAGTAGCCAGGCAGACAACTGAGAACCGTAACAAGGGATGCTGTAACTGGGAGCCAATTCCTTAAAATAAATTAGTATCAGACAAGCAGAGCCCTGTTGCTGTCAAAAGCTTAGTATTGTTTCCTAGGTGTCTGTCACAGAGCAGTCATTTGAGTGAAAGAAGATTCCCAAATCTGCTTTTTTTTTTTTTTAAATAGGCCTAGGGCTTGTGACTGAACTCTGCTGGTGAGGCCTGCTCTGCAGGAGACTTTACTGAACAAGAAAAGACAACTATATACAGATGGCTGAGGTGAGGGCAGAACAGATTGTAACCTTACTATTAGTCTGCCGATTCAGTCCCTTTTTTTTTTTTTAAGATTCTATTTGAGGAGGAGAGAGCATGAGCAGGTGGGGAGGGGTTGAGGGAAAGGGAAAAGCAGACGCCCGGTGGAGCAGGGAGCCCAAAAGGGGCTCGATTCCCAGGACCCTGAGATCATGATCTGAGCTGAAGGCAGACGCTTAACTGACTGAGCCACCCAGGCGCCCTGTCCCTTTTTTTTTATAAAGACATTTCTTATACCTCTAATGTCTAGTCCCAACTAGTAAGACACCCTCCCCTGGGTACTATTTTCCCCCCCATGAAAACTTTTTAAAAGACTCATCTGTTGCTTTAAACCTTTGAGGGCTCCTGTAATCTACCATTTAAAATATAACTTCAAAATGATAGGGTTCTTCACTATACAGTCCCAAGCCATCTTCTTATTCTCACCTCCTGCCTCTTTGATCCAACTCCAGCAGGTTAGTTCCCTGAAAGTGCCATATACTTTTTGTATTAGAAAATATTTGAAATGAATTATTCCAAATGTAAAAGCACCAAAAATAAAATATGATACCATTACTCATCTTACCCACATCCTCCCTTCCCAAAGATAAAAACTATCCATCCTTCTGATATGTTTCCAAACTTGTACTATAGAAATACATAATATTATTTGGGGTTAAAAAAAGTAATGTTAATTGCATCAAATGGGACATTTTCTTTTGAAACTTGCCCTTTTCACTCAACATGTTTTTGACATTTATCCACTGTGCTGGTTAATTTTAGGTGGCAACTGGACTGGGCCACTCAGGGCCCAGATACTTGGGTAAACAGAATTCCTAATGCGTCTGTATGTTTCTGAATGAAATTTAAAAATTTGAATCCACAGACTGAGTAAAGCTGGTTGCACTCCCCAGTGTGGTTGGGCTTCAGCCAATTCATTGTCAGCTTGAATAAAACAAAAAGGCAGAGTAAGAAAATTGTCTCTCCACTTGACTGTCTGAGCTGAGACACTGGCCTTCGGAATCAGATTGGGACTCCATCGTCAGCTCTGCTGGCACTCTAGCCTCCTGACTTCAGATCCTGGGAACTTCTCTGCCTCCACAATTATGTGAGCCAACTCCTTATAACAGATCTTTAAATTTATGTATTTATATTCTCTTGGTTCAGACTAGTACATCCATATTGACAAAAAAGAAGAAAAAACCCCTCTTTAATTGCTCATCCAACTGCATGAGTAAATCAATTTATTCCATTCCTTTAGAGAAAGATCATTGAGTCATCTCCACTTTTTCCCTCTTATAAATAGCAATCCGATGAGTATCCTTGTATGTTTTCTTGGGCCCATCTGTAGTTTCTCCAAGAGTAATCATTATAATATTTAGCTTTACTAGTTTTTGTTAAGTTTTCCAAAGTGGTGTTAAGTGCTTTCTGTTAGTTTTCATTTATGTATTACTGATTTCCAGTAGGGTAGAGCACCTCTTTAATTAATTAAAAAGATTTTATTTATTTACTTCAGAGAGACAGAGGGGGTGGGCAGAGGGAGAAGCAGACTCCCTGCTGAGCAGGGAGCCTGATGCAGAACTCAGTCCCAGGACCCTGAGATCATGACCTGAGCCAAAGTCAGCTACTTAACCCACTGAGCCACTCAGGCACCCTTTAATTGACTTATATCCATTAACATATTCTTCCTGTAGAAATTGCCTATTCATATCCTTTGCTCCCTCCCCCGTCTTTGTCTTGGTACTCGTTGTCTTTGTTGTTTCTTTAGTTATATATATTCTGGATACTAGTATTTTGTTAGTTATAGGTCTGGCAGGTTTGACCCAGATGGTCTTTCAGAGCTTTTTCATTTGGGAGATGGTGGTAATGGTGTAAGAATCCCACGTGGTCTGCATCATCATGCCCCAGTCTCTCCAGAGCAGTGCTGGGGTAACTGATCTGAGACCATTTTTATGTAAGTTCTTACCTGGGGATGGGGTGGGGGAGGTCATGATATTTCCTAGACCACACAGAAATTGTATATTTAAATTCTCAAATTCACATGGAGTGAAATTCCATGGTTCCAAATTTCCTGGCTTCCTTTTTTTGCCAACTGGATGAATTTTTCATGGTTTCCCCCGATTCAGTAAGGCTGTTGCTATCTCAGGGTCCCAGCTTTAACTGGAGGTCTCATTTCCAGCTTCCTGCATGGTCTTGTCTCTTGTCAGAATTAAAACCCAAGTCCTTCAGTTATGTTCCTTATCCCTCCTATAATTGCATCAGCTGTTTTACCTTCTGCACTAGTTTTCAGTTCCTTTCATTGTGTCTTTGGTGTCCCCTTTCTTGGAAGCTCATCTATGCAATGAAAACAAAACCAACCTTTTTTTTTTTTTTTTAAAAGATCTTATTTATTAGAGCATGAGAGGGGAGGTCAGAGAGAGAAGCAGACTCCCCATGGAGCCAGGAGCCCCATGCGGGACTTGATCCCGGGATTCCAGAATCACGACCCGAGCCGAAGGCAGCCACTCAAGTCAACTGAGCCACCCAGGTGCCCCCAAAACCAACCCTTTATCTACCATTTCTAGATGTTTGTTTCAAGTTATTTTAGCCTGCATTAAGCCAGAACTGGTATCTTTCATATACTTGGACATCTCTTCTAAACATACCTTTCCATGTCAGTTAATGGCCAAGCTCCACTTTCAAGTTTTTTCCCACCTTGCCAAGAATAATTTAGGATAGTTCTTGCACTGGAATACTTTTCCCCCTTACTGTGGGTATAGGAGCTCTTTGAGAACAGAAACCGATCTTGTTCATCTTTGTGTCCCCACCTTCTGCCACAGTGCCTATCGTAAAGTAGGCACTTAAATATTTTATTGAACTGAAAATATTTCCCTGCTTGAATACTGGGTATAAATTCTGAAGAATCTGGTTTACAGTCAGCAATACTGAATCACCTACTAACTAAACTCATGTGATTATTTTTAGGATTGAGGTAACATGAAAGCTTATGATACATGATGGGCGATCTAAGACGTTTGTGGTTTTGGGGGAGGGGTTGTTTTTAGTAATCTCTACACCCAACGTGGGGCTTGAACTCATGACCCTCAAATCAAGAGTTGCATGTTCTATCAACTGAACCAACCAGGTGCCCTGGTGTGTGTGTTTTAAGATTTTAATTATTTACTTGAGAGTACAAGGGGAAGCAGACCCTCTGCTGAGCAGAAAGCCCAATGTAAGGTCTATCCCAGGACCCTGAGATCATGACCCCAGCCAAAGGTAGATGTTTAACTGACTGAGACACCCAAATGCCCCTGTGTTTGTGTGTGTGTGTGTTTTTTTAAAGATTTTATTTATTTATTTGACAGACAGAGATTACAAGTAGGCAGAGAGGCAGGCAGTGAGAGGAGGAAGCAGGTTCCCTGGTGAGCAGAGAGCCCGATGTGGGGCTCGATCCCTGCACCCTGGAATCATGACCTGAGCTGAAGGCAGAGGCTTTAACCCACTGAGCCACCCAGGCGCCCCTATGTTTGTGTTTTTTAAGCAGTTTAAGATTTCCTCAATGTGGCAGATTGAATTTTTCAAAGATGAATGCAACTCTATCTCCAGTTGCACATGGTCTTCCCCAGTGAGCCTCCTACTCATTGAGGTTCTGTAGTGTCTCTCCCCACTCTCTTGAATCTACGCGGTCCCTGTGACTACTTTAATCAGTAGAATACAGTGGAAGTAATGTATGTCAGCTCTACAAGACATTTTTTTTTTTTTTTTAAGTAGGCTCCACACCCAGTTTGGAGCCCAGCACAGGGCTTGAACTAATCACCCTGAGATCAAGACCTGAGCTGAGATTGAGTCGAGTGGTTGGGGCACTTGCATGGTGTGATAGGTTGAGTGTCTGACTCTTGGTTTTGGCTCGGGTCATGATCTTGGGGCCATGAGACTGAACCCCACGCTGAGCATGGAGCCTGCTTGCGATTCTCTCTCCCTGCCCCACCCTCCCAAATAGTGACACTGGGTTTCTTTTTTTGGGGGAGGGGGGTTGATTCTTATTAGCTGTTCGACCTTAGGCAAGTTAACTTCTTTTTGCTTCATTTTTATCACATGTGAAGTGCTTAATATAGTGCCTGGCATGTAATGAAGAGCTATGTGTTATCTATTACTATTTGTATTATTATGCCATTCAGTTGCATCTTTGTCAGATTAACTGGGACAACTAACCCCAGATTTACATAGCAGTTATTCAGATTTCAAAAGGCTTAAAACCATATCTTTTAAAAGTATTTCATTCATATTTCACAATTACTAGTCTATTCAATAATATGGCAAGTTGAGGAACTAAATGTAAGAGTGCAGACTAGCTCAGACCAAGTAACTATGTAAGATTTTTCAGAAATAAATTTTTTTAATTTTTTTTTTAAGATTTTATTTATTTATTTAATAGATAGAGAGATCACAAGTAGGCAGAGAGGCAGGCAGAGAGAGTGGGGGAGAAGCAGGCTCCCTGCTGAGCAGAGAGCCCGATGCGGGACTCGATCCCAGGACCCTGAGATCATGACCTGAGCCGAAGGCAGCGGCTTAACCCACTGAGCCACCCAGGTGCCCCAGAAATAATTTTCATATGCCCCAAGGTTAAGTTTTTTTAAAAGCCAGCCACTCAGGGGCACCTGGGTGGCTTAGCTGGTTAAGCATCCGACTCTTGATTTCTGCTCAGGTCATGATCTTAGGGTTGTGGGATTGAGCTGGATGTAGAGCCTGCTTGAGATTCTCTATTCCCCCCTCTCTCTGCCCCTTCCCTAGCTCCTGCATGCTCTCTTAAAAAACAAAACAAAACAAGCCAGCCACTCAGTAAGGTAATTTTAGCTGGGTCTGTATCCCAATAATGTCAGTAAACACCAAGTGAGTACCTGTTTCTCTCCATTTTCATCCATTTCCCTGACAATGAAGCATTGCATAAGCCTTAATGTACACAAGAACATCTGGAAATACTTTGATAATCTGAATATTCACTAAATGGAAAACTATCCTGAGATGAATACTACCACTAGCAATTTTGCCAAGACCTCAACTACAGAAAAGTCTGGATTAGGAAGACTGTTTTTCCATGGCTAAAAGAAAATAGAACTAAAAGAAAACGTCTCAGACTCATTTATCACAATCTTTTAAGTGTTAACTGGTAGTCTCTGTTTGGGACATACAGGTATCTCACTAAAAGTGTCTTCAACCAAATCTTTTGTTGGTTTGGTAATATCCATACTTTTATCTGCTCAGCATTTTCTGTGACTACTATGCATGTTTAATTTTTTCTTAACACACAAAGCCCTAAAGTATAGGCACTCTCTTCCAGTTGGCAGAGAGGAAAAATTGGGTGTCTAAGAACCTTTAGAATCAGACCTGAAAATGTCCTTACTTAGCTAATGGATTCAGGGAATTGGGGATAGAGTCACTAAAGAAGTTGAGACGGCAGAGGAGGGCTGAAGCACTTTTAATCACAGAAGAGTAAACAATAGTATAAACCGTTAACGGCTCACCCAGTGGCTGTTGCCCTCCGTCAGCCCTCAGCGCACCCTCTGCGAAACCCCCCTCCCTGCGTACCATTTAGTAAAAAGCAGGGCATCAGCAGCTGTCCCTGTAATTACCAGGTGGTAGGAAGAGCATCTAGCTAGAGGCCACGAAAAATCTCGGTCATCTCATCCACAGTTGTGTTTCTGTACAACTTCATGTGAAATACTCCAGCTTCAGGGAAGAACAGTGCAGAAACCTGGAGCTGAATTCAACTGTTCCTTTCAGATGGCCAGAGCTTCGAGAGCCATGAACAACAAGGGAGGGGACAGCCCAGAGCCAGCATTATTCAAGATGCAGCCAAATCTGGGATTGAGGTGGGTTCAAAGGGGGCTCAAGGCCTAGTGGCCCTAGTCTCGAATTGTGCCCCAACCCAGGAAATGAAACTCGTGCACATGCACAAACGCATATGCACACATACATACACGCACGTGCGCACACACACACACACACACAAACACACACACACAGCAAATAACATTACTGAAGGAACCTGGCTATTAAATACAAAATGGCAGAGTTTTTTTAAAAAGTGAAAAATGTTTGCTTCTTTGATTCTCCTCAGTGCCCTGCAGACCCCCTCGTCACAAGCGTGTGGACGTGGGGAGGCCTGAGAGGAGTAGGCTGCCAGTGGCCCTATGAGTCCATGTGTGCTGTGGTCCCCACACCAGCCACCTTACTCTTCAGCCCAGTAGCTGCTTCCCATATGACCATTCACCCGATTGGCGCCATTGCTGGAGCTGCTGCCACAGGGGCTTTTTGTGTTGGTGGTCACGTCTTCTTCCTCCGAGCTGCTTTCCACGTCACTGCGGTCATCCTTAGACACCTGGGTGGGATGGGACCAGAGGTAGGGAAGATGAGGACAGAACTTGTCTGCTACCGTAAGGCAGTTTCCAGCCCACAGAGCCCATGTCTGGGCCCTGCTCCCTCCGTGGCCCACTTTCTGGTGGCACCTGACTCAAAATACTGTCCGGGCCACGACTACAGCTGTGAATACCCTTTGCCCCTTTCTTGGTTTCTCCCTCATCATCTTTGTTCCCTATGGGACAAGAAGTTGGGAAGGGGGTGTCTCTCGGGATCAGCCCAAGAGAGCTGAAGTCATTTACTGAGTCCGCATGGACTCGAGGCTCTTTTGCCTCTCCCACCTCAAACACTAGAAAAGACCAATGCAAACAACATAGGTGGCTGTTGTCATTGCCTCTATCTTCTGGCAGTGGTGACCACTGGAGTCACTCATATTGGTCATCCTGACTTTTGTTTATCCCCAGAGCTGATCCACAACTAGGCCTTTTTCAGTCGTTCTACTGGACTCAGTACCCTCTGACACCAAAGTATTTCCAGTTCTCTACCATGGAGCATAAAAAGTAAAGGAGAGAAACCCCGTGAGACCTGCCAGACTCCTGACTTCCAGAACTGAAGGATAATCAGTGTGGGGTTTTTAAATTTATATTTTATTTAAGTAAGCTCTGCACCCAGTGTGGGGCTTGAATTCATGACCCTGAGACTAAGAGTCGCATGTTCTACTTACTGACTGAGCCAGCCAGGTGCACCTCAAGCTGTCTGGTCAAAAAAAGAAAAAGTAAAGGAGAGAAGGGAGTGAGAAGGGAACAGAGCTATAAATGCTGTTGCCAAGGAGTGGGGCACTTGCTTTGGTTAGCTCTAAGACTGGCTTATTGCAGCTGTTGACCTCTGAACACAAGCAAATGATTACCTGACCTTTAGGAAATTTCTACCAGAGGGCAGAGTCTATTTAGATTTGAGGTAAAGGGAGGCTCAAAGAAGGGAAAAAATAAGAGCAGACTCAACTCTTGCCTCCATTTAGGAACAAGAATCTGGCAACTTGAGCTCCAGTCAACAGTGGCCTCACAGGGTCAGGAGAGGGGCATGCTCGGAGACAACACGGGGAACAGGAAGGAAAGCAGGAAGGAAGAGAGACATTCAGACAGACGTGCTTTACTGAACGCCGGAAGCACAGATACACTTACATGCAAGAGATGAAACTGTCCAGCTCCCACCAGGCATAGGAAAAAAGAAGGAGGTGAGAAAAGAGTGGAGAGTACAGAGTCTGGGTTTAATCCTTCCTGGATAGGTCACCTGGTCAGGAAAGAAAAGCAGGGGAGAAGAGAGATGTCTGGTAGCCCAGAAGCTACAGCAGGATGCATAGACACGCTGAGCAAGTTCTAAAACCAATTGCAGCCATAAGGAATGGGGACACAACAGGTTACATGCCATCTCCCTGTCCCAGACTCAGTGTCTCCCCTGGCAGAGCCCCTCCCCCTCGGCCCTCTCTATTGCTGAAGGCTGCATCCCAAGCCCAAGGGCAAATCCCAGCCTGACTGCTTCCGAACCTCCACACTCCAGCTATGAGTGGAGTGTGATCATTAAATGACCCCTCTCTGTGTATTCTTGGTCTCTTGGCGTAAGGTGGGTATTTGAAATCCTAAATACCTATCTCATTCAGGATCACCACTTCATACAACAGTGGGATGAGGCCAGTACTCAGCCCCACATCTCGGGACACCACAGTGTGGTCATCTTGGGGTGGCCTGCAAACTATCGTGCCATTTTTAGGCAATCGAACATTGCTGCTTTTATACAGCTTATAGTTTAGAGCTCTAAACTAAACTCTAAACCTTTGGAAAAAGGTTTCCATGCTAGAAAACCAAAAATACGAAATGCACTGAAGTAGGGAGGTGAGGGGTAGGAAGGGGTTGAGGCCATCTCAAAACATAATACTGTTCATTATTTAACCATAGTCATTCCTAAGGGACAGGAGGAAGGCAGTTCCTTTCTCCTGCATCCGTCCTTTTTTAAAAAAATAATCTCTGCACCCCACGTGGGGCCCCCACTCACGACCCAGAGATCAATAGTCACATGCTCTAATGACTAAGCCAGCCAGGTGCCCCTCTAAGTCCTGTCTTAACAGGCTAAACACTTAGAGAAAAGTTGAAAACTCTGGAGCCCTAAGCTTTCTGCTTTCTTGGGTCTGCTTGAGTAATGCAGCTCACTAAGCTAGAGAGAGAAGGTCTACTGAGTAATATCTATCTTGCTATCCAGCCCCAAAGAAAGAAGCCATCTTTCCTCCTCACCTTTCCTCGGATCAAAGCTTTGAAAGCAATTCGCACAATTAGGTAGGACCAGATGATATGCAGAACCTGCAGGATCAGAAGAAGGCCATTGAAGAGCCACCAGGAGGGATAAGGCCCGATCATCTCCCAACTCTCAAAGAAGGTCGTGTTCAGAATCCTAGAAGAGGAGGCCAGTGGTGAGATTCTAGAGTCAAAGCCAGGCAGACAGGAATGAAGCTCAGTTCCCTAGGAAGCAGAACCCAGTAAGCTTTTTCTCTGTTCTAACAGTTGAAATGCCAGGGATATTCATCCACAGTGAAAAAAGATAAAGAAAGGGGGCCTGTGAAGTTTTTGATCTTAGGAGGCAAGGAAAAAGATGTAAGTCTCAGGAACTGATGGGTTAAGTCGTATCATTAATCGTTTCAAATATGAACCGTTACACAAAACCGAGGCAGCAGTTTTAATCATAATCGTGACCATTACTCAGGCCCTTAGGCACAGACAGGACAGTCGGTAGTTGATTCCCTCGGAGGAAGGAGAATCCCCAATCTACAGTCATTGGCTTTGTACAGAGCATGAGGGTGGAAGTGAGAGTGGTGTGTGTGTTGGTTATGGTGCGGGAGGCCAGAAGAGCAGGAAAATAAGAGAATTTTGCAGTCAGTGCAAAAGAAGGCAAAGGAATTACTTAGGCATAAAAGGAGGGCTATTTCTCAGAGAGGAGTCTGGAAAGCCACAGGCAAGTGAGTTGGATGTTCTCAGTCTGGATCACATCTTCCTAGAAATACTGTGCAAGGGAAGTAAGGTCCTGGGAGAGTCTATAAGAGTCTATAAGTCTGTCAGGTTAGGCCCAGGATAAGGCAGGGCAATAAGGTGTCTGGTGGCCTGTTCCCTAAATTGGCAAAAGGTATCATTAGCGACATACTGACGACAGCTTCATGGCCCTAACACTTACCAGAATGGGTAGATTCCTAGACGAGTGACCACAAAAACAGCACTGAAGATCACAAAAAGGGTGTCACAGAGACGCTGATATTTGGCATAATTGGCCAGTTTGGCTGCCTAGAGAAAGGAAGAGAAGAACTGAGTTGGGAGGTGGGAGAAGAAAAAGAATTGAGCTGGGGAGAAAGCCAGTTCTCCGATACAAAGAAAAGGAGGAAAAAGAGGAATAATGTGGAAAGAGAGGTTGGAGAGGGGTGGTTTACCTCCAGCAAGAAGTCTGAGGCATCATGTAAACACATGATCAGAGTCCCCACCCGAACCATGTTGTTGATGTAGGAAAAGGTGATGAGCCCAATGGTGGCCAAGTGATGCACAAACATGATCAGGAAGTCCTAGGATGGAATAGAAACAGCAGAGGTGGGTAAAGGCCATAGAGGTTCTATTTTGTTTAAACTCTCCCTTATGGAGCACCCTAGCATTTGACCCAAAACTCTATACCAGTAACTGACCTATAATCTATGTTAATATAGCTCCAAGCATGGAAAATAACCATTTTGTATGGAAGGTGCAGAATATGTAGACCATGTATGCTGACCTGACACTTGGAAATAATTTCCCGGGTGGTAATCAGACCTATAAGCAGTACCTTTGAGATTCTAAGACTGTTCTGATGAAGGAAATTTCAACCAAAGAGACCTAACAGAAAGGAGAGGTCTGTGGAGGGGTGAAGCTAAACTCTTCTCAAAAGTTGCAGAGAAATACTAATCTATCTTAACTGTAAGCGCCTTCTGCTTTCAGATTTAAAGCTCTAATTCAAATGCCAAGGTTAAACTTGGAAAAATCTCTAAATACCTGTTGTCAGACATGTCTAATACTTCTCAGCCCACTGAGGGACAGAGGATGGGAGAAGGCAGGTGAACTTGGGTCAGAAACAGGGATGAGAAGTCTGTGCTCTCTCCACATAGATATACTGGTAAGTTGCAGTTCTTGAGCTGCGATGGGTTCACAGGTATATGTTCCAGTATGTTTTAAAAGCCACATATATATTATGAACCTTTTTATATGTGTCGTGTTTTAAAATAAATTTTTAATAAGGGGACCTGTGTCTCCTGACCATTGGAGAGTGAAAGGCATCTGAACTGAGTACTGAGCTTCTAGATGATACAAAAACTAAGAACCCAGATTAGTGTCAATCCATTCCCATAAATACTAACCCTTGTTTTCTTTACCAAAGATAATCATGAGTTAGTGACAGATTAACGTTAGAGCTGCTGGAACCACATTATTTCAGGTGCATACCAATAAAAAGTGAAGATTCTGTCCTTTCTGTCTGTGTATAAAAAACTGAAGTCATTTCTAACTTTGTCACTGTGTGGGCGAGTCAACTCACTTCCCTGAATCTGTTTCCTAAACAATAGCAAGAAAACAGTAAACTAAGTCATCTAAAACCCTTTCCAGTTGACATTCTTTGAGTAGCTGGAGTTACCAAGAAGGGAGAACAGAGAAAGAGCAAGGATCTCCGATGTAAAACAAAAGCCAGATCTTGCTTTTTTGAAAGCAGGCCTCTTCCTGGATGAGGCCTTGCTATCCCCAAGTTCTGACTGTTTCCAGAACTTTATACATGTAAGAACCTTAGGGAAAACTAAGGAAAAGGTTATGCTTTTTAGCTGGCTGTTCTTATTTTGGGCTGCCCTGAATGCCTCAGATACACTTACTTCATCATTGGTCAAGTCTCATTTCTGAGAGCATTACCAAGACCTAACAGTCTCATCAAACCTACTTTCTCCCTCTTTTGTGGTCCCAGGCAGGCCAGAAAATCCGTAAAAGCAAATATGGTGGCTGCTAGAAAGGAGGAGGATGCAATAAATTAGCATGGAGGGAGGCAGTGTCCTTACCTTCCGTTTAATGTCTATAAACTGAGAAAACATAAGAGACCAATAGAAGGCCAATTCCATGATATAATAGTAATAAAGCCCACTTGTAAGAGGCTGGAAAAGAGAAAGTAGTAGTTAGAATACCAGCTAGTCAAAAATTCATTCCATCTCTGCAACTTCCTCTGTTTCAGAGGACCAATACCCAAAATTATTAGACACCCTTCTTCCCCATCATCTTCCAAGATCTGTACTAGCTGAGAGGCTTTGGATTGGTGTGGAGAATTAAACCTCTTCCCTCTGCCCCTCCACATACACACTTTCAGCTTGCATCTTTAGAAGACTCCAAGTTATCCTTGATTCAAAAAGGTCACCTGAATCAGAAAGCATCTCATTAAGTGCCAGGAAGGTGCCTTTTCTTTCCACCCCAATTAGGGTGAATATAATAGGGAATCTGAAACAAAAAGATGGCTGGATTTCACTGTTATGGGGGCCCCAGAAATAGACACCCTGAATATATGACTCAAGGAGACTCAGCCCCTAATCCCTCCAGAATATCAAGAAGTGCCATCTGCCCTGAGACTGCCCTGCCTACCCTACCTTCCACACATACACAAGGACCCCGTCTTGAAAGGGCTCAGACCATACCTGATATGGATAGCCATGCCAGCACTGTCGGATGTCCCAGAACCAAGGTGACTAAGAGAAAACAGATAATCCAGGTCAGCCTTTGGGATTCAATCCTGGCTTACCTATAAATCCCTTTCTCTATGCTAGGAGCACAAGTGAGATGGGGAAGGAAAGGGAATCCTTGACGGAACTGACGGGTCCTGAAAGGGTCAATAAGTAGGTAGGTTTTTCTTCTAAATGAAGAAAGTGTTATTACAAAGAGAAAAACCATACTTTGAGGTAAATGAGAGCATGGAGAGCTTTAGGATAGTTTTTGGGAATATCAACATCTAGGATATGGGAAACAGGGACGCAGGAAGACAACGATTCCATTTGAATCCAATGGAATTCATTTGAATTCCATTCTCCATGACAAAGATTCAAAAGTAAAAAATAATTATCTCTGTTGGAGTTTCAATTAGGTTCTTTAAGGAATTTGTCTATTTCATCTAAGTTGTTGAATTTATTACTATGAAATTGTTCGTAATATTGTTATTATCCTTCCAGGGCCAATAGGATCTATGGTTTTTCCTCCCTAACATCGATCATTTGTTTTCTCTTTTTTTTTCTAGGGGTTTAACAGCTTTAATTAAACCTTAAAAAGAACCAACTTTTGGCTTTATCAGTTTTCTCCACTGTTTATCTAATGCTTATTAAGTTTTTAAAAGTTTATTTTTTAAAAATTTAAATTCAAATAACATATAATGTATTATTTGTTATAGGAGTATAAGTCTATGATATTTCATTAATTTTTTACCTCTTTTTGGTTATTTCTTTCCTTTAACTTAACTTTGCTCTTCTTTCTCCAGATCTTAAAAGCTGGAATATCATTGATTTTAAAGCTTTCTTCTTTTCTAATATAAACATTTAAAGCTATAAATTTCCCTCTAAGCATGCTTTAGCTGCATCCCACAAGTTCTGGTAGACTGGGTTTTCAGCATCATTCAATTAAATATTTTCTAATTTCCCTTGTGATTTCTTCTTTGATTCATGGATCATTTAAGAGGTTAACTTACAAATATTTTCTAGATATCTTAATATTATTGATTTTTAGCTAAATTCCATTATGGGCAGAGAACATACTTTATAAGATTTCAAAACTTTAAAATTTACTGAGACTTATTTTATGGCCTAGCATGTGGTCTGTCTTAATTCATGTTCCATATGCACTTGAAAATTATATATATTCTTTTCTTCAGCTGTTGGCATAGTCTATGTTCTCTGTCAGTTAGGTCAGACTGGTTGATTGTGTTGTACAAATCTACATCCTTAGTAATTTTTTATCTAGTGACTTAGTCAATTACTGAAAGAAGAATATTAAAATCACCAACAATGGTATGGATTTGTCCAGTCCATTCTTTCAGTTCTGCCTCTTTTTACTTGATGTATTTTGAAGCCTCAATTATAACATTTAGAGGAAAATAGTATGGTATAGTGAAAAACAAAAAACGAAAACCAACCACCACAAAATCAGGAATCGAAAAGCCTGAAATTTGGGTTGCCTGGGTGGCTCAGTCGTTAAGCATCTACCTTTGGCTCAGGTCATGATCCCAGGGTCCTGGGATCGAGCCCCGCATTGGGCTATCTGCTCAGTGGGAAGCCTGCTTCTCCCTCTCACACTCCCCCTGCTTGTGTTTCCTCTCTCACTGTATCTGTCAAATAAATAAAATCTTTAAAAAAAAAAAAAAAGGCCTGAAATTCTTCAACTCTGATAATTAACTAAAAAGCAGGAATACTACCTGTTTTATCTACCTTAAAGGGTTACTGATTCCATTTCTACAACTCTCTCCTCCTTAGAAGAACAGGATTTTTGTCAAATGCTTTACACAGCATCACAGGCTATGCTGATTAATCAATACCATACCATTACACTACGCTATTACAATTAGTACTATTATCTCCCCGAAATAAGGAGAGAAACAGTAAAGTTAAGTTACTGAAGTCAGACTCCAGACAGAAGACCATCTATCTAGTATATAAACCTGGGCAGTAGGCATTATAATAAAAATAAAAGGGGAAGAAGAAAATAAAGAACTAATGGTATTTAACTTTTATCTCTAGACATGTAGGCATGATTAGAATCCAGCAGCACACCACAGACGGTTCAGACTTACCGACCAGAGAAATTTAATTCCGTAGCAGAATATAGACAAATAGAAAGTGAATCTCCACCTGGGTGGGCAAAGAATAGAGGTTAGATGAATATTCACTCAAGCCTGGCGCAGTGGCGCGCGCCTGTGGTCCCAGCTACTCGGGAGGCTGAGGCAGGAGGATCGCTTGAGCCCAGGAGTTCTGGGCTGTAGTGCGCTATGCCGATCGGGTGTCCGCACTAAATTCGGCATCAATATGGTGACCTCCCAGGAGCGGGGGACCACCAGGTTGCCTAAGGAGGGGTGAACCGGCCCAGGTTAGAAACGGAGCAGGTCAAAACTCCCGTGCTGATCAGTAGTGGGACAGCGCCTGTGAATAGCCACTGCATTCCAGCCTGGGCAACATAGCGAGACCCCGTCTCTATTATTAAAAAAAAAAAAAAAAGGGACTCCTGGGTGGCTCAGTTGGTTAAGCGGCTGCCTTCGGCTCAGGTCATGATCCCAGCATCCTGGGATCGAGTCCCGCATCGGGCTCCTTGCTCAGCAGGGAGCCTGCTTCTCCCTCTGCCTCTGCCTGCCACTCTGTCTGCCTGTGCTTGCTCCTGCTCGCTCTCTGACAAAAAAAAAAAAAAAAAAAAAGAATATTCACTCAAAAGAAAGTCTTTGAGGCTGAGGAAGTCAAGACAGCAGACTTGGAGATCAGACAATTATGGGTGAGAAATAAGATAAGTTCCCAGAGGGGCATCTGGCTGGCTCAGTCAGTATAGCATGCAACTCTTGATCTCAGAATTTTAAGTGTGAGCACCACATCAGGCATGGAGTTTACTTAAAAAATAGTAATAATAAATAAATAAAATCTTAAGAAAAAACAGAGAAGTTCCTAAATAGGGGCGAATACTATTACCTTAAAAAGCCAAAATGATAGAGACATCTTCCAGCTCTGTTTAAAAGACTTCCACAAGTGTATACTGGCTTTAATCAACTTTTCTTCCATATACTCCCTAATGATAGTGCCTAATTTTTTTTTTGCATGACAATGATAAATTGTGTTCTGTATCCAGAGGATAATTATTAAAACCCCAGTGAAATGAAGTATCGTATGTCCAGAAAAGGGATGTTTCCCACCAAAATGTCATTTTACAGCAAGCTGGTACTATCTCTGCCAAGGTGTACAAGGGTGAACCTATCTACCTACATGAATGCATTTAGAGGAATGCCCTCCCAGTCTGTTTGGGAAAAGGGAACAAAATGGAACTACAACATGTAGCTTAGTGGCAAGCATATTCAAGACACTAATGGTGACCAGTCTTCCAGTTCTCTTCTTTCCTGCCTATAATAATTTGAGTTAGCCTCTACATCCACTGACTTCTGTCCTACCAAAAGAAAACCTCAGTCCGGTCACACCCTACCCTTCTCCTCACTCCCCACCTCCCTATGCACACCTACATGCTTTCACAGAACTTTGTGAGCGTTGGAGGCTTGTCCTGATTCCTCCGATGACGAAACCAGCATTGGATCTTTCGGACATCCCAGTCCAGTTGCTTTGACAGGCCTTCCAGCCTCTTCTCATCAGGATACTGTAGATGTATAACTAGAGTCAGAACATCCCTTTTTCTTTGACCCTCTCATTAAATCCCTCTGACTAGCTGAGTGGCAAAGGGGTGATAACTACAGCAGTTTAAGGGATGTTTATCTTTCTAGGTTTCATCCCAAAACTCATTTTTAGTAAGAAGTCCTATTTTACATGATCAAAGACCTTTACCTTTATATACCTCCTTCTCTGGTTATCTCCCTCCAGCCCAAGTTGAGTGAAAAAAGCTATTAAAGGGGTGCCTGGGTGGCTCAGTGGGTTAAAGACTCTGCCTTCGGCTCAGGTCATGATCCCAGGGTCCTGGGATCGAGCCCCACATCGGGCTCTTTGCTCTGCATGGGGCCTGCTTCCTCCTCTCTCTCTGCCTGCCTCTCTGACTACTTGTGATCTCTGTCTGTCAAATAAATAAATAAAATCTTTAAAAAAAAAAAAAGAGGGGCACCTGGGTGGCTCAGTGGGTTAAAGCCTCTGCCTTCGGCTCAGGTCAGGATCCCAGGGTCCTGGGATCAAGCCCCGCATCGGGCTCTCTGCTCAGCAAGGAGCCTGCTTCCTTCTCTCTCTCTGCCTGCCTCTCTGCCTACTTGTGATCTCTCTCACTGTCAAATAAAATAAATAAAATCTTAAAAAAAAAAAAAAGCTATTAAAAACCCAAACTGCTGGAGCAGGGATAAACAAAATCAAGATGTGTGGCTGGGAAAGGCAGGACTGTGGTGGCTAGTAGGCCTAAAATTCAAATGTATGTAAACTTGACTTATTTAAGGGATCCTGACCCAAAGGTATTCCCCCTGTCGGGATAAAGCTCTCCTTATAGTTACATGGACTACCCATCCTATCCCTACCTTTGGAGATACCTGCTCTCTACCCTCCCCTTCCCTGTGGAGCAACCCCTCACATGACTGTTTCTTTGCCCACTTACCTTGGTAATAGATATGAACACCTTTTCAAGGATGGCATTGGGTTGGGCCGGATAGGGACCACTGTCCTGGATGCCAACATGAAGTGCACAGGGTTTGGCAATAAACCTATAATGAGAAAAACCCAAAGCCATTTCTAAATATGGTTTGCTAAGCACGAAGGAAAGATCCTGATTAGGGAACTGATGGGAGGCAAAAGGGGAAACACTTGGCTGGGAACTGGGACTTTTTGATTTGGTCCTGGATTCTGCCATTGACTCACTTGAGAAGTGACCTGTTGACGAAATACTAGAACGTAAGCTCTCTTTCCATTGTTCTCTGGCTTCCCTAATCACATATTGAGCTTTAGAGTCAGAAAGACCTAAGTCAAACCTATCATTTTATCTACCAGTCTACCACTTAACTGTCTGTAGGAACTTGGGTGATTAACCTCTTTATGTCCATTTTTTCAACTAAAAGATGAAGATAACATCAACATCCTTGCTACTCAATATAAGGGGCACAGGCCAAAAACATTATTAGTTTTTCCTGTAAGCCTTTTGGAAATGCAGAATCTCGGACGCCATCACAGACCTGCAAAATCAGAATCTGCAGTAACAGGATCATCTGGTGATCTTCATATGTCCATTAAAACGTTAGCAGCACTGGTCTACTTTATAAAACCTTTATAAGTATTCAATGAGACAATGTATCATGAAGACCATGGCACAAATGAGATACTTAATAAATGGTAGATTTCCTTACATCAAGAAGATCTTAATTGGAGGGCCCCGGAGAACTGAGACTGAGCTCTTCCTAAATACAAATATCCCTCATCTCCCTCACCTCCTGGCTAATCAAAAGGTTATGTAAATACTTAGAACTTTCAGTAGCTTGGAGGAAAGGAAATTGGGAAGGGTGAGAAATAAATTACCCATTAATATTCAGTTCTATTCCCAAAATCTACCACTAATAAGCCATATAAACTTAGTCAAGTCACTTAACTCTTGGGTCTTGGTTTCACCATCTAGAAGAAGTAATAAGGCGATTCCCAAGATTTTTTTCTACATCTGTGATTCCATGGTATTATCACTGATTGTAATTAGTTTTTAACGTGTAGATCTTTGAAAATTAAGGAACTGTTCTTTGGTTCTTCAAGAAAGATCTCTGTAGGGGGCACTTGGCTGGCTCAGTTGATAGAGCACACGACTCTTGATCTCAAGGTTGTGAGCTCAGGCCCCATGGTGGGCACAGAGTTTACTCTAAAAAGAAGAAAAATCTTAGGAAAATAAAGAAGAGGGGTGTCTCAGTGGGTTGGTTGGTTAAACATCTGACTCTTGCTCTCAGAACTGTGAGTTCAAGCCCCACGTTGGACTCCACCCTGGGCATGGAGCCTACTGAAAGAAAGAGGAGAGAGCGAGAGAGCTCTCTTTTCCACAATGATAAACTTCTGTGAGCATTAGCTCTAGGAAAGGCTCTTGTAATCATTTTCAGGATAAGTCAAAACCAGTTTTAAGTTCTCTTAGCATGTTAAGGAGTCCCAAGATGAAAATGAGACTGGGAGGCATACAATGGAGTGCTCCTGACCTATTTTCTTGATCTGTGTTTGAATCCAGAATTTATCTCTAAGGGAGGGACTGAGAATAAGAAACTATTATCTTCCTCTTTGAGAACTTTTTTTTTACCCTTATCACCAAAGTTCCTGAGCCATGGAGAAATATTTATTCAGAGCACAAAGTTAGCCACATCTGTAATCTATTCTCCCCTTTCACACAGGTGGTGCAAAAGTTTCATTCAAAGGCCAACACTAGGAGATACTTTAATTTCTATTTCCTGGTATATTATTCTGTGTACAAATATTTTAGCACCCCACTCACGTTTAAACTCCTTATGAACACAGGATATACTGGGAATACTGTTTTTGCATTTACCATGGTTCTGTGTCTGTGCTCAGTAATTGCTCAGTAACTGACAAGTGACAGGTCTTGCAAATCCTACCACTGCTCTCTTGGAACTCAGTTTGGACCCAGGACTGATCAGCATCCAGAGGAGTAATTAAGGCAGTCATTCTTTGCTTTTGAGTTTGTGCTATATGAGATGAAAGCACTGTCTTCTCTCATCTACATTAACTACATGAAGAGGTACATCCAATAACAAAAACAGCCTTTCCAATTCCTACCCTTGCTCCCTGATCCAGGGCTCTTTCTCAATTCAGAAGCAGTCAGGTGATTAAAGGCCCCGAGTTAGATTTTACCAGCTACAAGACTTGGTCAGTTACTATAGGAGGGAGATAAAATCTACTTCACAGGGTTATTTTAAAAATGAAATGACATGATTCATGCCTCACCCAGTACCTGATATTTAGTAAACATTCATTAAAAGGAAGCTACTATTCTTCTTATTTTTTAAGGCAGCTATTATTATTTTTACCAGAACAGTTCAGTCTGGGTTCTCACTGATGGTGTCTCTGGCATAAGGCAAGAAGAGTAAGAAATCTTATTTCATACAACAGGGACAGGTTTGTACCCTGCTCACTTGGGTGAAGCCAAGATAATTTTTTTAATTATCTGGACCTTGGAGTGGACTTAATATCCTAGAGCTGTAATTACCTCATATCCTGACCTTATTAGTTCACAGAGTGCAATGAAAGACAAAGTCACTGGCATCCAGTCAGTTATAGTTACAGAACTACAGACCCTAAGAAAATTTATCTATTTGACAAATATTTGTGGAGCACCTGTTTAGTGCTACAGTGTGAAGCACAAAACCATAAATAGGGACTTATGATTGCAAAAGAATTTTTTTTCTGGTAAAAGTTAAATATATAGATTTATTTAGGTTCCTAATGAATCACCTTAATGAAGAAAAGTGAAATTAGGTCTTCATCATTTCTGTTAGATAAGCACTTATCAAAGCATGGCACAGAGACTCCCAGGGTCTCAGAGACACTTTCAAGAGGTCTATAAGGTCCAAACACTCTCAAAACAAGTCTACAGCTTCAGAATCACTCTTTTCTCTCTCATTCTCTCATGAGTGTACAATGGAATTTTCCATGGGTTACATGACATTGCAATAGACTGAATGCAGAGGCTGACATGGGAATACAGCTGCCAAGTACAAACGAGACTTACAAAAATGTAAAATAATACTATTCTTATCATATGTTTTGTTTTGTTTTGTATACGTGCTGCCGAAGCAAGCACACATTTGTTTTGTTTTGGAAAATATTTTTCATGAGACATCAGTTATATTACCAATATAATCAATTTGTCATTTATAAATGAATTAATAAAAATTATTTGTTTTAAATTTCCATTTTAATTTCTAAGCCCGTGTTGGTGGCTGTTCTCCATATAAACATAAACTCTCTCAGATCCTTATTAATTTTCAGAGTGTAAAAGATTCATGACATCATAGTTTGAAAATTGCTATGCTGGATGACAGTGAGAAATCAAATTTACCTTGTGTTTTTTTGGTCCTGTCCAGGATCAATCTGTTGCCCAAGTTTTAAAATCATTTGAAAGACCAGACTTCCCTTTGCCTGCAGGTCTGAATTAGTAGGCATTTAGTGGCCTAAAATGAATGGTAAGCTACTCTTATCCACCTACCACTCCAGGAACACGAGTCTAGTGACCCAACCTGATTATAACATTTCTGTTCTGCTTTGTAGACATCATTTCATTCTGCCCTTTTCCTGCCCTCCAGCTACATGGCAGCAGCTGAATGAGGTCTGAGTTAATTAAGATGAAATTACTTACTACTTTGCTTTTTCATACCAAAGACGGGAGCTATGCTAACAATTCTATCTTCCTGATTCACTGCAATATCACTGGTACATGTACTATACACAAATATATTTCAAAGTATAGATCAAGCTTCTTAACTGGTGTATCATGGCAAGTAATCTATTTGGGCTGTATTTACCCTGAGATACTGCTCTTAGCTCTCAGGCTGATCCATGGGGCCCGTGGTAGCTAGGTAACCTTAGACTGTAGCCTCTGGCCTCATATACCTCACTGTGCAATACACAAAATATTTTCTATTATGTGCAGCAACATTATTAGGTTGGGAAGCAGTGGCTCAGATAAATTTCTGGAAAAATATAAAGTGTCAAAATTTATATGTAAAAAAGAAAAATAACCATCAAAGAAATCAAAATAGGGAATGAAGGGAAAAATACAATAAAAAGAGAAAGGTCTTATACAGACTGATGAGGATGGTATACATTAGGTAATGAGTGACAATATCTGAACCTGAATGTTCCCCACCCCCCACATACGTGGGAAGAGAGCTAAGATTTTTTTTTTAAGATTTTACTTATTTTTTTTTTTTAAGATTTTATTTAGTTACTTGACAGAGAGAGGTCACAAGTAGGCAGAGAGGCAGGCAGAGAGAGAAGGGGAAGCAGGCTCCCCGCTGAGCAGAGAGCCTGATGCAGGGCTCCATCCCAGGACCCTGAGACCATGACCTGAGCCAAAGGCAGAGGCTCAACCCACTGAGCCACCCAAGTGCCCCTACTTATTTATTTTAAAGAGCACAAGTGTGGGGGGGGGCAAGGGAGAGGGGGAAGCAGGCTCCCCGCTAAGCAAGGAGCCTGATGCGGGGCTCCATTTCAGGACCCTGGGATCATGACCTGAGCCTAAGGCAGATGCTTAACTGACTCAGCCAACAAGGCACCCACTCCTGTCTTTTTTTTTTTTTAAGCTTTTTTTATTTAAACATATAATGTAACCCCACCCCCCTCTCCCAACCCCTCTCCCCCCCACCCCCCTCAGTTTGTTTTATGACATTAAGAGTCTCTTTTGGTTTGTCTCCCTCCCCCATCCCATCTTGTTTCATTTTTTCTTTTCCTACCACCTTAACCCCCACCCCCGTTACCACTCCTGTCCTTTTTAAAGATTTTATTTAAGAGAGAGACTAAGATGTTTAAATAAAGATTCTTATTTTTAAAAGATTTTATTTATTTATTTGACAGACGGAGATCACAAGTAGGCAGAGAAACAGGCAGAGAAAGAGGAGGAAGCAGGCGCCCTGCTGAGCAGAGAGCCTGATTCGGGGCTTGATCCCAGGACCCTGGGATCATGACCTGAGCCAAAGGCAGAGGCTTTAACCCACTGAGCCACCCAGGCACCCCTTAAATAAAGATTCTTAAGGCCAGAGAAAGTCTGTTTAGAGAATTTAATCCTTAGGTACACAAGCAGCATTCAAAAATCTTCCCCCAAGACATATATGTACTCCCAAGAAGCAAATGCACAGTCGGATAGAAAACAGATTCTGAAATCCCCTTCCCTTTGCAACTGAATTCTTAATAAACCAATCACATTAAAAATTTGAGTGGCTTCTGTAGGGTGGAAAGAGGAGAAAGTAAAGAAGACATTCAGGCAGCTGGAACAGGATGTATTAAAGCAAAGAGATAAGAAACAAAATATGCTTAGAGAACTATGCAATGTACAAATTCGGGGCTGGCAACAGGGGCAGGAGAAAAAGCTGTACACCAGATCACAGGTGCCTTGTATGTTATGTTAAGCGTGAACTTTATCCTATGTAAAGTCAATGGAAGGTTTTAGGCTGGGGTGGAGAAGAGATAGATTTGTGTATTAAAAAAGGAGTGTCATCAGTTAAAGGCCACTGTAAAAACTCCATGCTGTAAGTGATAAAGCACTGAACTAAGGCTATAGAAATGGAAAGGAAAGGGCAGATTCAAGAGATGCTGAGAAGGTAAAATTAATAGCACCTGGTGACAGAAGAGATGTAGAAGGCAAAAGAAAGAGTTAAGTGTTCCCTATTTCTGACTTGGGAGACTTGATTATGGTGTCTCAACCAAGTAGAACATAAGGTAAGAAAGCAAATTTGGGAGTAATAGATGAATTGTGTTATGCTGAATTTGAAGTGCCATGGGAACATTGAAATGGAACTGTCTAGCAGGCAAATAAACTTGGAAAGGGGCTTAACACACACACACACACACACACACACACACACACTCTCTCTCTCTCTCTCTCTCTCTCTCTCTCTCTCTGACCTGAGAAAGAAAAAAGAGCAAGAGAATGAGAATATAGGTGGTAGCTAAAATTGTGGGGGTGCATGTGATTGCAACAAGAAAGAACACAAATTGAGAAGATAACCAAGGTCAGGATCCTCAGAAATACTAGAGTAAAAGGTGCAGTTAGAGGACACGAAGGCTAGAAGTAGAGTCGTATCAAATGAGGCAGAGATCAAGACAATGATTTCAATATCCACTGGATTTGGCAACTTGGAGATCTGTGGTAACCTTCACCAAAGAAATTCCAGCAGAATAAAGACTCTAGAGAGGGTATATGAGGAGGAAGAAGGAAGTGGAAATAGCTGCTTCTTAAGCATCTTGACTGAGAAGGGAATCCCTTCCATTTCTGGCATCTGAGTCACTCTATGAACTAAGATCCCTGTGCTTCAGATCCATTCTCTTCCTGATTAGAAATTTCATTCTATTTATTCTTTTTTTTCCCTATCACTTTCAGCCTCACTATTTCTTTCTTCTTGTCAGAACTTAAACACGCTCAAGTTCTTCTCATCTTTAAACAGCTCTCCCTGCTCATACCCTCTGGCACTCTCCCACCTCTGACTATGAAGTTCTTGGAAAAAGTTCTCTCCTCAAGCCTTCTTTTCTAACTCCCACTCATCCCTAGCCTTCATCCTCCTCTCATCTGGCCTCTGTCCCTACACTCCATTGGCACTGCTCCTGCCAAAGTTGTCAATGAGCTCCCTACTGTGAAATCAGAAGGATGCTTTTCAGTCCTCTATCTTACCTGACCACTCAGCATTATTCTACGTTACTGACCCTGCCCTCCCTCATGAAATGCTCTTTTCTCTTAGCTTCCTTACTGCCATACTCTTCCTAGTTTTCTCCCTCTATCTCTCTGGCAGAACTAGACTGCTTGGTATGCACTGCTAGTTGAGTCACCTAGACATGCTATTTAACTTTCTCTATGCTCCCATTTTCTCACTCCGTAAAATAAGGATAAACTAATATCCACCTACTTCATAAAGTTACTATGAGTACTTATTAAATGCTAACTACTGATATTATCAAATACTATAAAGCTGTCATTCGGGATGCCTGGGTGGCTCAGTTGGTTAAGCAGCTGCCTTCGGCTCAGGTCATGATCCCAGCCTCCTGGGATCGAGTCCCACATCGGGCTCCTTGCTCAGCAGGGAGCCTGCTTCTCCCTCTGCCTCTGCCTGCCACTCTGTCTGCCTGTGCTCGCTCCTGCTCTCTCTCTGACAAATAAATAAATAAAATATTTAAAAAAAAAAAAAAAGCTGTCATTCCTCTTGTCTCCTGTTGGGCTCCGCCCCCCCCCGCCCCCAGCCCCTCCCTCTGCTAAAATGTGCTGTTTTCTCAGAGTTCTATGCAGGTTCTTTTCTTACTCTACACACTCACTCTGCTTGATCTTATTCAATTACAGCAGAAAGTCTCAAAGTATAGGTCTACAGACCCCAGAGGGTCCCTGAGATATTCTCTAGAGGCCCACAAAGCAAAAACTATTTTCAAAATAATTTTAAGACATTATTTACCTTTGTTGCTGTGCTGACATTTGCAATGATAGTGCAAAGCAACAGAAGGTAAAACTTACAGTGCTTGAGGGACGCCTGGGTGGCTCAGTTGGTTAAGCGGCTGCCTTCCGCTCAGGTCATGATCCCAGCGTCCTGGGATCGAGTCCCGCATCAGGCTCCTTGCTTGGCAGGGAGCCTGCTTCTCCCTCTGCCTGCCACTCTGTTCGCCTGTGCTCACTCTCTCTGACATATAAATAAAATCTTTAAAAAAACAAACAAACAAAAAAACTTACAGCGCTTGAGAATAAATCAAGGCAGTGGCAGCAAGCTGTAGTAGTAGTTTTTGTGTTCTTCCTTGCTATGTCCTCTTAGTTGTTTTTTTTTTAAAGCCAGTTCACTTAAGAATGTCCTTGATGAAGCAATACAAATGATTGATTTTAATAAATATCAGCCTTTGAGTGCATTTTTAAAAAGCATTCTGTGATAAAATGGGAAGTACAGAGAAAGCACTTTTGCTGGACACCAATGTATATAGTTGTCTCAAGAAACACTAGTTCAACTGAGTTCTGTGCTGAAATAAATCACTTTCTTCACAGAATACCACTTTTACCTGAAAGAACGGCAAACAGACAAACCAAGGTTATTTGGATCTGTGTTTTAGGAAACATTTTTTCTTTTTCAAGGATTTTATTTATTTGTTTGACAGGCAGATTACAAGTAGGCAGAGAGGCAGGCAGAGAGAGAGGGGAGGAAGCAGGCTCCCCGCTGAGCAGGGAGCCGGATGTGATGCAGGGCTCGATCCCAGGACCCTGAGACCATGACTTGAGCTGAAGGCAGAAGCTTTAACCCACTGAGCCACCCAGGTGCCCCTAGGAAACATTTTCTTGCAAATGAATAAAATAAGCTTTTCATGACTCCCCGCCCCCTCCAAAAAAAAAAAAACAAAAACAGAAAAAAAACCCCAAACTAATGCCAATGATAAAATTCAAGCTTTCAAGTGAAAATTAGAATTTTGGAGAACTTATATCCACCTTTGAGCTTGACAACTTACCAGTGCTTCAAGCTTTCATAGGACTGGTTCCGATGAGATTAACTAATATGATTTTTTAATATTATATAAAGGAATGTACTGACATTTGGGAGATCTATGTAACTCAATGAACCAGTATTTTACTTTTTCTTAATGGAAATACTTTTATTTTATGTACAAAGAGTGAGCATGAAAGTAGGGGCGCCTGGGTGGCTCAGTGGGCTAAGGCCGCTGCCTTCGGTTCGGGTCATGATCCCAGGGTCCTGGGATGGATCCCCGCACTGGGCTCTCTGCTCAGTGGGGAGCCTGCTTCCTCCTCTCTCTCTCTGCCTGCCTCTCTGCCTACTTGTGATCTCTGTCAAATAAATAAATAAAATCTTAAAAAAAAAAAAAAGTAGGTATCTTAGATATCTGCAGTTAAGGTAGATGACCCATTCAAGAAGTTCACTTAATCCAACTTACTGAAGCCTATATCCTTCACATACTAATGTGTACAAACTAAGGCTGTATTTTCAGATCAGACCATGCTAGTTTGAGCAGATGTGGCAAGCATAAGAACTTTTTTTTTTTTTTTTAAGATTTTTATTTATATAAGAGAAAGCAAGATAGCAGCAGAGGGAGATGGAGGGAGAGAAGCAGGCTCTCCACTGAGTAGGGAGCTGATGTGGGGCTTGATCCCAAGACCCTGGAATCATGACCTGAGCTGAAGGCAGATACTTAACCGAGTCACCTGGTGCCCCAGGGATGAGAACTCTTGCGAAATTTCCTCAGATGACTCCAGTAGAGCTACTGGTAACCCATCTTGCTCTCTTGGATGCAACGAGGCAAAGTGACCAATTCTTGAGAGCCATTCAAAATGTAAGACAGACCAATGGATTTTAACATGAATGAAAAGTTCATTGATAGGGTTTCAGATTCCACAATGCAATCAACATTTAAGAAACTACTACTTAGGGACATGTGGGTGGCTCAGTCAGTTAAGCATCTGGCTCCTGGTCTCAGCTCAGGTCTTGATCTTAGGGTTGTGAATTCAAGCCCTACGTTGGGCTCCACGCTGGATGTGGAGCCCAATTTTTTAAAAAAGAGAAAAGAAACTACTACTTGTGTTGTGGTGTTGTATCAAAGAAAAACTACTTCTCCTTTCCAATGACATATTTGTGTTAGGCCAGCTTTTATTTATATACTTCAACCAAAACAGTGTATCACAAGAGATTGAATGCAGAAGTCAGAAGAGTCCAACTATCTTCTATTAAAGCCAGACATGAAAGAGATTTGCAAAAACATAAAATTAATGCTGTTCTCTCTAAATATTATTGAAAATAATTACTTTTATAAAATATTATCCACATTAACATGTAACATGGCTTACTGTTACTTTTTTTTTTTTTTTTAAGATTTTACTTATTTGAGAGACAGAGTGAGTGAGAGAGAGCAAACACAGGAGCAGGAGAAGAGGAAGAGGGAGAAGCAGACTCCCCGCTGAGCAGATGCCTAGCTGAATGAGCCCCCCAGGCACCCCTATTACTGTTACTCTTAATGAAATAAAAAGTACATTTCTTAAATTTCTCAACTTTCTTTTCTTTTTCTTTCTTTCGAGTTTACTTATTTACTTGTCAGAGAGAGAGAGAATGAGTACAAGCAGGGGGAGTGGCAGGCAGAGGGAGAAGTAGACTTCCTGCTGAGCAAGCAGCTGGATGCTGGACTGATCCCAGGATCCTGGGATCATGACCTGAGCCGAAGGCAGATGCTTAACTGACTGAGCCATCCAGGTGTCCCTCAACTTTACTTCCAAATATGGAAAAACTAATAGGAATAAGGGATGCTCAGTAAATTTTAAGAATGAAAAAGCATGCTGAGAACAAAAAGTCCCATTCAAAAATTACTAAATTATACTAATATTATTCATTTGTGTGCTGATGACTCCCAACCATGCATTATTTTGTATATCCCTTATACATATGCATCCATGTCAGTGTATTTTCCTGAGTAAATTCTTTAATACACACACACACACACACAAAGGTTTTATTTATTTGACAGGGAAAAACACAGCAAGAGAGGAAATACAAGCAGGGGGAGTGTGAGACAGAAGCAGGCCTCCTGCCAAGCAGGGAGCCCAACACGGGGCTCAATCTCAGGATCCTGGAACCATGACCTAAGCCGAAGGTAAACCCCTAACAACTGGCACACCCAGATGCCCCTATTTTTTATATTTTTAAAAAGATTTTAAGTAATGTCTACACCCAACATGGGGCTTGAACTCACAGGCCCAAGATCAAGAGTCACATGCTCAACCAACTGAGGCAGCCAGGCACCCTTCTGAGTAAATTCTTGAGGACAGAATTTGCTGTCTACCAACAACATGTGCTACACACATTTGTTGTACTTACAGGTATATTCTTTGCAGTTTCTTTTGATGACTATTTTTTTTAATTGGCAATTTTTTTTTCTTTTTAAGATTTTATTTGTCAGACAGAGAGTGTGCACAAGCAGGGGGAGCAGCAGGCTCCCCATGGAGCAGGGAGCCTGATACAGGACTCTATCCTAGGAATCTGGGTTCATGACCTAAGCTGAAGGCAGACGCTTAACCGACTGAGCCACCCAGGCATCCTGGCAAATCTGTTCTTAAAGTAGCAGCAGATGAAAAAGAAAAAGACCTCTATGATATATATCATCCTAAACCATGGCAAGGCATGCACTGGGATTAATAGGAGACTATTCTTCCCTCCTTCTCCCACTTTCATCAAAGTTATCTTCACTTAGGCCTGTAATAGTGCCTTAGAGCATTACGATGACTAATACCTGTGTAATTGGATGTACCTACCAGGTTCGGTGATGAGAAGCAGCATCCTGCTTACATCTAACCTCACTGTAAGGAACATAAGTCTTGAGATAGTAAGAATTACATATAGTATGCATGTTAAAATGTTTCAGGTAGACACAATTTAAGACTAACTTGTAGTATCACTGTATAGTAGCTAGTGAATATTTTACTTGCTGTAGAGCAGCAGTTCTCAAAGTGTGGCTAAAGAACAGCTAGTGGTCCCTAAGACTCTCATTGCTAAAGAATTTCTCCCTTTCCAACTATATACACACATTTCTTTCATTACAGATATTTATCTTTTTAATTATTTATTTATTTTTTTAAGGGAGGGGGTGGGACAGAGGAAGAGGGAGGGAGAAAGAGAATCTTAAGCCGGCTCCACGCCCAATGCTTAACCCAGCCCAGAGCCCGGCAAGGTGGGGCAGGGTGTAGGGGTGTGTGGCCTCAATCTCACAACCCTGAGATCATGATCTGGGCCAAAATCAAGAGTCAGACGCTTAACGGACTCCGCCACCCAGGTACCCCATCTTTACACATAATTTATCTTTTTTAAATGGGCAAGTGAGGGGTGCCTGGGTGGCTCAGTGGGTTAAAGCCTCTGCCTTCGGCTCAGGTCATGATCCCAGAGTCCTGGGATCGAGCCCCACATCAGGCCCTCTGCTCATCAAGGAGCCTGCTTCCCCTCCTTCTCTCTCTGCTTGTCTCTCTGCCTACCTGTGATCTCTGTCAAATAAATAAAATCTTTGTTAAAAATGGGCAAGTGACTATACAACTTAATGTATTTGCTTAAAGTAGAAACATACAAATGTGCAAATGCCAAGAGATGGCAGAGAAAAAGGTTAACAAGAAACTCTTCCTTAAGAAGTTTTTACTATTGGGACGCCTGGGTGGCTCGGTTGGTTAAGCAGCTGCCTTCGGCTCATGTCATGATCCCAGCATCCTGGGATCGAGTCCTACATTGGGCTCCTTGCTTGGCGGGGAGCCTGCTTCTCCCTCTGCCTCTGCCTGCCATTCTGTCTGCCTATGCTCTCCCTCTCTCTAACAAACAAATAAATAAAATCTTTAAAAAAAAAAAAGTTTTTACTATTCTTCAGAGTCCAAGAAACAAGTGTTTATTAGTGAGACATTAAGCCTATATTTATGTTAACCATTAAAAGTGAACCCACCTCTTCCAAATTCCCCTAACAGCCTTACGCATATATTTATTATACTGTATTTTATTTTTTTAAAGATTATATATTTATTTATTTGATAGAGAGAGAGATCACAAGTAGGCAGAGAGACAGGCAGAGAGAGAGAAGGAAGCAGGCTCCCCGCCGAGCAGAGAGCCCAATGCGGGGCTCAATCCCAGGACCCTGAGATCATGACCTGAGCTGAAGGCAGAGGCTTTAACCCACTGAGCCACCCAGGCGCCCCTATACTGTATTTTAAACCACTGATTTTCTTGCTTTCTTCCTGAGAGCAGAAACCATGAGTTACTCACAGTTTTATCCATTGCACATAATTTGACATCTGGCATATACTAAGTTCTCAATAAATAGTTGCTGAAGAGAAAAGAAAATGGGTAGGAACTTAATTCTCAAGAAAAGGTGAAGTGTTTCACGGAAATGTGCCCACCTGTCCTCCTGGGTCATCAGATTACCTGCCAGTTCCATGCAGGAGGTCATTGATTTCTGGGGAACCAGTAGAAATTCAAGTTAACCAATTTTAGTATAACTGAAAATGTTCCTAAGAATAATTAAACATAACCACAACAACCTAATTGGGCTTGAGACCTTCTGTGCTTATTAAGTGAGATTTCTTGCAACTGCTGACACTGCTCAAAAGTCAAAGACTACAAGGAATACTTTTTTTTTTCCCCCAAAGATTTTATTTATTTGAGAGAAGAGAGAGAGAGAGGGAGGGAAGGAGGGAGAACCAGACTCCCTACTGAGGGGCTTGATCCCAGGACCCTGAGATCATGACCTGAGCCAAAAAGCAGATACTTTTTTTTTTTTTTAAGATTTTATTTATTTATTTGTTAGAGAGAGAGAGAGAGAGCGAGCACAGGCAGACAGAGTGGCAGGCAGAGGCAGAGGGAGAAGCAGGCTCCCTGCCGAGCAAGGAGCCCCATGCGGGACTCGATCCCAGGACGCTGGGATCATGACCTGAGCCGAAGGCAGCTGCTCAACCAACTGAGCCACCCAGGCGTCCCCCAAAAGCAGATACTTAACACACTGAGCCACCCAGGCACTGCAGGAATACCCTTTTTAAGAAACTCCATAATTTTGAGAAGAGATAAAATACTGTAATTATTCTTAATGTCTTATCGGAGCTGTGCAGCACCCCATGTACATTTAACTACCCGACAAACTGGTTTGTTTACAGATCAACTACTCAATAAGAGGCCATATGCAGGAAAGCAAAACTACAGTTCTTGGCTAGACTGCTGATCGATCACTCAGTAATTACTCAAAATAGCCTATTATGTCATTTATATCATTCAGGAAATGATTTACATTTTAAAACCCCCATTTTGGGGGCGCCTGGGTGGCTCAGTGGGTTAAAGCCTCTGCCTTCGGCTCAGGTCATGATCCCAGAGTCCTGGGATCGAGCCCCGCATCAGGCTCTCTGCTCAGCAAGGAGCCTGCTTCCCCTCCTTCTCTCTCTGCCTGCCTTTCTGCCTACTTGTGATCTCTGTCAAATAAATAAATAAAAATCTTTAAATTAAAAAAAACAAAACATTTTTACCACAATTTTTAGAAAAACCTGTTGTTTAGAGCAGGGTCTGATATACTTAGGACGGATCACCTTCTCGTCCTAAAAAAAATGAATCAAATGTGAATTTACATTAAAATTCTTTTCAGTTATAAATATTTGTTTGGATTACTTTCAACACTGCTCAGGAGTAATGTAATACACACCACGTATATAATTTTAAATTTTCTAACAGCCATATTCAGAAAAGGAAAAAAGAAACAGGTAATATTAATTGATAATATACTTTGACCTGATATCCAAAATACTATCACATCAATATATAATAAATGTTAAAATTTGAGATACAGGGGTGCCTGGGTGGCTCAGTTGGTTAAGCAGCTGCCTTCGGCTCAGGTCATGATCCCAGCGTCCTGGGATCGAGTCCCACATCGGGCTCCTTGCTCGGCAGGGAGCCTGCTTCTCCCTCTGCCTCTGCCTGCCTCTCTGTCTGCCTGTGCTCACTCTCTCTCTCTCTCTCTAACAAATAAATAAATAAAATCTTTAAAAAAAAAAAAATTTGAGATACATTACATTCTTTTTTTTTTCCTACACAGTCTTCAAAATCTGATATGTATTTTACACTCAGAACACATCTAACTAACACATCACATTTGGACTAGTCACATTTGAAATCTGCAAAAGCTAGTGGCTACTGTATAAACAGCACAGTTTCAGATAATTCAAAGAGATTTCCTCACATCTAGGAAAACTTATTTCAAATGTTTTTGTTGTGGTTGTTATAAGTTATTATGGCTAACTCCTTTTATAGTGACATTTCTTTTTTTTTTTTTTTTTAAGATTTCATTTATTTATTTGAGAGAGAGAGAGAGAATGAGAGGAGAGAGGTCAGCAAGAGAAGCAGACTCCCTGCCTAGCAGGGAGCCCGATGTGGGACTCAATCCCAGGACTCAAGGATCACGACCCAAGCTGAAGGCAGTCGCTTAACCAACTGAGCCACCCAGGTGCCCTGCAGTAACATTTCTTTTTTTTTTTTATTTACTTGATAGAGATCACAAGTAGGCAGAGAGAGAGAGAAGGAAGCAGGCTCCCTGCTGAGCAGAGCCCGATGTGGGGCTCGATCTGGGGCTCGATCCCAGGACCCTGAGATCATGACCTGAGCCGAAGGCAGAGGCTTAACCCACTGAGCCACCCAGGTGGCCCCCCTGCAGTAACATTTCAATCAACTTCCCTGAAGATTAAGGTGTGAGTTCAAGCACAAAGAGTCCAAAACTCAGTGAAGAGCAGCTTTTATCTGCCTAAAAATACCTCTGGAGAGGAAGCCAAAAAGAGGTATATATCTCCCTTTCCACTCTGTAAGAAGGGAGCAGATTTCATTTGCTTGCCTCTTCTTCATTAATTTCTTCTTAACCTATCTAGGAGACCTTAGTTTTCTGAATCAGGAAGTGGCTAAAGCAAACCTGATGTTTCTTTCCTGTGACGAATATCTGTCTCCAGGGATAAATCAGGAACCTGACCTCTGGCATTCCAGTATTCAGAGTTTTCTGCAGAGTCTTAACACGCATTGCACACAAAGGGTTGGGGAAAGAAGCTTCCCCAGAGACAGGATGGACACATAAGGCTTCTGACCGTCTGGAGTTTAAGAAGTGGATTCTTAGATAAGGGCAGGGCCATGTGACTGACTTTTCAAATCTTGCTCTGCTGGATCTGCAAACCTGATTTGATTCTGTGATTTACAACCCAATAACGCCCAACAGAATACTTTTAGGGATACAATGAAAGGGGCAGTCTCCCTTACAGCCTAGTCAGCAGCTTTGTCCATTTTTCCCAAAGTCTCTCTACCCAATCTGGAGGACCCATTAATACTCAGTCACAATGCTGTGACCTGACATGGATCTGGGAGGAGGGCAGCAGGCCTATCAGGGAGAAGAAAAAAGTTCTACCTCCACTTAGTGGAAGTAGGGGAAAACAAGAAAGGCAGTATGTAGCAGAGGGAGCTAGGCTTACAAGAGGAAGATGAAATGAGTGGTTGAGAAATGTGCACCAAAAAAAAAAAAAAAGTGAGTCACTACTCTTGTTGCCAGTTACATGACAGGCCAGCAAGTGAGTCTGTTCAGTCTCCTGTGACAGAGAATGGTATTGAGAAGGCTCTTCACACACTCCAGTGAGGTTGCTTTAGAAGTAACAAGAGAGAAGAGGGGACTGGAATAATGAATGAGCAGCACGGATAGCTCTCATCTATCTCCTGCATAATTCACAAAATAATTTTCTTCTGGCAATACAAAGCTCCTATTGCAATACCATATTCAAAATAAATGAGACTATATAGCTCTGATGGTGTCAATATTAAGTCTCAAGCTCCTGCTTAATCCCAAGAAACAAGTGCTCAAGCAACTAGATATTAAGTTTCAAACAATTTTATCATGAAATCAGTAGGAAGTTTTAAAAAACATGTGGAAGAGTTTCTTATCCCTGTTTTGATAGGGTGCAGGGTAGCATGAATATGTGTATGGGGGAGGGGAGAAAGAAAAAAGGTGTAGAAAGGCACACAACATGCATATGTAGTATGATGAAATTTAACCAGAGACAAAGGAATTTTAGTTTTACCTCTCTCAGCTAAGCCAAACATTTATTTCAAGTTGAAGATCTAGATTCTGGTCATTCCTCTGGGCATCTGTGTAGAAGGATAGACCCTTCTCAAACATTCAATAAATTATTTACTGACCACATGCTATTCTGAGGCATTTTGCAAAGTGCAGCCCACCAGAATACAACCACTCACCAGAGGCCCACAAAGGAAAGCCTCTATTCTTTGGTAGGTAATAGTCTCCTATCTGCAGTTCTTCAGCAAAATAGTTAGCTAGATACAAACACTTTACTTATTATGGTCAGGCGCCTTTCCAAGTCATCCCTATGAGATGTAGTTCTCCAGGGAATTGGAAACTTAAAAAAAAAATGCTCAGTGTGGTTGATGAAAACGATGAGAAAGTAAGACCAAACTGTAAATGCTATGTTTATTCTTTGGGAGATTTTTTTTTTAAGTTTATTTATTTTTTAATAATTTCAACACCCAAGGTGGGACTTGAACTCACCACCCTGAGATTAAGAGTCACATGTTCTTCTTACTGAGCCAACCAAGCACCCCTATTCTTTGGGAGAGTCTTTTTTTTTTTTTTTTTTTTTTTTTTTAAGATTTTTATTTCTTTGTCAGAGGGACAGAGAGAGAAAGAGCACAAGCAGAGGGAGAAGCAGACTCCCCACCGATCAAGGAGCCTGATTTGGGACTCGATCTAGGACCCTGGGATCATGATCTGAGCCAAAGCCAGTTAACCAACTGAGCCGCCCAGGTGTCCCTCTTTGGGAGATTCTTAAAACAGCACAAATAGCAACAATTTATCAAAGGGCATAGTGTAAGACTCATTAAAATATGCAGACCAATTTGGAAAAAAAAAAAAGTCTTTAAGTCAGATACATTATATTAAATAACCAAGAATAAGATGAGCATGGGTTTGTTCTCCAAATGCTTTCATCTCAGTATCCCCATCTACCCTTACTCCCTGGACACTGGAGCTCCATAGAAACATTCAGATAGAATTCCCACAGGTAAAGGATCCTTTCCAGTGGCTCTGCCAGGGGATATGTAAGTCTTCACAGGCGTCTGAGGGAAATCTGAAGATATAATCAAGTTTATACGAAATGGGTATTTAAAAGCAACAAGCTATTTCCTTTTACCCCTGACATGATGAAATTTCCATGTTGGCAAATATGAAAAGCAGAGAATCTCTTCCTAGGACAATTAAATTTTTTCTGTCCTGAATTGTGTATTTTCCTTTTCAGTCATTACATTACCTTTCTCTTTTCTCAGCCCTCATACACAGCTGCCAAAGTGGAGAGTACCTGGAACTAGGTTATTCCTAAGAGGAAAAAGTGGTTTGTGCCCCTACACCAGGAGTATTTAATACAGTGACTATGCTTTAAAAATGGCAACAATAAGTTCCCAAGGACCCAGTAAAAGCATTTAGATCTTTCAGTTTCATTTGCTTCAGTTAAAAGCATCTTTATTTTTGTACGTGAATGTCTAACAGAGTGCTTTGGTAACAATACACAAACACTATGAATGGATGAATGGCAAGCTAGCTACATATAAAAAACATCAAAGATTAGATAGTAGGCAGTTTTGAAAAGTAATCCAAAACACATAACATTAATTTTTCAGAGAGTAACAGATCATTTGCAATATACTTCCATCCTAGAAAGGGCATTTCTGCTCTACATAAGGGCCAAATGAACAACAGATGTAAAAAATGCCATCTTCATTAAGTGGGTTCTATGCGGAAAGAAGTCTCCTTTCCTGGAGTCTGAATAGATTTGATCAAAATCACCCACAGCTGTAGTCCACATTATAAAATCACATCAAGTCCTCTGTGAACATTGTATCTTAGCAGATACTAATCAAAGAAAAGTGAAATCACTTTTACCAAGAACACAAGGTCAGGAAAAGAATGCTGTGATTCTGCTAAACTCAGAAGCTGCCTCAATACAGGTGTCCTCTTTTAAGCCCTCGGGCTCTCATCCTTTCAAAATGACCACTCCTCCTTCCATCTCAGGCCTCCAAGGCCTGTTCTGCAACTAATGGGACACCTTTCGATACGTTGGAAGCCTCAGGCTCCTCCACGCCTTATCCCTACCAGATTTCTACTCTCTCGCGGACTCTGGCAGCATTTTGAGGGGAGGGGGGAGTGAGAATATATACATATAATTTTTTTTTCTCTCTCTCACACACACGTCCAGGAACTGACAGACCAAGGCTTGGGGCCTAACCCTGTTCCCCTCAACCCAACCTTGCTCTTGGAAGGGCTGGCTCTGCGTTAACCCTTGAGCTTCCACAGCCCCAACTAGTGCTGGTTCCCGTGGCCCTTTCCTGTTTCTCGCTTTGGCTGTTCGGGCTCTCGGCCGCAGCTCACACACAACTTGCTTCCCGTCAGTAGAATCCTTGGAGGCTGGGAGCAGGCCTAGAAGACCCTCCCAGGCGACCTCCGGGATCGGAGATGGAGAGGCCCCAGCGTCCCTCCACCGACTCCGGCTCTTTCACTGTCCACGCCCCAAACTCGGTCTTTACCTAGGCTCCGCGACCACCTCGGCCACCCTCCGAGCATCCCGCGCGGCGGCCCAGGCTTTCCCAGCCCCCGGCTTCCGAGCTTTCTCTGCACTTCTGCTTCCGGTGCTCGGCCTCTCCTCCGAGCCGGCCCCACCGGCCCGCGCCCCGGCCCCGGCCCTCCGCGCCGCTCGCTCGCGGACTCTCACCGCTCGAAGAGCAGCCGCACGGAGAATATGCCCGCCGCCACTGGGAATGCCGAGAAGACGTGCCGCGCCCGCGGGAAGCCGTAGCCGTCGCCGGGCCCCTCAAGGTCGGCCCAGCTCACGTTCTGAGGCAGCCAGAAGCGTTCGCTCCACAGCCAGCCCCACAGCAGGCCCAGGGCTCCAGCCGCCGCTGTCGCCATCTTACGCCCGCCCCGCGGCCACCGCCGCCACAGCCTCAGCTGCAGCCTCAGCCAACGGAACCCGCGAGGAGGCGGCCCCGGGGCGGGGCCCGACCGGCAGCCACCCTGTTCCGGCCCCTTTTCGTCCCCGGCAAGTCTCAGCCCGCCTCCGTCGTGGGGCCGGGCCTCTTCACCGCCCATCTCCGCTCCACGCCCACCCACCTCCCTGACTGCGGCCCCCGGGGCCGCCTCTCCTTAGGACCCCGCCCCCGGCCTGGCCACGCCCCACTTCCCCATCCCGCCTCCATCCCGTCCCGCGGGCCTTAAGCTCTGGCCCCGCCCATTTTTGCCTAGGGTTTCGGCAACTCTTCCCTTTCTTCACTGTCCTCCAGCCACGGCCACACCCCTATTTCAGGCCTAGCTCCCTGAAGGGGAAGCTTCTCCGTCTCAGCCCAGACGTTCCAAAGGCTGTTACCGCTTCCCGGCAGTCCATACCTACATCTCTGCCCCCAGCCCCAGTCACTGGGGCCTACATCTTCTCAGATCCGCCTAAACTCTCCCCACCTGTAGCGTTTTGTGCTCCCAACTTTTGACCTTCCTTCGTGTCTTTCCATGATCTCAATTCCGTTTCCCTGTTTTATCTCTTAAAATGGACTTTTGAAAATCCTTTTATTTTTCTCATGGGTAAAAGGAAATGGAAGATATCCAAAGGATATTATGCAAAGAATAATACAAAGGGAAAAAATAAATGATGGCCAATATTTAAGGAGGCTGACAGTGCCAGGTACTGAACATTTTACACCAGTTTTTAACACCATCATCCTATGAAGTATTTACTATTTTATCGATGGGTAAATTGAGGTCCAGAGAGGTTAAGCAGCTTTCCCAATGTTAGATAGAATCGTGTAGACCTGGACTTCCCATCTAGAGAGTTTTTAGACTCTGGAACCCTGAGCCCTTATCTTATAAACCTTCTTAATATTAGGTTTCCACATTAAATATTTAACTTTTGTGGATCTACATAAACAAGAAGGGGAGCCATAAACAAGAAAACTTCAAAAAGCTAAAATTCAGGGGCGCCTGGATGGCTCAATGGGTTAAAGCCTCTGCCTTCGGCTCAGGTCATGATCCCAGGGTCCTAGGATGGAGCACCGCATTGGGCTCTCTGATCCGTGGGGAACCTGCTTCCTCCTCTCTCTCTGCCTGCCTCTCTGCCTACTTGTGATCTCTGTCTGTCAAATAAATAAATAAAATCTTTAAAAAAAAAAGCTAAAATTCAAAATTGTCTCTCAACTGTTGGAGATTCCTGAACCCTGAGTGCGATCTGTTTAAACCCTAAACCCAGCTGCTAGGTTAATTACCACAGGCTAACTAGAATGATCTGAAAAGAAGATTAAAAGAATTGAATCTCTACTTCTTGTTCAAGGACAGATAAAGTAACTTTACAACCAGTAAGGCATGCTTACATCAGAAGTTAGAGTTTCAAGGGGAGAGGAAGGAGGTGGGGGGAGGTCAAGGGAACCATCCTAAAGTTGACTAAGTTTGTTTTAGCTCAGTGGCTCTCAAACTTAGGTTACCACAGCTTGGATATTAGCTTGTCCCATCTCTCACAAGGAGAGTTTACTCAAAGTTTTCTGGACCCCATCCACAGAAATTCTGATTCAGGAGGTGAATCAGGGTGGGGCCTATGATTTATATTTCTCACTTCTAATAAACTCATAGGCAATGCCACTGCAGCTGGTCTGAGAACCACTGCCTGGAGCCATTTTTGTCTTAACGCAGCAATAGCTAAATGGTAACTACCCTCTATTCAAGGTACATTTTAAAAAGGTAAACTTGGGGGACACCTGGGTGGCTCAGTTGGTTAAGCGGCTGCCTTCGGCTCAGGTCATGATCCCAGCGTCCTGGGATCGAGTCCCACATCGGGCTCCTTGCTCGGCAGGGAGCCTGCTTCTCCCTCTGCCTCTGCCTGCCACTCTGTCTGCCTGTGCTCTCTCTCTCTCTCTGACAAATAAATAAATAAAATCTTTAAAAAAAAAAAAAAAGGTAAACTTGGGGCACCTGGGTGGCTCAGTCTGTTAAGCGTCTGCCTTTGACTCAGGTTATGATCCTAGGGTCCTGGGATGGAGCCCCACATCAGGCTCCCTGCTCTGCAGGAGGCCTGCTTCTCCCTCTCCCTCGGCCTGCTGCTCCCCCTGCTTGTGCGCATTCTGTCAAATAAATAAATAAATCTTAAAATAAAATAGTAAACTCTCCTTGATCCCATAGGATTTCAAATCAGAGTCCCAAGGAACAAAGAATATACTAACTTGGCATGCAGGAACTAGCACACAGTGATGTTGCTCTCAAGGTCTATCCACCCAAAAACCACATTTGTACCATTTCTCAACCTCTTGGCTGTTAGAAAATATATAGTTGACAAAATATGTAATGAGAGCAAACTTTGTACAGCTTTCACCTTGTTCAGCAGTGATCCAATCAGCAAGCTAGTGGAAGGAACTAAGCTGGCCCTATAGTAGTCATTAAGAGTCTCCTTAACCATCTCAGGTCCTAAGCTGGCCCCTTTTCTTGCTTCACCAACAGAAAAGCACATCATCTCGTTGCCACCACTGACATACAAAGCCCAAACAAATCACCCTCAGAGAGCTAAACACTTTGTTTGGCTACAGGTGCTTTTGTTTTCTAAAGAATGTTTAGTATTATCTGGTCATTCTCTCTCTCTCTTTTTAAAAGATTCTATTTATTTGACAGAGAAAGAGCACAAAAAGGGGGAGCAGCAGGCAGAGGAAGAGGGAGAAGCAGCCTTCCTGTTGGGGAGGGGCGGGGATGTGAGGCTGGATCCCAAGACTCTGGAATCATGACCTGAGCCGAAGGCAGACACTTAACCAAGTGAGCCACCCAGGCACCCCTCTGGTCATTCTCTTGATAAGAACAATTTTTTATTACATTGATATGGAGCTGGTCCTTGTTTCTACTCTCTGTACCTATGTCTATCTTAGCCCTTGAAAGGCAAAGAAAACGGTTCTTCTAAAATTAATCTCAGTCCCTGCATATCTGATTAATGGTGACATATTCAACTAATACCCATAAGTGCTGGCCATAGACACACAGACTTTTTTGTATAAAATCAGTAGATTCGTTGAGTACCATGTGGATGGGCTGGAGTATCAGTGAGTCACACAGTAAATGTAGCTAAAATCAAGCCAGGGTTGGATATTTTATGGATGTCATCCTGGATTAACTGTTGAGTGAACAGGGCTTTCTAAATGACTTCAGGGGCACCTGGGTGGCTCAGTGGGTTAAAGCCTCTGCCTTCAGCTCAGGTCATGATCCCAGGGTCCTGGGATCAAGCCCGCATCGGGCTCTCTGCTCAGCAGGGAGCCTGCTTCCCTTCCTCTCTCTCTGCTTGCCTCTCTGCCTACTTGTGATCTCTCTCTGTCAAATAAATAAATAAATAATATTTTAAAAATAAATAAATAAATAAATAAATGACTTCAGCCTGGGGCCCAGATGGGGCCAAGAGCAGAAAGTAGTACCCTGCCATCCATTTGGAAGACCAGGCATGACCCTGGAACATACAGTGAGTGACCCTGGAAAAATGTAACAGATGACTCAAAAAGCATGCCCATCTTCAAGGTAATTCACACTCCCATACTTCCACTAAAAAAAAAAAGTGTTGGGTGGCCCAGTCAGTTAAGTGTCTGCCTTCAGCTCAGATCATGATCCCTGGGTCGTGGGAGCAAGCCCTACATCGTGCTCCCTGCTCAGTCGGGAGTCTGCACCCCCTGCTTGTACTCTCTCTTTCAAATAAATAAATAAATGATACTTTTTTTTTTTTTAAGATTTTATTTATTTATTTGAAAGACTGAGATCACAAGTAGGCAGAGAAACAGGCAGAGGGAGAGGAAGGGAAGCAGGCTCCCCGCTGAGCAGAGAGCCCGATGCGGGCTCGATCCCAGCACCCTGGGATCATGACCTGAGCTGAAGGCAGAGGCTTTAACCCACTGAGCCACCCAGGCGCCCCTACCTTTTTTTTTTTTTTTTAAGTGCTTTAACTATTGGGGCAGTTGCCTCTAGTGGAAAGGAAATCAAACAACCAACTATTCCTCTGCACAGAGTGGAAAACACATACATCTTCAAGTAGAGGCATTTGGAAATTCCCTTTAGCGTGTTAGGCATAATTGCAAGGTGAATTGTTAAATGTTGAGTACAGTGAATAATAAAAAACCACTAACTGACTTTGAATGGCTAAAACAAACAGCTCATTTTGAATGTACACACTAATTTTCTTGACAAGTTGCCCTCAGTTTTTAAGAAAAATTTGTCCTTCTTTAGGGCAAATGAGCACCCATGATTGACCCAACACCACCACCTAGTGGTTAGATATACTCATAACACTTTCCCATTTTAAGTGTAAAATGCACCAGACCCATTTGCCTTTTCTTCCCAAACTGCTCAGGTAAAAGGAGGTCCTGGGAGACTGTCACATCGTAAAATAAAAATGGGAAAGGAACATTGAAAAGTTCAAATGTAAATTAAAAGCTTTATTGAATAAAAATGTTTCAGACTAAGCAAGACTGTAAGAAAGCAGAATATTTTACATCTCTAAAAAATATTAGAGCTATATCTCTAAAAATGGAGTACAAAGAAGTCTATAGCTTAAAATACCTCTCTCCCCCACATAGATTTGGAATATCAATTATGTACAACAAATGTACTCAAGTTTATAATAGTCTGAAACCTTAACTACTAGAAAACCATCTTCCCGAAAAAAGGCCTATAATTGGTTTAATTGCACCCTGGAAATACTGTTTGCCATAAAAATCAATACATTTCAGAGCTGGCAAATATTTTAAAAACTAGTGTCCCAGAAAGGGGATATCAGAAGTGGAATATCGGGTCTGGAAGTCTGGGCTCAAGTGGTTTAAGGCAGTTTTTTCTGTTATTCCTCCTTTAAACTCCTCACTTTGCTTTAGCATGCAACATGGCAAACAACAATACAAAAGATCTTACAAAAATATTGCAGCTTTCAGTATATTAGAAGCTGCATAGAGACCACCAAAGAAGAAAGCAATCACTTGGGGTCTAGTCAAACTTCCCTGGCAAATACCAGAGCTTACAGGAGAGATAGTGGATCTCTCCAAGCACCAAATGTGCTCAAGTGCCCCCAAAGAATGGTGGTGTTGTATCTCAAGAATCCTGGTCAGGATATTATTTCAAGAAAAGGATGCATAGCGATAAATCCTCCACATCTATCAAAGTAAGAAAATTAACCTAAAAAACCTAAAAAATTTTAAAGATTAAATATTGGATCTCTTAACAGACAAATACTAAATAATTAAATTGGTACTCATTTAAAAACATACAAACTGTGCCCTTTATACTAAAGTGCATTCAGTCATAATGTTTAGGTCTCTAAACCCCTTCTGTATGTTCCCTAATTCCATAGTTGAATTTTTAGCATAACAATGTGCTAGTAATCATCTATTTTTGTATTGCCTTTTGGGAATACACAGGGGTCTGGACTTATCAGTTGGCATATTCCCCCCCTCACCATAAGACCTTAAAGCACTTATGTATATTATCATTGCTGAAGTAGAGGACTTAAGTAATATTATCTCTAAAACTTAGAATTGGTTCACTTAAGCTGCAGTATGGGATTTTTTTTTTTTTAAAGAACTCTTCCAAAATTACTTGCATGTAAATTACAGTTCATGCTAAGATACCTGTGTACGTGCATCACTGTGAGAAAAGGCAGAGGCTCACTAACACGAACACAAATTTAAGGCCCAGCACCACTTGTGGCCTGTCATTCCTCACCCTCATCCTCATCCTCATCATAGTACCGATTTCTCTTTATCTGTTCCTCCACTGACAGCTCTTGAACTACTTCTTCCTCCCAGAATCCCACATCCTGGGATTTCTGACTTGGGGTAGTGAATTCCTTCAGGGAGGTATCATCTGCAAAGCTGGACCAATTTGTAGACTTGGGTTCCAGCGGAAACTGCTGCTTAAGGCTTCCTTCATCTTCATCTAAGTTTGCACCATTTTCTGTAAGATTCTCACTCCCCATCTCAAAACTATGATCTTCCTTACTTCTTCCCCCCATCTCCCCTCCTCTAGATTCCTGGTTTTGCCAGGTGGTTTTTCCCACACTACCATTCTTCTCAGAGGTATGGGCATTTTCCACTTGTTTCCTTTCTGCTGTCACTCCTCCTGTGAGCTCCTCACTCTGCTCTGACATGCTCCAGCCTTTCCTTATGGGTGGGGACAAGATTTTTGGGCTCTTGACCGAAGTGGTTCGAAATGAAGCTGCTACGGTGAATGGGCGGCTTCTTTCTTTCAGTGAAGAAGATCGTCTTAGCTTCTTCAGATCCAGATCGACGTCCTCAGGAGCGTCGGGCTTGCTGATTTCATCCTCAGGAGGCCATTTGGGCTTGGATACTTTGATCCCTTCCTCCAAGATACTTCCTGAACTACCAAGTTCAGTGGGAGGTGGCCAGGCAATCTTTAGCTTCTTGGTTTCAGCTGGCTTGTCTTCTTTCTCTGGCTGAGAGGAGGCCTTGGCTTCCATGGTTGCTGTCAGCACACCCACCTTAGCAATAGGGGCATCTTCTACCCCTGGGCTCTGAGGGGTCTCCCCTGCATTTGAAAGCTGGGCTGGTCTCTCCAAAGCCACTTCATTTTCATTTTTGCTTGCCCACAGATCCTTGTGTGGTCTGTGCCCAAAGCCTTCATCATAGTTGCCTTTAGCTTTAAAGAGCTGATTGAAGTGAGGCTTGCAGTAGATTCTCCCGTGTAAAGATGCATATGTTCCTAGACTGTTGTTAAAAGAAAAAGAGCATAAAGTTAATAGACTTGTATACTCTTATTTATACTAGCAGGCTGAAATCTGGCAACTGCAGTATTTTCAGAAGATGCTAATATCTTAGAAAATAAAAGCACACTCACCACCTAGAATTCTTTACCCCCTCCCTTTCAAGCACATGTGTTTTATTGCCTTTATAAAAACATGCTCATTTCTAGGCCTGAACCTTCACAAGACATTCTTTCATGTGGTATATCTTCCTATTTTCAAATGGCTTCATTCCCTTCTCTGTAAACTGTCAAAAAACATTATTTCTTCCAAGAAGTCTTCCCTAGGTAAGCCCACCTGTCTCTAACCACTCACAGGTTTCCTATTTACAATCTATAACTACTCTCAATGATATTCCTTTGTATAAAGTTGGATCATTTTCCTCGTTCCCTTTTTGTGTTATAATTTAAAAAGACATCTCTATAGGAGTAGGTATAATGCTCTGCAAATAGTCTGTTCTCACTAGATGGATATGGTGAATAGGAGCCCAGTGAGCAGCAGCCAGGAAGGAAATCTACTCTAATATCAGTGCTGGACAGGCCTTTAGGAAATTTGGTGTCTCTTGCAGGGCAACACATTTTATTTTTGTTGTTGTTGTTTTTTAAAGATTTTGTTTATTTATTTGACAGACAGAGATCACAAATAGGCAGAGAGGCAGGCAGAGACAGAGACAGGGGGAAGCAGGCTCCCAGCTGAGCAGAGAGCCCGATGAGGGGCTCGATCCCAGAACCCTGGGATCATGACCTGAGCCGAAGGCAAAGGCCTTAACCCACTGAGCCACCCAGGCGCCCCCGGGGAACACATTTTAAAGGAGATGTAAAAATAATAGCATTTCCACAAGAGATGTAAAAATTCAGAAACTTAGAAAAATATGGTTTGGAGGAAAAAAAACTAATACCAGGCGCAGAAAAAGAAACAACGAGAAGTAGTTACAGAGGCACATTTTGGCTCAATAGGAGGGAAAGTTGTGGAGCTAGAGCTATCTTACACTGGAAGTAGATAGTTGGGTATCACCCCTTGGGGGGCCACACAGATGCCAGCACATCTTTCAAGAGTATCTTAGAAGGAATGCTTGCTCTGAAAAGAAAGCTAGAGGAAGTGGCATCCTAGTTACTTTCTTCTCTAAGACTCTCTGATTTAAATGAGTTAATATGGAGTATGTCCCCAATTTGTCACATATCTTTTTTTTTTTTTTTTTTTTTAAGATTTTATTCATTTGGGAAAGAGAGAGAGAGCAAGAGTGGGGTGAGTGGCAGGGGAAGAAGCAGGCTCTCTGCTGAGCAGGGAGCCTGATATGGAGCGCAATCTTGGGATTCCAGGATCATTACCTGAGCCGAAGGCAGACACTCAACCAACTGAGCCACCCAGGCACCCTGACAAGTATACTCTTAAGATTTCCTAACTTTATGATTCTGTGAGACCAAGGGGGATATTCTACTAATTTAAGTCACAAGGGGTTTTACCTGCCACCCATAGGATTTAAGCTCCACATAAATTAAACATGTAAATTAAAATATCAATGTACCAAGACATTCCAAACATCACTCTCACTTGATATGAAATACTCATTACTAAATGGTAATTTTTACTTTCTTCAAGGACCTTTAACAGTGCACTCTTGTACAAGAGCTTCTAGTACCAGAGCTCTAAAAGCCAAAGACTCCTTCCTGTGGTCCAGCGACACAGAGAGATAACTCACTCGGTTGGCTTACCTAAGTTTGTTGTTGCAGTAGGAACAACGGAAGCAGCTGACATGAAACACCTGCTGGTTGGCCAAGAGACGCTCCATCGGATAGACTGTCTTCTGACATTCCACACAAGTCTCTCTTGCAGGTATCTGAAACTTCTAGAAGGAAAAGGGTAACATTAGCACAGGCAGGGATGAGTTTGTACTTTGCTGAGATGTGCCCTGGTTTTACTTTGTTAGCTAAAGGCTCCCTTACCTGTCAATTCTCATAGGAACACTAAGCCTGTTACGATTCTATCAGCTGACTCTTTAAAGCCAGAAAGCTCTCCTGCATCCCTTTCCCCGACTGGCTGGCTGCCCCATATGTAGCAGCCACTGAGGCAGGACTACAGAGGAAGGCTTGGACAGGCCATCATATACACACAGAAGTACACACAAAATGGTTCCACGGACAGGAAATTAGGAGAAAATGTCATCACACACAGAAGTTTGTTTGATTCAAGTGCCTGGTAAAAGCAGGACAGACTTTTAAAAGAACAGATTCAGAAGGGGATAAATTTAAAGGAGAGGAAAAGCACTGGACTTTGGGAATTGGGAGAAGACAATTTGATAAAGCATCTTTTAGTGTCTTCCACTTATAATCTTGACTTAGCATAATATTTTATCCATTAGGCACAAAATTTTTAAGTAAGTCAAAACTGACATGTAAATTAATTAATTTTAAAGAGACAAACTATTTTATTAGGACTCCAGAAGAATGCATAGCCCAACAAAGCTATAGGTTCTATAATTTTTTCAGAAACCAATGGAGAGGGGCATCTGGCTGGCACAGGTGGGAGAGCATGAGAACTCTTGATCTCTGGGTTGTGAGTTAGAGCCCCATGTTGGGCATGGAGCCTACTTAAAAAACAAACAAACAAAACCCCCCAAAAAACAATGGAGAAATCTATTGTAATGGGGAGTGAAAGATCATAACAGACTGGGAATTCACAAACTGTCTGTAAAGTGTGGAATAAAAGCAGGGTGAGCACAGCTCTTTTAGCTGGTAATCCCAATCCTAAAGAAAATAAAATAGTTGGTATTATAGCACTGATGAAAGTTAGAATTCCCAAAAGGCAGTTTTTATTTAAGAAATGGTTACTGGGCTACTAGGCGCTAGGGGGTAAGAAGACCCTAGGTATATGTAAATAACTCTTGACTTGCTCCAACAGAAACACCTTTCCAGCAAATGCAGGAGCAGCTTGGATTAAGGTCGCAGGAAGCTCTAATGGGCACCTGGGTGAGAGGTGGGGTGGGGGTGGGGTGCTCTGCAGCCAAGACCTGCCTGGTGGTAAATAATGCAGATTAGTCCCAAGGTCCAGGACTTGAGTGGTTAAGATAAGCCAAAAATAAACCAGGTTACAGGCAAGATAGAATTTTCATTTAAAAAAACCTGAAAATAGTTCCGTAAAAAATTCAGACTGCTGGTTCGGTTACTACATGATTCACCAGGAGGTAAAGCAAAAAATAGGAATGGTTTCCCAAATGGATCTGGACAGGAAACAAAAGTAGAAAATGGCAAAAAAAAAAAAAAAAAGAAAAGAAAAGAAATAAAAAAAGCCATAAAGGGAAATCTCTATAAAAGGGAGTTTAATAGAGTTTAGTGGTAAACTCCCAAATAGCACCAAACGATTGAAGAACGAAGGAAAAGAACTGAATGGAAATGGCTCCTCAACAGCCCCCTTCAATTCCTAAGGTTAGAGCCCTAAAAAGAAAAACTGAAATAGTCAAAGACAAGTTCAACCTAGTTTATCAAGCACAAGGGAGGTATTTAAATATGATCAAATGTTATTATGACTGAATGCTGTTGGAAGCAATCAGGGCCTTATCTGGAGCTCAGAATTCTTATATGGACACTTCTAACAAGATAGGACTCAGTGGAGATGTCACTGCATAGTTTTAATTAGGTTTTCTCTAAAAAGAACTAGGTTCTTGTCTAGCAAGCAGGAAATATATTAAAATGCAAAATAAAATTTGGGTGTAACAGTACAGTTGACAGCATGGGAGAGACCCTGTGCAGATCACAATTCACATGATGCAAAAGTCAGAGGCCAAATGTATCTATTTCTCAGACTGAAACTTTTTCAGCTGCAGTGCAGGGTGGCTTCCGCATTTTGAGCCCTTGACTTAGGAGGACAGCATTCCTTCTGGGCAGTGAAGACATAGCAGGAGACAGGAATCTCCCAGGGTCCAAGAGGAGAGGGGTATGACCGTGCTCACGGGGAATGGAGAGATCTGGAGCCCGCCTTCCATCACACACACACAGAGGACACACTGAAGGAGGGTGCGGCCCCGGGAACAGAAAGGAGAACCTGAGAGAAAGCTGAAAGCTGAGCTCACGTTAGGAGGAAAGTGGAAGGCAGGAGCAGAGATTAGGTACCCGAGGAGCAGGAAGCAGAAGCTGCAAGAGACAAACAGGAACCTTCGGTGAATACACAGCATTGGGGGAGGCCCTGGGGTGCTTCACTGCAGCTGAGCTGAAACTCAGGTACAGACTCAGATCCAAGAATAAGACCACATCTTCTTGCCTTTTCAAGTAATTCTGCTAATTGTGGCAAAACCAGCCTCACTCCTGCCTACCTGAGGCTGGAACCTGGCCCAGCTCAGGAGAGAGAGCTGTTCTGAGCCTTCACCCACACAAGGAGTGTCTCATTAACAATTCTTTAGTGTCTTACTGCCTCCCACACCTGACCCACACTGGCTCTCCCTTGAATGGGGCTTCACCCAGTGTGTGAAAATCCATCCCTCCTTAACATCAAATAAATCGATTGCTAGCCCAAACACCTGACTAACCACAAGCTTCTAAATAACCAGACCTAGCAGAGGCCCATTATTCCTATCCAGTTTTTACATAGACCTTTTCCAGTATTATTTAATGTTTATATCGCAGCTGCCCAAGGGCTTTCCAGTTTCATAAAGTCAAGAGGATCCCAATCTGGTAATATGCCAAATCAGATGGCGGCGTCTGTGCCTTCCCTTTACTTCCTCTGTCCCGGGCTCTCAGCCACTTTTCTGTAATTGCCCCCATGTCTATTCAGACGACAGGAAGCAGAGTCAGTGCCCAAAAATCTCTACCATTATGGTAGGCCTGGCAAATATCCTGCCCATGCCTTCATGGTATGCTCAGACTTGGCACGGCCACGTTGAAAACATTGCCAGTATTAGAATTTTAGACATTTTTTTAATCTTTAAAATATATTTTTTTCCCTAGGTCAGATGTTTTTCATCTCTCCTCCCTCACTCTTTTTCACGTGTAGAAACGACAGCACTGTTCCTTATCAAAGCTCCCACAGTCAGTAACAGAATTAAAATTAAAACTCAGAATTCTTGATTCACAAACCAATAGAGCATTTTCTAAATTGTCCTGGCATGCTAATTTTCCGTAACTAAAGGAAACTCTTTGGGGAGGAGAGCAGATGCTAACCCAAATGAAAATAATCTCACTCTAGCAGTTTGAACCAAACTAAAGTCCTCACTTTGTTTCAAATTCTAATATGTAGATAGTGTCTCTGGATGGTAATATTTACATAACTGATGTTCATAAACACTGTCATGTCTTTCCCATATGAAGGATCTTACAGGCCCTCTGTTGATCAGCATCTATGCAAAGCTATTTTTCTAATAAATGTGTATGGCTTTCCCTACGTTCTTTCACCCTCTTATCTTATGCACCTATTTCAGTCTAATGAAAGCTCTAGTTGGGAGATTGTAGATACGTTTATATTTATATGTATATGTAATATATATAAACAACATACATATATACGGGAGACCTGGCAAGAGTCAGTGAAGCTAACTAGCCTTTGGACATGGTGAAGTCAGAAGAAAATTCTGTACTGATGTCAGGCTTCCATTCCTCAGAACACCACAAAATGCCTTTCATTCCCTCGTTTCCAATCTGTGCAAAATATCTAGGTAATTAAACTGAAATTCTTCATATACAGTAAATGGGTGGGCCAGCTCTGTGCAGCCTTAACCCTTCCCATGGCTTTCCGTGAAACTCTTTTTGACAGCATTTTGGAGATATTCACGTCTTAAACAGACTGCTCTACATGTGGAGGAATGAATGGTTTGTGTTCTGATAAAGCAGGAATAATGGAGATAGTAAGAAACGACTCTAGATGTCCTTCCAGCATAGTTCTAATGGCTTTGCAAAATAGCATAAAACCTCCTACCCTGTCCATAGAGGAAGGGACAGCCAGAAGGGCACAGACAGGATGCCAGAGTGCGTCCTCTCATGCAGTCTGCTATGTTTTCTCTCCACATCTTTCAGCAGGACCAGCCAAGGAAGCCTTGGCTGTCCTAGTGGGGGCAAGTGGGTGTTCTCAGAGCTGGCCACATCTCCTCAGCTTCTTCCTCTCTATCCTCCCCACCCTGGAAACATTTAGGGGATACCTTCTCTCAGTAGAGGGACTTAAAGCCTACGAGACCTCTGGGTCTCTTGAGTAGAAAGGTCCTGATCTACCTTATAGGGTCCACTGAGCTCTGCTCCCAGACTGTTTTTGTTTGTTTGTTTGTTTTTGTTTTTGAGAACGAACCTTCAACTTCAATTTCATTAGCACCACGTCTCATCAACTGAGCCATCTGGCCAGTGTTCCAAAGACACAAATAAAACTCTTACTTGTAAAGTCTAGTATCATTTTATTTTATTTTTTTTACTTTACCAAGCTAAAGTTTGAAACGAATCGAATCTCTACCTTAGATGTCCCATTTTTCAACAACAGACAGATAGGCACTAAGGAACAGTTTTTCCAGTATGTGTGGGGCCTAGAAATCTATTCTGAGTGAACAAGTTTATTCTGGGCTGTATGTAATTTCCCCAAGTGGAGGAACAACTTCTGTCGCATGGTCTATAGCCGTGAGACCAGTGACGCCAGCGGGTCTTCCTATAAACACTGAAGTGTATATATATATACACACTTGCCTTCAGAATGTAAAGGATAAATGTGAGGAGGAGAAAATAAACTACCCTTAGATAAAAGTGGAGATGTGATGGAGTCCCATCTGTAATCATTTGAGCTTTGGACCACAGGCAAACACACGAGACAGGCCGATTTACTCCAGTCTTTACACAATGTTCAAAACCTGAAGTGTCTGTCTGGTGAAAACAGGCCTGTCTGCATTCTCCTGCTGAGTGTCTGGGGCCAAAGAACAGGCCTGGGTCTCAGACAGGTGCAGGGAGAGCTTCATCTCCACCTCCTCTCATCCCTGGTATGCTAGGGAGGACCTAAGTGAGGTGCACTCTGTCACTCATCACTCAGCAGCTCAGACCCTGGAGTCTGAATCAAGGAAGAATCTCAAAAGGCCAACCCAGTACCAAGAGGTCTGACCTAGCAGTTGAGGGAGGGAAACAAGCCTGGGTTGAGAATTCACATGTCCTTAAGAACAGATTTTAGTTTTTAGACAAGCCATGGAATTTCGCTAGGCCCCCAGTCCATGGCCAAGTCAGATTTACTGGCTTGTTCTTGATCCACAACCACAACTCAAGGACTCATATCTGGGCAGGGTCGCTGTCGGAGAAGAAATTAACCCTACGGCATCTGCTACTTTGTTGGGCTCTAGATACTGGACAAAGACAATGCTGATGACAGCATGAGCTGGACTTTAAGGCCGCCAGAAGTACGGGTCACGTTGAATACACAGGCAGCTCAATCACTGCAACTCCACCCTTCCTCCCTTTACCTGTTTTCTCTTGCTACTTTCCTCACCTTTTGCTCTTCAATAAACCTAACTCAACTCATGAATCTCAGCTTCCCATAAATTTTTCATTTACATTCTTTACTCCACCCCTTTCCCTTTTCTAACTCCAGATTGTGTCCCCTTTTCTCCTTTTGTTCCAAACTTCCATCTATGTCCTCTTCTCTTCCTCCTTTTTGTGCACTAGCACTTTCATCAAGGCACCAGTCATGCCCACAGTTGAGAGGTCCAAGCGCAGCTGATGGGTCCAGGAGGTTGGGGCCTGGGCCTTTACAAACCATCAACACACCAATTCTACCTACTAAAGCCTTTCTTTGAAATGTCAAAACTTTCTAAACAAAGCCCACCTACTAAAGAGAGCACCAGAGGAGAAAGACACTAAAGAAGTGTGCCTATGTTTGGTTATTAATCCACGTGGCTAAATTTGCACTACACTAGCAAAGCATTTCATTGAAACAAGTCAGGTAATGAAGTCTAATGTAGGTATTGAGGGTTTTTTTTAACCTTTCCTTTTATGAGAGTATATATTTATTCATATAAATATATGGGAAAAGACTTTTTAAAAACTGGTGAATAAAAGGTGGCCAGAGATTGAGTGGCCTAGTAAAGTTTTCTTAGGGTACAAAACTTTTATATATTCCTTAACATCTAATATTATATATCCTAGTATGAATGTTATTGAATGCCCCATTTTACAGCAAATGGGATGGACAACCCCCACTGCAACGTACACATTCTTTTTTTAAAGAAGCTAACCACCAATCATGTTACTGTCAAGTTCTTCAGACCAGGGGGCCACTCTCTCTAAGCTGACATGCACATCCCCATCCAACAGGCTGATTTAGTTTAACAGATTTCTTGACTTTCCCATTTTGTGGTCTTTTGCCCATTCACAGATTTATGGACTTGGGCATTTTTTCCCCTCAAAAAAAATTAAATAAGTAGATCCCATATCATTTTCTTTAACTTTGGGTTTCCCTAAAACTTTCATGAATTTTCCAGATTTCAAACTGAGAGCTATTAGTGAACCTCTCCTCTCCAGGCTCAAATATCTGAGCAGAAGAAACAAGATTTCCAGTATAAGTGACTGGCCTAAGTATGCCCTTACTTGATGTTTTCATCCCCAGGAAAGCAAAAATGGGTTATAATGAACATAATGATATAAGGTGCAATGAGCTCTACTAGTAAACCAATGTCTAAAGGCTCCAAGAGAAATTGCCACCATACCTTCACCGCTTTGGGAGGGGAATTTTCAGAAAGGCTGGAGGCTCTGGCATCTGGATTTAGTGGCTTGGGATGGACAGGCTGCTGGACCTCACTCTTGAACTGGGAGTTACCTGTTTGAGTTACAAAAGGAAGACATTTTATAATACCTCAAGGGAAGTCTCAGAAAGATCCCTCCCCAAAGCAGAAGTTGGACACCAAAGAGAACTTTGCAACACAGGAGAACACAGCCCTTCTAATACTAAAAGCTATGCTCTTAAGTTCTGAGCTGGGAGGCTTTCTAACCCTTTGCCATACACTGCAGAAATCCAAATCACCAGATCTATAGACCTTTCTGCCCGTGCTCCCCCTCCCACCCTGTCCCTCCACCCCCCCACCCTGATTTGTCATTTTTAAAGGCTGTTTGTAGCACATGATGTAATGAGCACTGGGTATTATGTAAGACTGATGAATCACTGAACTCTACCTCTGAAACTAATAATATGCTATATGTTAATTAATTGAATTTAAATTTTTTAAAAAAGATTTTTATTTATTTATTTGACAGAGAGAGATCACAAGAAGGCAGAGAGGCAGGCAGAGAGAGGAGGAAGCAGGCTCCCAGCTGAGCAGAGAGCCTGATGCGGGGCTCGATCCCAGGACCCTGAGACCATGATCTGAGCCGAAGGCAGAGGCTTTAACCCACTGAGCCACCCAGGCACCCCGAATTTAAAATTTTTTAAAAAGGCTGTTTGTAGATGTTGATGACTTTTTTGGTAGTTAGCACCGCTAATAACTCCTTCTGGGATGCTTCAACTGAAGTTGGAAAAATGATGAAATGTGAGGGTATAAATTTCCTACTGCACAAGCATACCCTCACACACACCCACACATGTGCACGTGTGGGTATGTGTGTGTAATTTGACATAATCTTTTAGGTCAGTCCTATAACAAATATCTATGGATAGAGATTATGGGAAAAGGCCCATGAAGTTTTTTTTTCAAAATCATTGGTGTGTCACCTACATAAGTTAATTTTCTACCAATATAGTCACTGTGTAGAAAACTCTGAGCAGGCACAGAAAAGTGCTACTAAGGAACAATAAAAGAATTCCTTAAAATCTAGAGTTAAGTCAACAAAGTACTAAAAAGCTAAGGCTTATTTTTCAAATGTTTTGCAAACCTAGTCAAAACTCAGAAAATTTCTAGTCCAAGCAAAATTGACTGCAAAAGGAATGTTCTTGGATTCAAGCAGAAAATTTCTCTCTGAAATTTTAAGGTACGATTTACTAGAGATTTGTTAAATTCTTATTTCTATTTTAGCTGCTGAGTTTTCAATGTCTAGTGAGGTAATTAACCTGGGGGAGAAGCTAGAAATCCACATATATATTTTTTTAGTTTTTTAAGGCTTTTTTTTACTAATTTACTTGTCAGAGACAGAGACAGAGAGCACAAGCAGGGGGAGCAGCAGGCAGAGGGAGAAGCAGGCTCCCTGCTGAGCAGGGAGCCAGATTTGGGACTCCATCCCAGGACCCAGGGATCACCAACTGACCCGAAGGCAGACACTTAATCGACTGAGCCACCCAGGCATCCCAGAAATCCACATATATTCTTAAAAGAACACTGAAAATCAGAATCAAAAGCAGATACAGTAAAGAAAGAAAGAAAGAAAAAAAAGGTTTCTGTTTTTGGGAGAAGTGAGGATTGAAATGGATAAAAAGATGATAAAATTCAGCACCAACAGGAAAATCTCTAGAATCAAGCTAGAAGGTGGACTGTGGTACACATGTAGATAAGCAGAGAAAGTTTTTTTTTTTAAATTTATTTGTTAGAGAGAGAGAGCAAGCGAGCACAGGCAGACAGAGAGGCAGGCAGAGGCAGAGGGAGAAGCAGGCTCCCTGCGGAGCAAGGAGCCCGATGTGGGACTCGATCCCAGGACGCTGGGATCATGACCTGAGCCGAAGGCAGCCGCTTAACCAACTGAGCCACCCAGGCGTCCCGAGAAAGATATTTTTAAAAGAAAAAAATATTTTTTAAAGATTTTATTTATTTATTTGGCAGAGAGAGAGAGACAGTGAGAGAGGGAACCCAAGCAGGGGGAGAATGAGAGGGAGAAGCAGGCTTCCCGCTGAGCAGGGAGCCCGATGCAGGGCTTGATTCCAGGACCCTGGGATCATGACCTGAGCCGAAGGCAGATGCTTAACACCTGAGCTACCCAGGTGCCCCAAGAAAAAGACATTTTTTTTAAAAGATTTTATTTATTTATTAGAGAGAGAGAGCAAGCACAGGCAGACAGAGAGGCAGGCAGAGGCAGAGGGAGGAGCAGGCTCCCTGCCAAGCAAGGAGCCCGATGCGGGACTCGATCCCAGGACGCTGGGATCATGACCTGAGCCGAAGGCAGCCACTTAACCAACTGAGCCACCCAGGCGTCCCAAAAAAGACATTTTTAAAAGAATACCAATTCTTTATTCCTGTAAATGAATAAAATCCTTCTTGGCCAAACTTCTGTTAAAATGAAACTTCAAAATAAATTGGTTTTTACAGCTTGAATCCTGAAAAGGTTTGATACAAAAGGTAGGATACTTTCAATGAGAGAAGGACCAAAATTATTCGGTTTGCCCCCAAGTTAATTATATTGAGCTTAACTTCTCCCTAAGCCATGGAATGTGTGAAGGGTATGCAAGCATAAGTCCTTAAAACCAAGTGAAAGATTTGATCAGCTAAATTGCTGGGTTTAATATGTTGCATTCTCAGCACTGCCAGCAATAGGGACATTCCTAGACCAAATACAGAATACAGAACAAGAACCTCATCCTCCAGATCTAAGAACAAATGCTTACGGGAGTCATCTTCAGCAGGGGTGGAACAGACTGCCAGGCTATTCTCAGTTGCAGAAACCTACAAAAGGGAGGGATTAAGAATCACATTAAAAATAAAAGAGCAAACTGCTGTTAATGCCATAAAAACCTGCTGACTCTAGTCAGTCACTGGCTGCCTAGGGGAAATAACGGGCCCCAGAACAGCTGAGCATTTAAACAAGAGGCAGCAAAATGTCTTTTATGAGGATATTAACATGCCTCTCAATTACAGAGTAAAGGGAGAAACAGACTGCACTCAGCTGCCAAAAGTGTGCATCATCTCCCTTTATAAAAGAACTTCTAAACCATATCTTTCTACTGTCAAATAAAAAAAAAAAGGGCAAAACAAAACCCTCTATCACAGAGAACAAAGGTCCTTACCATAGAACTCACTCCAAGGCGAGATGAAGTCTTTACATTAGGAACTACTCTTACTCCTTTAGCTTCTTAATTCCTTATTTCCCAACCAGTTACATTCTGCTGAAACAAGCTTACCAGTACTGAAGACCTTTTTTTTTTTTTTTTTAAGATTTTTTATTTATTTACTTGAGAGAGAGAGAGCATGAGAGGGCAGAGGGTCAGAGGGAGAAGCAGACTCCCTGCTTAGCAGGGAGCCCGATGTGGGACTCGATCTGAGGACTCCAGGATCATGACCTGAGCTGAAGGCAGTCGCTTAACTAACTGAGCCACCCAGGCACCCCCTTGAAGACCTTTTGATAGCCAAAAGGCAAATTGACCAAAAACCAACCTCTGGTATCGTCTTCAAGGTTAGTTTTTCTTTTTAATCCCAGTCTCAAAATGGCAGTGCTTAACAAAATGGCAGATCTAGTCCTTTTGGGTATCCTCCATCACACTCAAAATCATGAAGGGTCAGTAGGTGACCCAATGTGCAGTCTTTGTGTAAAAGTCTTTCATTCAGATATCAGGGATTTTATGGGCAATGCTGAGTGTTTCTGTCAGGATGTCTAATGTAGTGAAGAAATTTACAATGGAGTTTAAGTCATTGGCTGACTGCACCTGAATTTTTGCATGGTTGTTTTTTCTCATTTCTCTCGCTTTCTCTCTTTTTTTTCTTTTTAAGTAGGATCCACACCCAGTGTAGAGCCCAATGCAGGGCTTGAACTCAGGACCCTGAGATCAAGATCCTGAACTCAGACCAAGCCACCCAGGTGCCACTACTCTGTTTTCATTACAGGAATTCTGACATGGCATAGAGCAAACCAATATAATAATAGCCAAGTTTTACTGAGTGTTCGGTATGTGCAGGTATTGGAATGATCACTTTACATGCATTATTTCATTTAACGATATGAAAGAAATTACATGCTCTTCAATTCTTGTTAATTAGTAGGTGCATCCATCCCAGGATGTTCCTCTCTCACCTCTAATTTTGGTCACCTTGAACCTGCAGGGTAAACTTACTGCCAATCATGATGTCATTGCACATGCCCAACCAGCTGACCTCACTGCAGGAACTACCAGGAGAGAGCATGTGAGATTTGCTCCAACATTTTATTAAAGGAAAGCACAATTTCATTTACAAGAGGAGAAAGGGAAGAACAATATCCTGACAAAATATTCTATTTCAGAAAGTTCACCCTAGCAGTAAGGTCCCTTTGTAACAAGTTGAAGTTCAAATAGTTCTTGGGTATCAGTTAACAAAAGCTAGGCTAATAGCTGAAAGGATAACAGGCTCTGAAAATTTTTATGAATCTGAAGGCAGCCCCAGCTTTAGGAACCTGCAGTATGTACTTGAAGACTGTGTTCTGTCTTTATCTCCTTTCTTCCCTACCCACGCCTCAATTCATGGTTTAGTTCCACGGATGCCCTTTTAGGCTATAATTACAGTGTTCCAATCCTCTAGTTCAACTCAGAGTTCTAGTTTTAAATCAGTGTGAAGACAATCAAGAAGCCAACACAAAATTAGATTAGGGACAATCCAAGCATTATTTTCTAGATGATCATTTCTCAAACTATGCTCCTCGGATAGATGAGGGGATTTCAATGCTGGGAATATTTTTCTCTTAGGTTTCTTTGTTATAGTATGTAACATTTTAACTCAGTTATTCTTTAAAAAATAAAAAAAGATTTTATATTTAAATAATCTGTACACCCAACATGGGGCTTGAACTCACAACCCTGTGACCAAGAGTTGCACATTCCACTCACTGAGCCAGCAAGGCACCCCAGCTGTTTATTCTTAAGACACGATCTCCCACTTAAAGATACAAAAACCATGAGTGCCTGGGTGGCTCAGTGGGTTAAAGCCTCTGCCTTCGGCTCGGGTCATGATCCCAGGGTCCTGGGATCGAGCCTCACATCGGGCTCTCTGCTCAGCACGGAGCCTGCTTCCTCCTCTCTCTGCCTGCTTCTCTGCCTACTTGTGATCTCTGTCTGTCAAGTGAATAAATAAAATCTTAAAAAAAAACAACAACCAGGTAGTCTAAGAGAACTCACTTGATACATGGCATGTGACTCTTGGGACTAATACGTGAGCCCACTGTTTCAAGGATGTATGTAATTTTTAAAAAAGATTTTATTTATTCATGAGAGACAGTAAGGCAGAGGCAGAGGGAGAAGCAGGCTCCCCACTGAGCAGGGAGTCTGAAATGGGACTCAATCCCAGGACTCTGGGATGATGACCCGAGCTGAAGGCAGATGCTTAACCATCTGAGACACCCAGGTGCCCCAGGATATATATAATTTATTGGATTATTTTATGATTACAAAATAGCTGCCAAGTATTTTGTCTTATTATTTCAACATACACTTGTAATACGTTTTTGTAAAATAAAGAGATTTAAATTTTTCTAATTTTTTTTCCCTGTTGTATCATAAGATTCAAATTTTGTAGCCATTAATCTGAGGCCATTTTCCTCTGTGCATACTTTGGTCCAAATGTGTAGTGGATTTCATAAGTTCTTACTGGTGTTCTGTCAATACAGCATGCTTTCTTTTCTTTTTTTTTTTAAGATTTTATTTATTTATTTGACAGAGAGAGAGAGCATGAGCAGGGGAGAGGAACAAGGGGAGAGGGAGGATGAGGGGCTCGATCCTAGGATCCCGGGATCATGACTTGAGTTGAAGGCAGACACTTAATTGACTGAGCCACCCAGGCACCCCTACATCATGCTTTTAAAAGTCTCCTATAGTCCAGTAAATTTGACAACTATTGCTCTTAATCCATTTTAATGATCTCCTCACCTTTTGGAAGAATGGCCTCAAGGGTATCAATATGTGTAACAGAAGCAATGACTCTTCTCCTAAGATTAATTACTGTGACATATTTGAAAGCTCTTTCTCCTCATCTAACTTAGCATTTCGATATCACATTGACCAAAAGACAAAAACAAAACAAAAAAAACCTGGGTAATAGACTGGCAAAGAAAATGATAAATTCACCTGTCATAAATGTTGTTATGTACACCAACCACGCCATTCATCTAATGATAGGTACGTAAAACACAAATATCATTTGCTTAAAATCTTCCTAAGGTTTTTCACCTCTGCAGGACTCTATCCAAAGTCTTAAGCATGGCATATAAAGCTTCTCAAGACCTGGCCTGGCCCTCTCCCTCCACTTGGCTCTCTCCATTACCTATATGTGCTCTGGGTCCTAGCCTCTGGTTTCCAAACCTCTGTTTGTGTCTGCCTGGAATACCCTTCTTTCTTTTTACTCAATCTTTCCCTATTCACTTGATTTCTTTCCACACATTCTTTAGGACTTGGCTAAGACATCACCTTCTTGAGGAAGTCTGGTTAAATGTCCTTAGTCAGACACTGCTTTAGGATAGCCAACCTGTTACTCATCTCCCTTCTATTCTGTTAGCTCCCTTGCAGATAAATACCCCATGGAATGGTTTGTTCTTATTTAGTTTTTAAGCTTAGCATTCCCTACATTTAGCATAGTGCTTCGCTTTCAAAACAGTCTGATGAAAGAATGAACTTGTCTTGCATAAAATGTGTTAAATGAAGAATACATGAATTTCTTGAAGATATCACCTCCAATCAAAACAGACTTATAAAAATCACTTGAGCACTATACCCTCTGAGCATCTGCTGAGTGAAAGAATTTTCCAGTGAAGGTTCGTTATTTGGTCCGCTATGAGTTGCGGAGTTCCCCAACTGAAATTATGTGACCTGCAAAAATGACAATCTGTCCTGGCAGCTGTTACCAAATTCCCAGACACTCTGCAGCCTAGAGTTAGAGTGGTTTCTAATTTTAAGCATCTAATTTAGAACACATGCTTCCTTGGCAACTGGACATCAGACTTTTCAACCCACCTTCTCTCCAACCTGATGGGAGATGCAGACCTCAGGATCCGGGGGCACATTCTCCTTTTGCTCCAACTTATGAGTTCTGATTTCACCACCATTGGCTCTCAAGTCACTCTACAAAATAAAAAGAATCTGTGAACGAAAATAAAAAAAGCTCCCTATTCCACGCTCTTCATAGCACATCCATTAAATAAATTTGGAACGGTAAAAGAAAAGTTCTTTTAAGAAACGTCGGTCAAATCAACCCCCTATTTCTCACAAGCAAAACCCACTGACTAGTGAAATGACAAAAGCGGCTTTGTGGACACACACCTCAGAGTTAAATATTTGTACACTAGTCTAAAACCGGGTGCTCATTAGAATACAGACATATCAACGAAGACACACACAGAAACCAGCCCCAGCACACAATGTTCTTGTGATTCACTCCTCTAGCAGCAGAGCTTGTGGGAATGCAAAGCTTGTGAGTTTTATCAGAAAAGACCATTCTGGAGCAGGGGAAAGGAGATGCCAAGTGCCAATAATTAAGAAAATATACTGACCATATATATAAATGCTCGGCCTGGAAAGAGAGACAGGGATCATGCACACATATAAAAACTGTAATTATATTTAATGACACCATAAAACAAACTTTTTTGGCGAGAATTTCAAAAACATGCTTCTTTTGGCATAAAATTCATATGCTGTATTAAAAACATACCTTATTCTACTTCTCAGAACAGAACTTCAACATAAAAAAGCAGGCATTAATTTAGTCATAAGGAGTAAGCATAATCACATTTCTTTTTCTTGCAAAGAACACTTGGGGCAAAATATTAAAATTAACTTTATCTACTAGATCCAAAATCAATAGAGTGGTAGATGAATGTGGACATTTTCTACATTTAGTTTGCTACCTTTCTCAAAGTCTGGTACCTTTCTGTTCTCCGTGATTCTTTAGGCAGGGCGAGAAAACAAACCACATATGGCCACAGGGCCAGTGTGAGTGGCCTCAATCAGGACCTGGTTGAGATGTGGGATCCCCAACTAAGGGACAAGGCTCCAGAGGAGCATTCGTGAGGGGGAGCTGGGAGCCAATGGTGCAGAACCCAACAGGACAGCTGAAGGACTAATTCCTGACCCCATCTTGAAGCCCTGCTTCCAGAATCATGCCAGGGAATGTGCACCTTGTTACAGTCATCCTCTGTAAGGGGCCTGAGAAATTCTTTTGGGATGAGATAAAATGTACTTTTTACAAGAATTCCTAAAGTCTTTTCAACTCTTAAAATTTACAGAGCGGGAGAACTACAGTGCTGAAACCCTATTAGGAGTTAAAAAAAAACAACAAACCTCACTGAACAGGTTTTTCCACTTAGGGAGTCACCTGCTTGGAATGTTTATAGCAGGAGGGTACAGAGAAGGAGCAAAATCTTGAGATGAGGGAAATAAGCTCCAGAGATCACCTGTTTGCTCGATCTCCTGACCTCCTTCTACGAGAAGTCTAACTTTGCTCACTTTCACACTGTTGGTGAATAAAAAATGTTCCATTTTATGACCAAGTTATACACATCATCTCTTCTTTAAAAAACACAGTGAAAAATCAGTATGAAATTATTCATTGCCCAGAGATTTAGTCCACCAATAAGTACTATTGGAGAAGGAATATTTAATAATGTGAAGAAAAGAAGGCTCAACTTCTGGGATACAAGTTATTATTTCTAATAGGTACTCATTTCAGTCTGCCTGGAAACAAATAAAATTCAATGCTATCTTCCAAATTTGTTTAAAAAGAAAAAAACAAAAACATAGGACACCAAGAGATTTGTGGCTTGTATTCTGAATCTCAGAAGGAACAAATGTTTGAGATACATATCTATGCATATGTAGAGTGTTTTTATGAATGTGTAGGTATGAATAAATAGCATTTAAAAGGTATCTTTCCGGGGCGCCTGGGTGGCTCAGTGGGTTAAGCCGCTGCCTTCGGCTCAGGTCATGATCCCAGGATCCTGGGATCGAGCCCCGCATCGGGCTCTCTGCTCATCAGGGAGCCTGCTTCTTGCCTGCCTCTCTGCCTGCTTGTGTGATCTCTGCCTGGCAAATAAATGAATAAAATCTTTAAAAAAAAAAAAAAAAAAAAGGTATCTTTCCTTAAGGAGTTCTGTAGTGTCAGCCTGCCAGGTAAGGCTAGGAAAACTGAAAACGTAAAGACCCTCCATTCGGTTTAGAACACCACATTTTTATGCTTACAGAGCATGTCATCTTCCTGTTGCTTCTCCCTCCCCTTTACCTAATCACTGTATTTCCTTAGAAAATCATTACATCATAAGAAGTCAGGGTTAAGTAGGCCGTATATTGTATGATTCATTTATATAAAATGTCCAGAATAGGTAAGTCCATAAAGACAGAGAGCAGAGGACTGAGGGGTGGGGGACCTGGGAGTGAAAGCACAGGTACAGGGTTTCTTTTTGAGGTGATGGAAATGTTCTGGAATTAGTGATGACAGCTGCATGACCTTGCGAATATACCAAAAATCACTGAATTATATGTAAAAGTGGTTATTTTATGTCATGTGACTCCTAAATCAATAAAACCTGTAAGAAATCTCCCCATCCCACATTAAAGTCACATATATCCTATATTTCTCGCTAATATTCTCTCCTCCTTCCCTCAAAAACAAGTGTTTTGTTAAAACTAACAGACAACTACTTTTTTAGCAACAACAACAAAATTAAGCAGAACAGGCAGGAAAACTCTCCATGAAATTACTAGACGGTAATATCACCAATGAAGGAGTAGGGTGGGAATGAGGCCTAGGAAAGCAAAGTCAGGATTAGAACATGATAAGGATTCTGAATGAAGCTAGGGTAGGTAGGGTTTACACGGAAGGAGAGTGGCTCAGGAGCAGGGACCGAGCAGGGCTCTCTGGCCAGGGTCTGGGAGACATGTCTAGTTTCCGTGCTCAGTGACCCCTGGCTGGATGAAATGAATGGATGACGCGCAGCACATACTGTGGAGCTGGTGGAACTGGTCTGCTTGGACACAGCCGCCTGGTACTTGGCCATTCGATCCTTGATGGAGGTTTCAGACAGGCGTGGTAAGTCCAGATTTCGCCTGCTCTCGCTTTTCTCTGCATTGAATGTGGAAGATGATGACTGGCCTGGAAGCACACGGATAATGTGCTCTATTAGAAGATAACATGTGATTTGAATGGTTTCAAGATTTTAAATTTGGGGCTATTGGAATTGAATGTAATCTGTTTCTTCTATGAAGGGTACAAAGAGGAAAATCAGGAATAAAACTATCACTTACTAGGTAATAGTTGCTCACTTTCCCAACATTAAAAGGAGAAGCCTTACCATAAATGAGTATTATATATTTAAACATCTTGGCTTATTTAACATTGGAAAAAACTAGATCTCAATGCCATTTCAATTTGCATTTCTTTACCAGGAGGCTGATGATTTTCCTGTTAACTTCTTTTTCTTCTTTTGTGTAATGCCTGTAAAGGCTGCCTTCCAAATATAATTATGCTCTCGAGGTGTTATGTTACCAGTGGTAATACAGGATAACGGATCTTGACAGAGGACACTGCCGCCCATCATGCAGCCTCAAGTCCCAGATGACCACGGAGCCAAAATGGCTGGCAGTACTTCCCTCGTTATCCCACAAGGGGCCCCTTGGCTGTTACAAACATAGTTCCTTTTAATTTGTGCTGCTCTTCCTCTAAAAGCATTGGCTTTAAGGCCAAAAGGTATTGCTACTAATGAGTACTTCCTAGAGAACCCCACGCACATGGAATGATGCTTACCGGGGCCCAGTTCCAAATCATCCAGAGAAAAGCTGTTTTCAGAGATCTTCCTTCCACCTGCACCACGGCTCTGGGACCGAAGAACCTGCTTGGAAAACAAAACCCAGCCATAAGCTTTACATAGAAGATAGGAAATCTTGACGAATGTTCAAAGAAGAGGCCTGCAAATCTCCTTTGTTAATAAAATCCACAAGAGATTATATTTTGTATTAGTTTTTATATTCCACAGAATGTGTCTTTAGCATTATAAATATGAAGTACTACATATTCACAGGTGTCCGGGGAGAAATAAGTAACTCTATATATGTAATTCTCTGTGGCAATAATCACTGCCTAAACAGCTTCACCAGAAAACTAAGCGCTTTAACCCACCATGGAGGGGAATCCTCATGTCCCAGACACACGCAGATGCCTACCAAATCGTCAAGTCTGGATGGCAGTATTTGCTGTTTCCCTTCTCCCTCCCACTTTATCTCCGCCGTTGCTGCCTTGGTTCACACCTTCATCTTTTCCCTGGACTACTGTATTACATTTCTAATTGGTTCCTCTATACCTTCCAAGCAAGTCTCTATGATGCTGCCATTATCCCACATTATGTAATTATCTCCCAATATAATGGTATATTACTCTCTTGTTCAAAATGCTTTAAAAAGGGGCACCTGGGTGGCCCAGTGGGTTAAAGCCTCTGCCTTTGGCTCTGGTCATGATCCCAGAGTCCTGGGATCGAGCCCCACATCGGGCTCTCTGCTCAGCAGGGAGCCTACTTTTCTCTCTCTCTCTCTCTTTGCCTACTTGTGATCTCTGTCTGTCAAATAAATAAATAAATAAAATCTTTTTAAAAAATGCTTTAAAAATTCCTGTAATCATTCCTTGAACTAAATCTAAAATGCTTAGTATGTCACAGAAGACCAGTTCGACATGTACTCCCTACCTCCCCTGAGTATTCCCTTCCTCACCCTTTACCCTCCAGGAAAAGCAAACTGCTGGGAAGTCTCTGAGCTTGTAAATGAGTTCCCTTTACCCATTCCCCTTTTATCCTTCTCGTTGTTCTTTCAAGACTCAGTGGAGCCTG
>RCUC01139779.1:0-26051 GCA_003697995.1 Taxidea taxus jeffersonii
GCCAGAGCAGGGAATGGAACCGGGCCTTCCTGGGTCCCTGCCCAGCCAGACCTCCAGCTCCTGATTTTTCAGCCACCACTCTATTCTCTGTAGATCTGAGACGCTCAGGAAATGTCTTCAACCCCATCGATTTGCACAAAACAAGCATGTGCAACTGAACCACTTAGGTTCCTAATATTTGACATTTAACACCTCATACTGAGGACTATCTTTGACCCATCAGTGCTACATCTGAACCTGAAAGAAAAATGTTTATGTTTGTTATTAGACATATATATGCCTGTCTCCCTTCCCAGCTCTTGGAGACATATGTCTCTATTGTCAGCTCCGTTTCCTGTGTTTAAACCCATGCTCTGTCTCCTCTGATTGCCCCTAATGGAGCTTGACAGTTGTAGAGTTAATCTAAGCCCTGGTCTCCAGGTTTTACCTCAGGAAACAATCGGTCTCCAGAGTGTTCCAGTTTCTTGCAAGCCTATATTCCCCCTGGGTCCTTTCTCAGCCCAGCTGGGGAGCCTTTCCCATTGTCTGCCAAATGGACACCAATTAAGTCAACTGTTCCCCAATTAGAATTTCGCAGAGTTCCTCTTGTTCTCTTGTACTCCGGCTCTCAAGCAAGGGTCTGTTTTTGGAATTAGTTACAGAAGGAGAAAAATAAATAAATAAATGGCAGCCCTTTCCTGTAACCCAATCCTCCTGGGCTTTTCCTGTCAGCCACTCAACACAACTTGATCCTGGGGTATAGGGCAACCGCTTGGTAGCGCGGAGGTTTGTCATCTGCATAATCTTTTCACCAGGCTGTGTTCAGGACAGGGCCCAGAGCTGAGGGCGCTGCTCACCCAGGAGGGGCACTGGAGGAGTTGGGAAGAGGCGGGAAAACTCCTCTTTGTCTCCCCCCCCCCCCCCCCCCCCCCAAAAAAAAACAAAACAAAACAAAACAAAAAACCTAAAAAAAAAAAAAGTGGGTTTGCTTTGAAGATGAAAGCCTGGTGTTTTGCTTTCTGGAGGAAATGCCCCTCCATTTGGACAGCCGACTTTAAGGCAGATGTGTTCTTGTGATGAAGGATTTTGCAGAGCGCGGCATTTCCAGGCAACGTTTAAGATGTCAATCAGTGGTGTTTGAAATCACTCAGGCTGTCACAGCTGGGTGACACTGGGGCTGAGTCGGGGAGTCTTTAGAGAATGGGGACGTTGTTGACATCGGAATGCACTTGTTTGTGAAACACAGTCAATCACAAATAATATCTTCCTCAAAGAATCCGATGTATTGTCATATATTTTTTAAGCATTTTACGCAGCATGTTCATTTGGTGTGCTCACAAAGAACAAAGAAAGGCATGTGGTTTAGAGCCACACTTCTCAGACTGTTATGTGCACAGGGCCACCTGGGATCGTATTAAAATGCAGATTCTGATTTGGGAGCCCTGGAGAGGGCCGGAGACCCTGCACTTTTTGAGAGTTCCCAGGTGATGCTGAGGTTTCCTATCCCTCACCAGGGTCTGAGGAACAAGAACTTAGATCAAAAAGTGAACTGATAGGTAATAAATTGATTAAGTTAACAGGTAAAAGATAATATCGTTCTTACTAGATGGGGTCCACAAAAACAAAATAAAGTTAAGACTTGATTGATGGGTTCAGATATGTCGACCAAAACATCATGTCAATCCGTGGTTAATTTTTCTTTCATCAACACCAAATCATCACGCTCATTCATTCATTCATTTGACATTGTGTGTGTGACCTTCAGTTATGTGTTGAGATACCAAAGAAACAGACTGTATAGGTCCCTGACCTCCAGATAAAACAAAGAAATGGAAGTTCAGGGTCTAGAGATGTATCAATTGACACATAAACAACAATGCCTAGAAAAGGTAAGGGGTTAAAACAGCCGCAGGTTGGGGGGGATAGCTACATGGTGGCTCCAGTCTCCCCAGGGCGCAAAGGTGACTCTGTGTGGTCTTGTCCACTTTAGACTCAGAACGGGCAGCATGACGCTCTCACTGACATCACGGACAGCCTAACAGTGATCTGGAGAGGGAAGAGCCCACACAAGGCCATGGATAATGGAAAGCAGGACCCTTAAGGGGATCAGCACTTGAGGGTCCACCATGTAAAATGGCTCAAATGAAGTAAACAAAATTAAAGACACCAGAGGGTCAGAGAAGAAAAGAATCCATGTGAGCCACGTTTTCAGGAGAAGGCTTCAGCTGTAAATGGCGAACGAGTCATTTGTGATAATTATGTATTTATTACTTTGATTATGGAAGTTAAATAAATATTTACTGAAATAAATTAGAAAATAATGAAAAGCAAAAAAATCCATAATCAAATTAATAAATGAATAACTATTTTCAATGGCTCTTTATCTTAATAAAAGCTATATCATTTCAAAGAGTAAGATCTGAAACAAAAAAGCTAAAGACCATATAGGAAATTATATGTTATGGGGAAAAGGGCCCTCTTAAAAGCCCAAGATGACAATATATCAATGTCCTAGGTAGGTTTTAAATAATGTACTTCGCGCTTACTGTGGGTTGCAAAAGGAATTCCTCGGCTTGTCACAAATCGCCCACAATCCCACCAGATTTCATTCCACAGTCAGATACAATAATGCAACAATTCGTACCTCCACATATTTTTCAGCTATATGCCACACCCTAAAAGAAAGTACCAACTATGAGCAAAACGAGGCTGACTCAATTTTCACTGAATTATATTTGTTTGGAAAGTGATCAATAAACCTCGTTTAGAAAGAAAATTGGCATCTACATTTGAAAGGAAGAATGACTTGCCTGAAAAGCTATTTCTGTCTCTTCATGCTTTCTTGCTTCAAAAAAAGAAAAAAAAAAAAAAAGTGAATGTATTCAAAGTTTGTGAGAGTCAAACACCAGTCATTCATCCCGCTTCGAACATTAAGAAATGATGATGTCACAGTGTGACCTACACATAGTTGTTCATGTTCTCCTTCCTTTATGTTCAACGAATTTCTCAGCCTTTGCCTTCCTTTGGTTCCTGCAGTCGCCTGTCACCCAAGGCTATATCCTGGGCAGTTTTCCAGGCTTGAGTCCCTTGCTATTCTTCTTTCTGGTTGTTATCCTAAGAAACTAGTGGCATAGCATGATTAAAATATCATTACTTTCTATGGGGAAAAGTAAGAGAATGCTTTTATTTAATTTTCCACTAATGAGGCCACCTGGAGAGGTGCCCAGAGGACCTGCAACTCCTGCTTCCAATGATGGGAAAACATCCAGATCTTGATGGGACCCTGCATCAAACTTCTGGAGGTGTGTTGCGATGACCCTGTCATTTTTCACGAGGGACTTCCTCCTGCTGCCTTAACTGACATCATCAGCAGAGATGTAGAAATCAAGCCAGAGGGATACAGAAAGAATATTCCTCTCCTGACCCAAAGCAGGCCAGCCTGAAGCATTTACAAGATAGTTTGTTTTCAGGAAACATGCAGCCCAATTACACTCTCCCCAGAGATTCGAATAGTTGAGATAGCACTCAGATAAGTATCCACAATTTTGGGAACTTTGTAAAAAAAACAGAACCAGCAGCTTTATGAGGCTAGGCCTTCCCTGGTTAAAATAGCTCTTGGAGGGAGAAACAACCTTGCCTGGTGGTCTCAGGATCGAGGTTAGAATCAGGAGATTCGAAGTGTTTTGACTCCAGCTTCCTCTCTCACTTGCTGGGTGGCCTGAGGAGTAAAATGAAGGCCAGTTTCTGGAATTGATACAAAGGGACAAAATGATACATCTCCTGTTCTTTTTGAATTGATTAATAGGTTTAATGAATGGGGTCAAAGCAATAATTACTGTCCAGCCTGAAGAGTAGAGGTGGGATTCACGGGCAAGTCATTTGAGGTGTGTTCAAGTCCTTTTGAGCAGAATCTTTCTTGCTTCATTTACTAGTACAGTTCCCTAAGATTCTGAAAGCAGTGGGAGCTCTTCATGGCCTCTGGTCATGGCACTTATGCTTTGGAAGGTAATTTTAGACAGATTGATGTGGTGACCTAACATTAGCTGATATAATGATGTAATTAACTAATCTTTGTGGGTTTCAGAGAACGCCATAGAGAAGAAATGGTATGTATAGCAGACCAGGTTTGATGAGATAGAGAGTCATAATCTGGATTGGAAGAAATGACAGAGATCTATATCTGGAGAATACTATATAGATGTCATACAATTTGAGGGCAAAACACATTTATTGAGCTCTTCCACCAACTGTAATATGTAAATTCTTATACCTCTATCACTCTGGATAAACAGATAAGTTTTGACGATAAGGGTCAATAGGCTATAAGGGATGAAAGTCTATAGGCTTTAAGGGATGAAAGTCCCTTAGGACTATAAGGGATATAGGCTTAAGGGATGAAAGGCTATAAGGGATGAAAGTCCAAACCAACTTACTTTGAACAGTAAGTGGAATTTATTGCCTTGTGCATCTAGAAAGTCCCAAGATGTGGGGAAGAGAAGTTTGATCCCAAGCTCATCTCCATTTCCTGCAGAATCTCTGTACGGTGCCTCCTCTGCCCATTGGCTTGGCCCATAGGCCCTCAGCTTCCCGAATGGAAAAATGGCTGCAGAGTTTCAGAATTCACATCTAGTCATGGCACCATCCAGAGAAAGGGAACTCTTTGCCCTATTCCTATGCAATGTCTTAGGTTTTCTTGTAACTGGATTAGTATCTAAGCACTGAACTCATACGATGTCAAGGTAGAAAAGATCACATTGATTGTCTAGGGCTAAATTAGACTTGAATGGGGCTAAATCTTGAGTCAGTCCCACCCAACTGATGGCTGTTACCAATCAGAAGGAGGTCCAGTGGATGCTGAGGGAGCCAGCAGTGTCCTTTACAGTAGGAATGATCACTGCCTTCTAAAGGTAAGTAAATTGTGTTGTGGTTAAATGATTTATTTCAGATCCCATAGTCAGTTTGTGCTGAAGCCAATATTTTAATTCACAGTGAGGGTGGAATGATACAAAGACATCTTCATGACAAAGTGATTTTTTCAAAGTGCAAATCTGACCATATTATTCCCATCATCAATCTCCAACAAGGGATCCCATGACCTTCAGAGAGAACCCAAATGCCTTGGTTTGACTTTCGAGTAGCTTTGCCTGGTTTCTGCCTTTCATCCCAAACTTACTTTATATTAAACCATTTGACATTCCCTATGCACTTTTTAAATTCTACTTTCATGCCTACTCATCTGACAAGCCTGTATTATTTTAATATGGCATTGGATCAATTTTCAAAGGATGTGGCAATTATCCATTTGTCCCTAGTATACAAACAGGATTAAATGCAAGATCTTTAGAGTCAACCAGGCTAGCCCATGAACTGTTAATTCCCAGGCGGCACAAAGGACTTGCCCAAACATCCCGATTAGAAACCTGATGACACTTCAGCCTGCCTTGCCCTTGTACTAGTCCACACCCTTAAGGGTCACCCTAGACGCCACACTGAATCTTTGCTCAAGAAAACCCTATGCTGCCAAACCACAGAATGTACATTGTCCCAAGCAACTTTGCCAATCCATTTTCAGGAAGTCTCCATTGATCCCCTTTTCTGTAATTTTCCATTTCCTTATTGCCTACCTCACCCCTTTTTTTGGCTTCCCTTTATCACCTCCCCATAATCCATTTTAGTTCCCTGACTGTTCTCCTTTTAAAAAAATTATCTTTTTCCAACTTGAAATTGAGTTCAGTTTCTACTGGAGTCTCTCTCCCTTCTTGTCCAAACAAAATCTGTCTTGACACTTTACCAGGTGTCCAAGGAAGTTTCTTTTTAACAATGGTTAGACTCGGGTGCCTGGGTGGCTCAGTGGGTTAAGCCTCTGCCTTCGGCTCAGGTCATGATCTCAGGGTCCTGGGATTCAGTCCCACATAGGGCTCTTTGCTTGGAGGGGAGCCTGCTTCCTCCCCTCTCTCTCTGCCTGCCTCTCTGCCTACTTGTGATCTCTGTCAAATAAATAAATAAAATCTTAAAAACAAAAACAAAACAAAACAATGGTTAGACTCCCAGGTCTGCTACTTACTGGTTAAGTGGTCATTAGCCAATTAGCTTTCCTAAGCCTTCATTTTTGTCCACTCATAAAATGAGAATAATGAAGCTTACCTCACACAGATATGTACATTTAGTACAGACACTGGTGCTTAGCAAGCCCACAATAAATAGCAGTGATTAATATTCTCTTTCCATGTCCTAGGAGATTGCAACTCTGAAGGTCAGGACTGTGTCTTCATTGACCTTGTCTCCCCACTGCTGAGTTCCAAGCCTGACAAGGCATCCAAAGTGTCTTCACTGCTCTCTGTAAGTTTTATGTGTCCAAACCGTACTCCAAGTTTTTTTCCCAAATGTTCTTAAGTCTTTCTTTCTTGCTTGTTCTTTCTGCCTTTCTCAGGCCTTCCTTTCAACTCTATGGTAGCTAAGCGGTGACTTCGAATTTCATTGGCAGAGATCTAGCTATGAGGCAATCTTCTCCCTGGGGTACTTTGATGACCTGAGAGCATTCCATAAAGGTTTTATACCCTTTTAATTTTTAATATTTCTACATTTATTTCAAAGAAAAAGAGAGTGAGAATGAGTGAGGAAGGGACAGAATGAGAGGGAGAGGGAGAGAATTTCAAGCACACTCTGCACTAAGCACTGAGCCCAATGCAGGGCTTGATCCCATGACCCCAAAATCATAATTTGACCCAAGCTGAAACCAAGAATTAGTCACTTAACCAACTTAGTCACCCAGGCACCCCTTATATCCTTTATTTGACCTTTGCCTTGGCAGTTTTTAATCAATTGAATAGCATACCTGACATTCGTCCCCCATTCGACCCTATTTCTAGAAGCCCTCCTATTGTCTAGCCTCAAAAAGCCCAGAATATCTGAAATCAACCTGTTTTTGTTTTTTTTTTTTTCATCTCTGCCTGCAAACTGACAACTTTCTTCTTTGAGCTCATCTTGTTCTTTTAACATCTTACCAAACTCGGTGGATGGCAACCACATATTCCATTTTTCAGCTTTTTCTCTTCGTTCAGTAGAGGGAATCCATCTTCCAAATGAACCCAGGTGGTAGTTGTCTCATGTTGTTTATCTTTGCTTGGCGAACACCTCCATATTTCCAGCCCACGGTAGTCATTTCCTCCTCGCTATGGCCCCACTGCTAAACCAATGGCATGCATTCTTCACTTTTGTTATGATAAAGCCTCACTTCACATATCAATTCCTACACTTACTCAGATAAGAAAGTAAAATTTGGGTAATAAAACCCAAATTTCGGTGGCTTGTCACACAAAGATGGTTTTTTTCCTTCCTCAAAACCCCTGACTCAAGTTCTTTCCCTCTGGTATGTATAGTTTCTGGGATTCACATCTTTCTGGGTGTCTGTGGTAAAAGAAAGAGCATAAAGAATTCATGTCCTCACTTAGAAACCTTGAAATAGAAAAGATTCTGGTCATGTTGCCTCACAAACTATTGGCCAGAATTTAGTGGCCTCGACATGAAGAGTCTGGAGAAATGTAGAGAGCAAACGGATTATCCATACTGAGCACTGCTGCTTTGCCCCTTCTCCCTCTCTATTTTCTTCCTATTCTCCCAGATTCTGACTTGAGAGAGCATTCTATCTCTATATATCTTTATATTTGGACCTTCAGAAGAACAAGAGGACACCAGAGGTAAACATCTTATGGAGGGGAAAATGGGGTCCTCAAGTTTCCAATGTGGCAGAGAAGAATCGCAGGAGAGCTATTATTAGGATTGTAACATCACTACATTTAACTGAAGTTGGTTATTCTTGTAGAGTACAGTCTATGTCCCTGAGGAGGTATGTTGGGGGAGGAGGGGAGATTATGTGTGGTTTTGTTTATTCTGCTTTTGCTTTTGAATAGTAATACCCACTTTAGCCCGATCCTAGAAATCCCAGTTTAGCAATATGAGGAGAGGCCAGGATTCCAACAGATCTCTGGGTAGTTTGGAAGATCATTAGCTAAGTTGAGGGACCACCAGACACAAGTCAACCAGGAAAGTGGGACGTTCCTCTAGGGACCCAGTGTAAAGGGTAAGAGGTTGAAATGCTGGCAAAAAAGTAACACTATTTAAAGAGGTTGAGGAAACAATGCTACGTTAGTAGAAAGGTCTAGTCAGCTACAGTAGAAAAGACAGTAGGGAGAGGAGATTGTGAGATATACCCCCAGAGGCCTTAGTTTCTCCATTAACCATCCATTTACTTAGTTAACACTTATTTAATAGCTCTGGTCATCAGCCAGAGACTCTGCTAGGTACCAGGCCACAGTGGCCATGGAGAAAACAGCCATGGCCACTGTCCTCACTTCCACACTCCCAGCCAGTGGATATAGAGGGTAAGAGCCAAGTATGATGTAGCAGTGGTAACAGAAGAGCACAGAAGGGGCTTGAGTCTATCAGGGAAGTCTCCTAGAAGGAAGAGGGTCATTTTCAGAGCTAAAAGTGTGAATTGAGTAACAGGGGCCACACTCTTGGATTTTTCTTCAATGAATGAAGTATACAAACAAACAAACAAACAAAACAACAACAACAACAAAAACTCAGAACTGAATTTGGGTCTCTTTGCCCACAGGATAATGGAAGGAACACACATCTGGAGGCAGACAGTCCTGGAGGAAACATCACCCCCCACATTAGCTGTGGGACCTGAACGTGTATCCCGTCTGGCCCCTCCTTCTTCAAAGTTTCAATGAGCATTTTAACACCTGAGAGCATGCCAGGTCATTCTTGAGGATTGAATGAGATCACCTGACTAGAGCAGTGAGCCATGGGTCTGGCTTAATAACTGTTCTCTTCCTTCCTTCTCTACTGTTTATCACCTTCCAAGTAAGAAAGGAATAATAATACTGAGAGAAATAATAATATTGGATAACACTACTACTAGTGTATATCTATATATATGTATATATATATACACATATATATCTATATATGATGTATATCATATATATATAAAACTATATATATAAAATTCATCCCATACTCTTACACATCTGATCATCTGACATTACCATTGCATTGCTTGTTCTCTCTTCCTTTCTTCTTCCCCTTCCTTCCTTCCTCCCTTCTTCCCTCCCTCCCTTCCTCCTTCCTTCCTTCCCTTCCTCCTTTACTTCCTCCCTTCCTTTCTTCCTTCCTTCCTGTCTTTGCCTACATAGTATTTTGACTGGCTTAATGGGTAATTAAAATAATAGAACAAATGAATTAAAGTCAAAGTGAAAAAAATATAGAGAGTTACAAAATGATACTAATAACGAGATAGGCCACGATGCCTTATTTATATTTTGGGCAGAGAGCTGGCTTTCAGCTTTCTAGCAGCCAAAGGGAAAAGGGAAATATTTCTGTATATATATTTCATAGCATCCATGAAATGAAGAGTCGCCAGTTGCTTTGGAGATTCACAACTACTAATTTCAGATCGGCCTTTCTTCCTGGGGGTCTTGTAAGTGGGACAGTGTACATTGCAGTGGGTAATGTTCAATGCAGCCTCCCAACAGATAGGGTAAAAGAAATGTTGGGCTATTTCCTCCAAGATCCCTAATGTGGGCTGATGATTGACAGAAGTTCTCTTGGAGAGGAGAGAAAGATTGGGTGATTTTACTAGCAAGCCTCCCTTATTTGGCCTGATCTAGGGGCAGATGACATTTTAGAGTTTGAGGAGAGATGGCTTCACTCTGTTTGAAAGAACTCCCCCATCGACATTCCCTAAGTGTTAAGTAGCAAGGAGCTCAAGACCCCCTTACCTGGTAGCTCACACAAATTTATTTCTCAAATCCACATTTTCCAACTCAAAGTCCTGGAATCTTTCCATTAAGAAATGCAAATGTTGGGGCACCTGGGTTGCTTAATGGGTTAAGCCTCTGCCTTCGGCTCAGGTCATGATCTCAGGGTCCTGGGATCAAGTCCCGCATTGGGCTCTCTGCTTGGCAGGGAGCCTGCTTCCTCCTCTCTCTCTGACTGCCTCTCTGCCTACTTGTGATCTCTCTCTGTCAAATAAATAAATAAATAATCTTTAAAAAAAAGAAATGCAAACGTTAAAAGATCCCGACAAAGTGCCTCCCCATACTTCTTAGTCCTATGTCTTCCTCATTTGCCTTTAGTCTTAGGGCAGGGAAAAGCACTGATCATCACTCTCCCACCTTTAAGTACAACCAGAGCCTCGCCTGGGAAATGAACCCAGAATGTTCTTCAGAGCATAGCACCTCAGAACTGCATCATCAAAGATTTTATTTATTTATTTGTTAGAGAGAGCGCGGGAGCGAGCACAGGCAGACAGAGTGGCAGGCAGAGGCAGAGGGAGAAGCAGGCTCCCCGCTGAGCAAGGAGCCCGATGTGGGACTCCATCCCAGGACACTGGGATCATGACCTGAGCCAAAGGCAGCCGCTTAACCAACTGAGCCACCCAGGCGTCCCTTGATTTGATATTCTTACACTTTGGGGAGTTTATTTTTGTTTTAAAATAAACGTAATTTTCTTTTTTTTTTCTTTTTTTTTTAAAGATTTTATTTATTTATCAGACAGAGAAGGAGAGAGCGAACGAGCACAGGCAGACAGAGAAGCAGACTCCCTGCCGAGCAAGGAGCTTGATGTGGGACTCGATCCCAGGACGCTGGGATCATGACCTGAGCTGAAGGCAGCTGCTTAACCAACTGAGCCACCCAGGTGTCCCAAAATAAACATAATTTTCTAATAGTAGTAAAGAAGAGGTCTAATTGAAATCCAGTTGGGTTCAAGGAGGCCTTTCAGTCCCCTTTTTGTTTTCTGTGCTAATTCCCTCTCATAAATAGGTGCTTTACACGCACAATCACCTACAACCTTCCTGAATACCTACAAAGTTGGTATAATTAATCTCTTAAGATACTAAGCTGCCTTTCTCTAGAGAGTATGATGACCATATTGGGCTAATGGCTTTAATACTCATCTCACTTAGTAAAATACAGGATATCCAATTAAATTTGAATTTTGGGTTTAAAAAAATGGCATTTTAGCTTAAGTATATCCCAAATATTACATAAGACCTATTTATCCTAAAAAGTTATTTATTTGTTTACCTGAAATTCAAATTTAACTAGGTGTCTTGTGTTTATATTGGCTACATTTGGAACTCTAACTACAGGGAAGTATTTTCTGGGTGCCAAGCACTGAGCTTAGCCGCATATACATTTTCTTACATTAAGATCATACAACAAGAAGCAAGCCTCGGAAAAGGACAATTATGGATCAATTTATATAACTCTTCACCAGTTCGTCTGATCTTCCACCCAGTATGCCGATTGCCAACATCACTTCTGGCGCTGGAACATTCTGTCATATTGCAGTAGATTTTCTACATAATTAGCCTTCAGCTGTGCTGGGGATACTCTCTAATGATGAGTTATAAGCATGACTTTAAGAAATAAAAATCACTAAAGGGTGCTTGAGTGGCTCAGTTGGTTGGGTGACTGCCTTCGGCCCAGGTCATCATCCGGGGGTCCCGGGTTCGAGTCCCACGCCGGGCTTCCAGCTCCATGGGGAGTCTGCTTCTCCCTCTGACATTCTCCCCTCTAATGGCCTCTCTCACTCTCATTGTCAAATAAAAATAAAGAAAATCTAAAGAAAAAAAATCACTAAAACAAATAGAAGCCATTTGAAGGAAAGAAAAGAGCTTTGAATTTAAACACGCATAGATTCAAGTTCAGGGTCTACCACTGGCTGTCTCTAAGAGCCTTGTTTGCATCATCGGTTAATGAACATTGTCTTTGAAGGGGTTCTGAAGGATTAAATTCAGCAGTCTGTGTGAGAGCTCAGCTTAGTGCAGCATGTGTTGAGGGCATCAGGTGTCTGCTTTCCACTTTCTCTTCCCATTCTTCATTCCTATTTAATTGCTTATTTTTAGACAGGATAGCAGGGCAGAGGGGAGGGAGAGAGAGAACCCTATGCAAGCTCCATGCCCCGCACTGAGCCCGAGAATGAGAGTTGAGGTGTGTGCGTGTTCAATCTCAGGACCCTGAGATCATGACCTGAGCTGAAATCAAGAGTCAGGGGCACCTGGGTGGCTCAGTCAGTTAAGTGTCTGCCTTTGGCTCAGGTCATGGTCAGGCTCCCTGCTCAGCTGGGAGTCTGTTCCTTCCTCTCTACCTTCCCCTACCACCACTCATGCTCTCTCTCTCTTTCTCTTACTTGCTCACTCTCTCAAATAAAGGAATAAAATATTAAAAAAAAAAAAAAGAAAAAGAAAAGAAATCAAGAGTCAGACGCTTAGCCTGCTGAACCACCCAGGCGATCACTTTCCATTCTCTAATAGGATGTTACAAGTATAAAGATGTTAAGTTCTTCACCTAAGCCAACGTCTCCACAGAAAAACCATTTGCAGTGTTCCCTATAATGAGGCATGCATCAATAACCAGAAGTTGGGAGATCTGATGAGGACTCCTCAGCCGGGCAGACATTTCAGCAGTGGGAGGGGATGCGGGTGGTTTTCAGAGCAGGCTCCCCTTTCATGCACTATAACCTGTTGTGTCCACGGGAATTTTTCTGTGGCGTGCAAAAAGCAAGAGAGCCAGAGGATAGAATTTTTATCTGGGTGTCTGAAGGAGGATAGACACAAAATATGCAGCCTGAATCCATGTTTCAAGAAAAGAGTGAAATTCAGGCTAGGTGCTTATGAGATCTGAAAAATGGGTGTGCCCGCTTCGGGACAAACTGGCTGGTAAGAGGAGCAGGATTTCCCCTCTGTGTGTTATTTACAGAATCCATCCCTGTAGCAAAGGATGGTTTGGTGGTGAAATTTGCATGAAAATGACAAGTAGTCCTAGGGACCCCCAACCAAACCTTCCGGTGGAGCCATGGTGTTAGGCTAGCCGTACTGGGCAGTCAGGAAGAAAGTCAGCTCTGGTTACGCTCACATTTGTTTATCCAGAGCCGGTTCATATGGTACACTGCCCCCCGCTTCAGTGGGGCCATTCTCGTTTTCTAAGACTAGGAGCCATGCCGCACACATATCAGCTTATGCCCTCTTTTACCTAAGGGCGGCATGAAGGAAATGAATCTGAACTTCAGTTTACCTCTCCTCTGCAGCAGGTTCAAAGGCTAAATTCCATTTTTCTACCTTAGGCAGGCTTTGTAGTATCTGCAGCATAATATGAAATTTGCTTGTGAAGTAAAGACAAACATGGGCTTGACAGAAATGGCATAAATAATCAATCGTTCATATATTTATATAGAAGCCAGGTGCAGCTCATGGATGATTGCTGCATACTTTATTTCTTTGCTTTTCCAGGAAATTCTGATAGATGGAATGAGGCAGTCTGACATCATAGGAGAATGTCCCTCCCATATTTCTTGAAAAATAAGCCTAAATCAGGTCTGGTTAATGTGGAAGGAAAACAGAATGGGGATCTATGAAGCATCATCTTCAGAGTGAGTAACAATTGGCATTTTATAAACCTCTTTCAACCAGTTTCTCAAACTTCTTAACGTGGGCATATTGCATTAGAGTTTCACGATGAAAAAAAAAGTCTCGTACAGGGAATCGGAAACATTTTATGGGATGAACTTATTGGTGAGGTTTCCAGCCTTGGTATGCAATCCGCAAACGCCAAAATAACTTGGGACCTGTTCAGATATTCTCAGCAATACATGAGATATGCCAAGTTCTGCAGAGAACGGTGAGGACTACGTGTTTGTTGAATACACATCTTCACAGCAATATGGTATTCCACTTATTAATTCTGTTTGCCACAGATGGCTTCATTATGTGTATTTAATTTTAGTGCTTGAGTAAACATACACTAAGGGTGTGTAAGAAAAACTCAAGATCCCCTTAAAAAGTAAAGACCGTGTGATGGTGTAGAGGAACTTGCTGGGAGCAAATGTATTCCAAAGTGGTTTGCGGGAAATCTCTTCAAAGGCTTGGAGACTGTGTGTCTCCTTCTTTGTGATGAGGTGGAGAGCTGGAGGTGGGGCGGGGGGATGAGATACTAATCAATGAAGCCGTAATTTGCAGCAGCCGTTACCGTGATCTTATTTTTCGCGCAATGATTGCCACATGTGGACCGTGCTGATGTCCAAACACATGAGAGCACTTCTCTTTCCCTAAGACAAATGAAGATTTTCACTTTGTTTGGTAATCTTGTCAAGATTTATCACTTAGTCATGTGCCATACATTAGGGTGTTTATAAAATTTGGCTTTCTGCACTCTGGTTATGTAGTTTTATGATTTCAACAACATGGCAGTGATGAAACCGATGTTTTCTGGATTCAGATTTATCTCCGGTCTCAGAGTGGACTGTGGGCAGCACTTGAGTGGTTAAAAACAAGAGAGCAAGGAATCCCTTGCCCGAGTACACAGAAGCCCCGAGAACATTCCCCGGCTCCTGTCCCCTGCATCCCGGAAAATGACGGTGTGGTAGAATAATCTTGTGCAATCCCTTTTGACTGGAAGAGATCGTGGTAGTCAAGTCTTCCTGCTTTTCATTGCAAAATGACCCAAAATGCAACTTCAGAATGAGACAGAATTGAATGGAATATTGAACTTCTTCGTGTGAAATGCACAGGTGAAAGTCAGAGATGTTTCTGGGGAGACAGTGAAAACAGGTCAAAGGCAAGCTCAGGTATAGTACACCTGTTAAATCTATGGGCAAGATAAAACAGTTTAGAAAGACACAAATCTTGCCTCTATTTCAAATGTCACCTCACAGAACAGAAGAAATCCTACTGTTTGAGTCAGAAATCAAGCTAATCTGAGTCCACTGACTTCTCCAAAACATGTTCAACCCATAAAAATTACGCTTTTTAGAAGCACATTTAAAAGGACATTAAAACGCAATCATTTGTTATGGAGATAGTGATTTACAGGTTAGGTTTAACATTTAGGAAGCTCAAATCAGCCAGAGGAAGAGCAGGCTTTTTGCTTTCAGCTGCACAGGAAAGCACAACATTCATAGAAAAGAGAATATTCTGGAAAGCTCTCTGGAGTCTGGGAGACTTTCCCTCCCTGGATCATCCTGGAAGTGTTTAATTTCATAGACATTCAATAGATTTTTCTTTTAACTTAAGGAAAGCAAGGAAAGTTTTGCAGAATGGGGGAAAGAATACTGTACTATATTGTGGGATAATTTTGAGGGTGAACACTTTTTTTTCCTCAACCAGGCTAACATCCACAAAGGCAGAGGAATCTTTATATCTTATATCTCCTTATTGTAGTGCAAGACACATAGTTGATTCTTTTTAACTATTTATTGGTGGAATAAATATATTGATTTGTTAAGCACTGTAATTCCTATTATTTAACATAGTACTTGGAATAAAGTAGGAGCTCAGTATCTCTGTTGGATGAATGAATGACTGATAGTCCTCAGGCCAGGGCGGAAGTGCCATGGCACATTGGAAACCCAGATGATGGATGCATATGAGCAATTTGGAGCATGCCTGCAGGAACATCTAGATTCTCACCCAAAAGGCACTCTGTTACTGAGACCAGAATTTCCTTGAGATGACAAAGTATGTATCATAGGATAACTCCCTGGCTGTAACTTGTGCCCATTGAAGGTAATGGTTCAGTCCTGGACACTCGGTTTACTTTAAAGCATCAGATGCAAAGTCTACAGAGGGCTCAGTGTTAATGGCATATAGAATGTATCTGTGGCAGCTGATACATTTTTTGGAAACTCATTCTCAAAGATCTGGTTTTACCCTATCAATGTCTTTCCTGCCTAGATAATAATTACCTGAGAAACATGGCCCAAGGGAATGGGCACTTTGGTAAGTTTCTCCATAACTTCAGAAAAATTCTAAGAATTCTGTGCTTATTGGAAGCTTAATAAGTGGTTCCAGCTTTGGAAAGTAGCACTTCCCATTACTTTATTAAAAAAAAAATAAAAGTCAGTTTGAACAAATGGAATTGAGAAACCAAAGCAAAGGAATAAAATACAAAAATATGACTCCATGCTGGAACCGTTTAATGCAATGAGGTCAAGGATTTGGGGACAATGGATGGTAATGGATTATTCTTAAATATTTGAAAAACCTATTTTCTTTACTAAAGAGAAATTTAATTTTCTTATGCATGCATGACTATGATGTCAGAAGAAATATCCTCAGGGTGGTGGAGGTGGAAATCATTAATTTCTGGGGACAGTTGTTTTTCCACTAAAAGGCTTAAGATGATACAGTAGAAATGGATGGAGCTAAAATGAAAATGCATGTTTTTAATTTAATTAATTTGTTATTATTTTTTTAACTTCCAACCTACATCTATTCTCTCTCTCTCTTTTTGTTTCTTTAATTTTCAGAAGCTGAATACACAGATACTCAACAGATGGACAAAGGCTGCATTGAGGAGAGCTTAAAGTAAACACCCGCCCTTCTTTTCTGAGGCATTTCCACAATTTATGGGTGTCTCCTATGATAATGGGACATTTTCATTCAGGAGGTAAAAGTCCTCTTGTTCTAAAGTAGATGTTTGTGTATTTGTAGATTTCTACTATCACTGAAAGGACGGGAGAAAATGATGAGAACCGCTCCCTGGACACCCCCACCCCCACCCCACCCACCATGTTGCCGAAACAATGATAACAACAACAACAGCAACAATGATTTGTTATATTGGCTTTTCTAATCAGATGCATGCTTTACCAAAGTTTGGGGGAAGGATGTGATAGTGAAGACAAAGAATTCAGCCCTTCCTTTGGATCCTACAAGAATAATAAATATTTCTCTCTTCTTGTGAACCAAACAGGCATCATAAATAAATGCATGTTTAAACTGTTATACAACAACAAACAAACAAGCCACAAAAGCCCACTACCATCCTAACATTGTCCTTCAAGACGCTGGCAGTTTTTCCTTAGTGTCTATAAAACCAGTTCAAGAGACTTCTGTGGGTCTTATTTTTTATTTTATTTTTTAAAAATGTTTTGATATATTTTATTTCGGATTTTTTTTCTCTGTGCTCAACATGTGAAGCATCAAGTTAAAATTAAATCAATCCTTTTTAAAATTGAGATATAATTGACACAGTTGCCGACCACAATAGTCTAGTGAACATGCATAAAGTGAATCTGATTAAAAAGTTTCATAAGTTCTTCTTTTTTGAGCTTTATCGATGCAGAGGTTCTATTTTTATCTTTCCAGATACATAGTTTTCTCACATTTGGATTTTGTTGCAAAGAACCAAAACCCTCACATTATGTTTCCCGGACAATTTGCCTTTTTGTTTCTTAAATTCAAAATAGCCATATAAAATCTCCATGGAAGCCATAAAGATGTCCCTCTTTGGTTTATCCTCTTTTGGGAGGGTATGCTTTTGTGCATACAGTTGGGGGTAGAGGATGGATGGAGCAAAACGCCAAAACTATCTTTTATCAGACAAAGAATGTAAAGAAGTCCAGGCAACATCCCAGGACAAAAGCTTGACCTCTCCGGCCTCTGGGGCCTGAGGCCTAGACAATCCCCCAGCCTGCGATCTTTCCTGAGAACCGCTGCAGGGAAGATCTGAGAAAAGACAGATATCGTGTCTTTTAGGAGCAAAGTCTGAGGTCTGAGGATCTAACAGGGTCTGGCTGTATAAAGAACAAGGTCCGGAGCTCCTTCTCAGGGTAACTGAATAAAGGCAAAAGTCACTTGTACAGATCTCAATTCTTTAAAATTTAAAAGCTAATTTTGTGTCTTTTAGTCAATTTCCTGCACAGGAAGAAAGAATTTATTAACTGCCTTCTGATGTTAAATGGAGTGCTAATGGGTAAGTACAACAGTTCAACAGGTGCCAAGGGGGTATGGAGAGGCATTATATCAATTTTAATCATAACGTCTTGCAAATGGATTTGTAGAGCGATGGCTTCTCCCCTCCTCCCCCCACCCTGGCCCACTGCATCTATTTTGGAAACCTCTCTCTCTCCCCCCAAATAACGAAATGGCTGTTAGAACTTACTCCAGAGAACAGAATGCTAGATAGTTTCATTTAAGAAATCCTCCTATGGAAATGGGACTGTACAGTTCTAAGTAACAGAGAGGAGGCAAGAACAATGGTTCGGCTTTTTAAAAATTCACACCGACCGATGCAGTCGAGAAAAATTCTGATTCAGAACCCAAGACGGCAGCTGAACCAGGAGTGTTTATATAAAATACACTCACATGCCCTTAATACAAGAACGTATTAAGACATGACTTCTCCATGACAGAAAGATGAATGTTCCCGGCTTTGAGGACTTCATTCTATTTTGTTCTTCACCTTTTCTGGAGAAATTCCTCCCGATTCAGTTGTCCGTAACAACCAACTGCATAAAGCTGTGAGTCTCATATATTTATGACAAAAAAAAAAAAAGAAAAAAAAAGGCCAATAATTTGGGCCTCTTCAGCAAGCTTAGGTGTTCTCTTACCTGGAGCAGGCGTCACTTCGAAGAATAAAAGATTTCTTCCAGAATGAATTCTGTCTAAAACTAAACAGCAGGGGCGGGCATCATTTATTATTTCCACAGAGGGAGTTTTTCACCGAGCCCCCCACCCCGCACCCCTGCTCTTGGTCATTTTTCTGTCCAAGCCATTTCACTTCATCTTCTCTTTCCAAATGGAAAGCAAGATGACCTCTGATGGGGATCACTACAGCTCTGATTAATTCTCTTTCTCCAAGAGTTCTGGTGGGAAGAGAGTGAGAAAACTTTTATTCTTTTTAGTTGTTGTTCCCCCAAATTTCTTTTTTTTTCTTTTTTTTTACCTTTTTCCCCCCAAATTTCTTTGAGTATTCGGATTTACCTCAACTTCCCTTTTGAACGGTTAGCCCTTTTCCCCCTTTATTTATTTGAAAGAGCAAGAAAAGGTAAAGAGAGCACTTGCAAGGGAAATTTCATGATTGAGTAAAAGTGAAATCTTTGGCATGATCCCGGAAAAACTTGGAGGAACAGAGAATTAGGACATTTTACAATTTTGGAAAAAATTAAGAATGTGAAAATTAAAGAAATAAAGACCTACCATGATAATGTTCACACCTCCTCCATGGAGGTCATCGTGTAGAGACAGAGAAACTCATGATGCGGTAGGACGGAAGGGTGGAGAGGTTTTTAGATCATACCCTGAATCCCTGAAGACCTAAAGTTCTAGTTTAAAATTCTTCCTTAGACAATCGTATTGCATAATCACAGACACTAAAGATGGAAAGCATTTTCAAAAATCTTTCATGGTTACACACATTGGCTCACAGGAAATGACACACAATTTTGTCAGGAGACATGCAGATAGGATGCTGTGAGCCCAGCAAACAGGCTGTCACAGACATCCCTTTTCTCAAATAGTATCAGAGATCTTTAAATGGTGTTAGGTTTGGGAATATGACTCTGGTTCAGCATGCAATTTTAGCCCCTCAGGGAAAATTTCCCCTTGTTATAGAGTATGATAAGCTGAATTCTAGAAGTCAAGGTTCTGGAATTAAAATTAATTTGAAGGGCTTCTAATTTGTACTAAAGATACGAAGCTCTCATTTCAGTTCTAAATATCTGGCTGCCTTATTAATTAAAAATAGACTTTTTCAAAAGAATTTTGACATTCTTTGCCAATGTATCTTCCATCGTGATATTTTTGGTAGGATTTTCTAAATGAATGTTTAAGTGAATTAATTAGAACCTACCTAATGTCATCTCCTCACTGTGGACTTGTTCTTTTTCCACCTAAAAAACACCTAGTTTCAAACACTGAAACACAAAGGAAAAGGCACAGCACAAAATAAACACACACATAAAACTTCTGTTAGTCCCTAGTTAGAAAACGTTTAAGAGACATTTTCAAATTTCTAACTAACCGAAGTGAAAAGTAGCAAGTTTACAATGGAAATAAATTCAAGCAAGGAGGAGGCATTTCAGAAGTAAAAGCAGTGGGGTATAAATTACATGCACACACACAGACATTGCCACACAGATGTAAATAATCTTGCTTCAAATGGACCATAAAGTTTAAATTACTTTCCACACCAACAATATAAAGCTAGGGGAAAAAAAGCTAACCTTGGTTAAAATAATATTGTGACCTTCTAAAGAAAAACTCCAAAAAGAAGTAGTTGATAATTTAATGATTGCCTTGGGTTTTCATATAAATGTCACTTCCGTCATTAAAAGTATCATTGCTTTGGATTTCCCAGAGCTCAGAAGCTAAAGTCTACTTCTGCTATTCATTTGTGTATATCTCCAATTGTTATTTATATGATGCAATATTGCTGTAAAACTTTTGCTGAAGATAGAAAAAATATCAGTATCTAGGACCCAATGAAGTTCTCATGAGTCTAATGAAGTTTGATCAAGAGAGATGATCAAAATGTAAATCTCTATTGACCTTTTACAGGATTGAGATACTCAGCTCTAGAATATAGTGAACAATTACATTAAAAATCTTTCAAAAATACAAAGGCAATATGTAATCATGTGAGGAAAAATAGAAAGTTCAAAAAAATGAAAGAAAGGAAGAGAAGGGGAAAAAAATGCAAGGATTCAATTTTGTTTCTTCCCAGTTTGTATGCATGTGAGAATGATCTCCTTACATACAATGCATATACACACAAATGTGAAATCACCTTATTTGTATTGTTTTGCAGCAATATACTTATATTTATTGATATTTATATTTATATTGTTTTACAACAATAATGTTGTAACATGGATAACTCTTCATTGCCACTGAGTAGATTTTTTGACCAAAATATACTTTTTATGTGTGGGTATTCTACCACATGGGTCTATGTTTTCTTCAAGTCGGTTAATATTTCTATAAATCTAGGCTGTTTTCAGACTTTTGCTACTAAAAATGTTATTGTAATAGCTACTGATGTTTTAGTGGATATCCCAAATTTATTCCCCACAGGATAAATTCCAAGAAGTGAAATTTCTAGATTCAAGGCTATTGTCCTCCAGAAGACCTACATCACTTTGTACCAGCACACACAATGTGTCACTCACAACACTAAATAATGCCAACCTCAGAAAGTGAAACCTATAACAGATTATCTTAATTCACATTATTTTTACCTGTAAAATTTTATCTCTACTCATAAATGTGCTGACCAATTTTTCTGTCAAGGTGCAGGTTGTTTTCTTACTGGATTATAAGAACATTCCATTTATAAAAAATATTTTTTGACGAGTCAAGTATTTTGAAAGTTTTTGTTTGCTTATAGTGATCATTTATATATATGTGCTTATATGTGCTTATAGTGATCATTTAACTCAAGACATTTTTTTTCTAATATAACGATCCCTATCAATCGTTGTTCCTTCAGTGTCCTGCTTAGAAAAGACTTACCCTAGTGATAATTTTAACTAAACGTATTGAGGCCTTACATGTTAATGGAGTGAAAATAATTATTGATTTATATATCCTTTCCTTTCTCCTCTATTCATTTAAATTTTAATATATCTGGGATATATTTTGGTAAATGATGCAAAGGAGAAATCTTTATTTTTGGCCCAATGAGAGACATTCAGTTTAAAACCATATAGCAGATAAATCCAATCTTTCTCATTCGATTGATTGGAAATGCCACCTTTATTATGTGTATTTTAACAGCAGCCTGCAAAGCAATCAAGTGTCATACATGAGATCCTTCTTAACTGGAGGAGACATTATTTGTTAATTTCACATTTTAAAAATGTAAGTACCTGCTTGTTATCACTTCTGTGAATTGGATAGTCCTTACAGATGTTCCTTGATAGCAATTAGAAAGTTTGACTTCCTTTTATAACTTGAAGTTGCATCCTGAACTTTGATATAAAATAATGCTGACTAGTTAGTATTTTTACTATAAAAATTATAACTAGAATCAGTGACATAAACTTTGTCCTAGTCATTCTGATGGGACTCTACCCCGTGAAAATATTGTATGCTTATGTCGCATATCAAGGTATTAAAAAAAGCCATAGTACGAATAATACCAGCTTGAATGCAATTTATAAACCTTATTTTATGAGTGTGAAAATACTAAAATACTTTATCTCAGATGAAGAATTAGCGCTCCTGTCAGGAAAAATTTAAATTAAGACTTGTTGGTTTACAGCTTGGCAAAATCGCATCTGAAATCCATTTTTTGAAGCTCTATAAATCAACAGAGCACAATTTTGTTGTTGTTGTTGTATGTGAAAATATTTAGATCTGGACTGCAGTGTTTCCCAATCGTGCAAGTAAAAGCAATCGCCTCGATATTGAATTCTGGAAAAAAAAAATCAAGGAATATAAATGCAGGGCGGGGGGAAGGAACCCAAAGTACTATTTTTCTGTTAAAGTGTGAATATTTAAAAGAAATGATAGGCAGAATCTCTAGAACATCCTCACTAGTCCTATTTAAAGATATAAATATTAAGACAGTAAAACACTCTTTTTTAATCAAACATCTACCCAGAAGAACCATTTTCCTTAAGAATTATTAATAATTCGGTTGAATTAGAAAATACTTAGAGTTTTCCTTTTACCACCTTACTTTTCTAGGCAGTAAACTATCTAGGTTTATTTTGATTGGGAATAAGTGTTGGTCTTTTGTTTGTTTCTTAGATAAGAACTATCTCTAGATAGGAGCCTGGTTACCTCTGAGGCTCTCACCCCGTGTCCTTTTGAAGATTAAAACAAGAATAAGCCCACGTCTTGGGTGGGGGACTCTAAATTAACTTTCACAACTGTTTTATCAAAAATGCAAAAGCAAAGCTTTCATTTTCCCATTCCCTGTTGTATGGAAAGCAGTTTCGGTCCTATCAGAAGAGAACCACATTAATTTCTGACACATTCTAGTAAAAGCTCCTGGTAAAAGAATTCAGGAAATGTACTTTCTCCAAGGCAGCACAGCTTAAAGGAAAGAAGCAAGAACTCCAGCCTGGGGGCACCTGGATATCTCAGTGGTTAGGCATCTGTCTTCAGTTCAGGTCATAATCCCAGGGTCCTGGGATGGAGCTCCGTGTGGGGCTCCCCGCTCAATGGGGAGCCTGCTTCTCCCTCTCCCTCTGCCCCTCTTCCCTGCTTGTACTCGCTGCCTCTCACTCTTTCTGTCAAATAAATAAATAAATAAATAAATGAAATCTTAAAAAAGAAAAAAAAAAAAAGAAGAAGAAACATCTAAGCCTTCAGAGCTCCCTCCCCAGCTTTGCCCCTTAGAATCTGTGTGATGCTGGAAAGTTATTTAATCTCCCTGGGCCTCAGTTTCCACATCTGAAAAAGGAGAATAATAAAAAAAGAAAGTTGCCTATTTGATAAGGTTCTAAAGATTTAAGAGCCCTTGGAACAGGGCCTGGCACCCCTTAGGTGCTAGAAAATAGAATCGTTGCCATTTTTAACTGTGCATTCCATGGCTTTTAAGGTTGGCTTTTTTAGTCCCTTTGCAGTTTTGAAATTGACAGCAACAATGTAACCAGACTTTGCTGTTTGAGTGGAATAGAAAATAAAAGAGCTTTAAGAAAATGACAGAAGATAAGGAGCCAAATCTCTCATTTAATGACACTGACCGATGGCCCTCCTGCCCCTTTTGATACAATTTTAGGTTCACCAAAGCCAGCAAGTCATCATGCCCTTGGCTAACTCAATAAAAGCCCTAAATGTGACTTTATGGGTAACATAAAAATGGAAAATTTTAATTTTTTTTCTTTTCTTAAAATAATACTAAAGAAAAACAAAGCAACCGAGTCATGCTTGATTCTCTTATTTAACCAAAAGATTAGCACAGTGGGTTGCTGGTTTTCTTCTACTTTTTTTTTTTTTTTTAATTTTCCATTAAGCAAGTCCTTTTAAAACAAATTTGAACTTTTCCCATCCCTGTGATTCCCACGGACAGTTGGCAAAGGATCTTGGATAAGTTGCAAAGCTGGGATTTTTTTCCAGCCATGAGTAACTTGTTAAAAAGCCACTATTTCCTTAATACTAACAGTAAATAGAGTTCACATCCACATAAATCCTCGGTGGCCCATTGGGGAAAGTTTTATGTGTGTGTGTATGTGTGTGTGTGTGTATGGAATCTTTTTTTATTCATAAAACACTTGGCTCTCAGCATGTCTGTTTATATTCCACTTCTTAAAAATAAATATTCACATTTATGCCCGTTGAGGTTAAAAGGTATCCTTTTTCCAGTTGCCTGCTGTGTGCCAATGATTTAATGATGGATGGGTTTAGAATACCTGGCTTGAATTCTTGAAGAGTGTTTGTCTTCTCTTTATTCTAATTAAGGAAGAAGAAGACGAAGACAAAGAAGAAGCAGAGAAAATCACCCTATGACTAGAATGAATACATGTTTTTATGAAATTTAATTTTATTGGAAATGCCCAAATAAATATTTTGAAGACTTACAGGAAAAATGAAATGCTTGATTTTAAAGGAAAGGAGAGAAGTTGGTTTTCTTTGATGCATAGGGAGGGAGTAAGTTAATATGGCAATCTTTTGCAGTTACTACTCTGAGTGCATAGCTTCTGTAGATCACTGGATAATAATTATAGGAGTTTTCCTACATAGAAAGCATTTTAAAGGATATGCACTTTCAAGTGATTATTATTAAGATTTGTTTTGTAAATGTGTTTAAATGAGGCTGGCAGAGGTTAAGTGTGGCTTTGCAAGGTCACACAGTGATAGACCAACAGGCCAGAGCTGAAATGAATGAGGGGCATTTCTGTCTGCTACCATTTCCCAGAGATGCATCTGTACCAGAATCCTCTATGGTTCTCTTTATCTGGGTGATGCACAAATCCTCTTGTCTTTGCAGGGTGGGACTGGGTATATTTTGATAACAGGCAGTCCCATGAGATATCTTGCATTTCCGGCTTCCGGTCAGATGTTCCACAAGAATAACTTCTCTACATATGTTTTTGCATTTTTGATCACAGTCCCAGCTGGAATCAGGAAGTTTGGAGGGAGCATGGAGATGGAAAATCATTGAATGTCATAGCCGTACTTTTTTGACTTTCAAAAAATATTTAGTTTTCCGGTGGTCCTGAAGGGGAAGAAAAGGTATATGTTTTACCTACTTAAAAGTATACTATCATTTCAGTTCCTTGGTCAGGACCTATAAATATTTATAGGTATATATAAATATTTATATATAATATACATTTATTTATTTTGTATTTATTTATTTTTATATTTTATTATTTTATATGTATTATATAATATTATATATATTTTTTAAAAAGATTTTATTTATTTATTTGACAGATAGAGATCACAAGTAGGCAGAGAGGCAGACAGAGAGAGAGAGGGGGAAGCAGGCTCCCCGCTGAGCACAGAGTCTGATGTGGGGCTTGATCCCAGGACACTGGGATCATGACCCGAGCTGAAGGCAGAGGCTTTAACCCACTGAGCCACCCAGGCACCCCTATATTTTTTTTTATTTAAAAGAACAAGGCCACAGTTATGTCGGAATAGAAGATTTCCCAAGGTCAGACAACCTGTCACAGGGAAACAGAGAGTTAGGACTTTTAAAAATTCTTCACTGAGGGCTTAACTGAAACGATATAAGGAATTGCCACTGGCCTCAGTTTCTTCTTATACCAAGAAAAAGGGTATCACATAACTTCTCTAGTGAATTATTTAAATAGAAAAGAAAATCAATAACCCAGTCTCCTCTGAAGGTTTAAAGATGAGTTCTAGACATTCCTTTGTCAAGCCTTTTTTTTTTTTTTAAGATTTTATTTATTTGACAGAGTGACACAGCGAGAGAGGGAACACAAACATGGGGAGCGGGAGAGGGAGAAGCAGGCTCCCCACCAAGCAAGGAGTCCAATGCGGGGCTCGATCCCAGGACCCCGGCATCATGACCTGAGCTGAAGGCAGAAGCTTAACCATTTAGCCACCCAGGAGCCCCTGTCAGGCCATTTTTAAAAACATACTTGGTTTTCTGAGCTTCTTTTTGCTTATCTGCTAAATGGTATGCTAACTTTGTGTACCAGATGCCTACTTAGGACTAATTTCAAATGTGTATGAAATGTAGAGATGGTGTCCGGCTTCCCAGATGTGCTAGAAACTGTGAATGTCTTACTTGACCGTCTTCCCTTTTTGTCCTCCCCTCAGAATATGAACCTAACACTTCTTGCCAAGCTGGGATTTT
>ML103967.1:0-24555 GCA_003697995.1 Taxidea taxus jeffersonii
TAAGGCTGGAGCCCAGCGATGAACCTGGTGGATACCGCGTCAGGTCTATCAGAGTGGGGCTGCAGGAGCCGAGAGGGGACTAGCATTAGTCCCTCCGCGCACCGGGACAGTCATCGCTCTTTGTTAAAGAAACAAATACAAGAAAAGCGGCGGTGGCGAAGTGTGGTGGTGGGGGAGTAGATCGAGGCATAACTTTGCGTTTGTATGCATAACTGTGCGTAAGAAAGATCATTCGCGAGGCGCTCCGAACGCCGGACAGTCGAGGGCACCGTGTCATTGGCTTTTGTGTATTGGAAGGCGCGTGAGTGCCCCGCTCAAAGGTTCCCCTTTGTGTGAAAGTGGGGAAACCAGAAGCGTGCAGCTACTGCTGGGTTTTCATTTTCGAATTCGTTAGGCACTCGGACCGAAAGACTCCCGCACCAGTACACTCCCGCATTTTCGCAACAATACTCGGACTTGAGTTACTTATCCGTCGCTAACCGAGCGAAGAGCGACAATGGCTCGGTGCGGGCGCCTACAGTTCGGGGGGCAGCGCCAAGGGGCCGCCCGCCGCGCTCCGCAGCTGCGCGCTGAGCCCCGCCACTCGACCGTCAGCAAACGCGGGCACCAACCGCCGCGCGGCCCGGCCGTTGGGCGGGTGGTAATTTCTGGGAATGGGGCGGGGTCGCGGGTGTACAAGGCCGGGCGTCTGCGAGCTGGGAGGAGGAGCGGGCGGCGCCGAGGGCGCGAGGCTGGAGGGGCGGTGCGCCACGAGCGTCACCGACCGGGGAGGGGCCGGGGCGGGGCGGGCGGCGCGCTCCGGCCCGCCTGCGCCCCCACCTTTCACGGCTGTAGAGTGGAGACTGGAGGGACCCGGACTAGGAGTTTATCCAACCCCCGGCCCCCAGTGGCTGTCAGACTGCCCGAGCGCGGAGCTGTCCCTGGAGAAGGGAGGCAGTCCAGAGCTGGGGATGGAGTGACAGCCGGGGCCCGCGGGAGGCTTCGCAGAGTGGCGAGGGTGTGTGCGGTCCGGGCCAGCTGGGAGCAGGGGGCGGGCGGGCGCTGCAGGTGCACGCGCGGCCCCGCTACCCCCACGCTCCTGCCCGCGCCTTGGGGCCCCGGCACCAGTCTGGGGTTGGAGCCGAGAGTGGGATGGGGAAGCTCCGAGCAGGGAGCGGGACAAGTGGCCAGAGTCTTTACCTGAGAAGGCGGGTTTGGGAGAAGTTCGGGAATAAGGGGCGGGCGTGAGTCGAGAGAGCCACTGAGGCAGGTTGGCGGGCCAGTGGGGGCAGGAGGCGGTGAGGCCCCGCGGGGTATAAATAGCGGGCCCCGGTTTGACAGACGCTGCCGTGACTGGCGGTGCCGCCCCCCCCTCGCCGCGTGGGGAGGGGAGGAGCGCTCCGAGCGGGCGGGGTGGGGGAGGCGGACTCGAGTGTCCTGGTGGCGGCGGCAGGAGGCCGAGGGGGAGGAGCTGAGGCGAGGGGTGGAGGGAGGGGGCCGGGAGCGGGGCGAGGGCGGGGGCCACCATTGCTCCCCGCGCCGGGCTCTGTGTCGCCGCCGTCGCCTCGGCGGTTGGGGATCGGTGGGGCGGCGCGGGCGGGGGGCGCTGCGCGGGGCCGCTCGCCACTGTTTTGTTTCCTCCTCTCCCAGTGGAGCTGCTCGGGCTGCCGGGGAGGCCCCGGCTCCCTCGGGACGCCCGGCCAACGGCGGCTGCGGTGCTAGTCCGCGGCCCTGCCGGGAGGGAAAGCGACGCCGTGGTCTTCCCAGGCGACGCGGAGAGCAGGTAAGAGCGCGAGCAGCCGAGGCTGGTGGGAGGGAGCGCGGAGGGCGCGGTGATAAAGCCTCGCCGTCCCGAGTGCTGCCTCCTCCCTCCGCACCCCCGCCCCGCGCCTGTGTTGTTTGCTCCGGGGTTTGCCGAGCGTTTTCCGGAGGCTGTGGCGGTGACAACGGCTGGGAGCTGGGGAAGGGAGCTGAGTGCTCCCGGGCAACGGTCGGGAAGCGGGACTTGGAGAAAGGGGAAGGCGCGCTGCTCGCCTGCCCGCGGGGAGCGCGGGGCGCGGGGCAGGGCTGAGGGAAGAGGTTACGGACCCCGGCGGGGTGGGGGGGATGGGCTGAGCGCAGCTGGTCTCGCTGTGTTTACATCGCCGCGCGAGTCACCTCTGCTGAGGAGCGGACAGAACTGACCCGCCTTATCCCGCGGGGAGGCCAGGGCGGGGGTCCGGCTCCGGAGGAAGCGCGTCCTGGGAGGGTCTGGTAGGGCGGGAGGCTGCGGCCGGCGCCGGGGCAGGGCAGTGAGCTCGGGGCGGGACCTGGGAGGCTCCGGCCGCGCGGGGTGCCGCGGAGGGCTGGAGACCAGTTTCCTTCCCCGTCGGGCCTTATCGCCGCCTCTTACCTTTCCTTCTCTCCGCGGCTCGCTTGAATGGCAGGTTGTACTCGGTTATTCTTTTATTCTCGCTTTACACGCCGGCCCCCTGCTGCCACTTCCCCCAGTTCCCCCGGGGTTAGGGAGGCATGGCTGTGATAGGAATCTGTTTTTTAAACAAAACAAAAACGGGCTCTGTAACGCGCGTCCGGTGACCGCCTTCTGGATCCTCTTGGAAAAGCTGTCCCCTTGGGACCGTGCTACTGGATGTTTTGGGGGCGCGGGAAAGGAACGGTGAGGGCTCTGCTCCGGCTGGTGCTGACGGCCGGAGCAGCTTTGCGAGTAGAGTAGCCGAACCCCCACCCCGCCACCCCCCGCTCCAGTCGGGCGTTTTTATTCCGTGTCGATAAAAGACAGAAAATATTCCATAAGGCCAAGAGTAATCCAGATTGCCCTGTTTCTGATGTTTCTTACGTGCCAGCATCCTGGGCTCTCTTTCTAGGACCTAGATTCGCTGCAGAACAGCCTTTCTTTAAGTTATTAGTACTAGTTTAAATGAGTGAGGGGGGAGCACTTCATTCGGAAACTGTAAAATTCCCCCCCTTCATGAACATTTACTTCAGTTGTGTGATTTAATTTTAATCCGGTGATACAACAGTAATCTTGTGTTTGGTAATCAGATTTGCTTTTCTTTTTACCTATGAGTCACTATAAAGGGGTAAAGTATGCACTTTCTCTAGTGCCATAATCACTGAATAGTGCCAGAACACGAAACAATGTACACTTCACTAAGGCAGGATTGGATATTTGCGTCTCGGAGTTTCTTTCTTTAAAAGGGAAAAATGACTTTATATAAACCTGGTAATTACTGAATTACGTTTGAAGAATTCAGGAATGATTAACGTTAATATGTAGGGCCACACAGTTTATGAGTGCATTCATATGAATATCATTGAGCTATCTCCTCATAAACACATGAAGTAGAAAATAGAGATATTTTGGGCATTTGAAATTTGAATGTTTAATGACAACCTGTTTTTTAAGGTTAGTGATTTAATTACTTTGATTAATCATTGGTTCTAGTTTCTGATAGACACACACACACACTCACAAAATTATGAGAGTATGATTGGAAGATACTTATAACTTCGAGATTTTTCTAAATAATAGATTTTCCTAAATAATAGATTGGTAACTTTGGGTGTGGCAGGCCTATCAGTGTGGATGGCGTTGTTTGCCCAAGGTGTTTTTGTGTTTTTGCTTTGTTTTGTTTTGTTTTGTTTTTGGTAACAGTTCTACTGAGATGTTATTCATATACCACTCAATTCACCAATTTAAAGTGTACAACTTAGTGGTTTTTAATATATTCAGAGTTGTGTAACTATTATCTTAATTAGGACATTTTCATCATTCCGAAAAGGAATCCTGTGCCTGTTAGTGGTTACTCTCCTTTTACCCCCAAGATCCCCAGCTCTAGGCAACCACTGATTTTTCTGTCTCTATAGATTTATCTATTCTGGACATTTTTTATGAGAAGAATTATACAGGGGTGTCTGGGTGGCTCAGTCGGTTGAGCATCCAACTCTTGATTTTGGCTCAGATCATAATCGTAGGGTCCCAAGATTGAGCTGGGGGTGGTGCCTGCTTCCTCCACCCTCCTTCCTTGAGCAGGCACTTGTTCTCACTTAAAAAAAAATGTAGAACCCTACAATATGTGATTTTTCATGACTAGTTTCTTTTACTTAGCTTAATGTTTTCAGAATTCATTCATGTTGTAGCCTATGACATTATTTTTATTGCTAAGTAATATTCTTTTGTATGGTTATACTATGTTATTTGTTAGTGGATGTTTGCGTTTCCACTTTCTAGTTACTAACAATGCTACTGTGAACATTTTTGTACACTATTTGTGGTTTTCATTTCTCTTGGGTATGTACACAGCACAGAAAATTAATATGCATAAATCTATTGCATTTCTGTACACTAATAATGGCCTATCAGAAAGAGATGTTAAGAGAATAATTCCACTCAAAATTGCATCAAAGAGAATAAAATACTGAGGAGTAAATTTAACCAAGGAGTTAAAAGACCTTACTCTGAAAACCTTAAAACATTGATGAAAGAAATTGAAGATGATACAAATAAATGGAAAGATAAACCATACTCATGGGTTGGAAAAATTAATATTGTTAAAATGTTCATATTATCTGAAGCAATCTACAGATTCATTGCAATCCCTATTAAAATTCCAATGGTATTTTTCACAGAACTAGAACAAATAATCCTAAAATTTGTATAGAGTCTTATTTGTATACAAAGACCCTGTATAGCCAAAACAATCTTGAGAAAGAAGAATGAAGCTGAAGATATCAAGCTTCCTGATTTCAATCTACACTACAAAGCTATAGTAGTTGTCAAAGCAGTATGGTACTTGCTCAAAAGCAGACACAGATCAATAGAACAGAATAGAGTCAAGAAATAAACCCATTCTGATAAGGTCAATTAATGTTTGACAGAGGAGGCAAGAAGCTACAACAGGGAAAAGATAGTCTCTTCAATAAATGTTGCTGGGAAAACTGGACCACTTTCTTGGGATTATTTATTTATTTACTTATTTATTTTAAAAGTAATCTCTGTGCCCAACCTAGAGCCTGAATTCTTGACCCTGAGATTAAGAGCCAAATACTCCACCGACTGAGCCAGCAGGTTCTTCTGGACCTCTTTCTTTCTTTCTTTTTTTAAGAATTTATTTATTTATTTGACAGAGAGAGATCACAAGTAGGCAGAGAGAGAGAGAGAGAGAGAGAGAAGGAAGCAGGCTCCCTGCCGAGCAGAGGGCCCCATGCGGGACTCCATCCCAGGACCCTGACATCATGACCTGAGCGGAAGACAGAGGCTTAACCCACTGAGCCACCCAGGCGCCCCTGGACCACTTTCTTATACGAAAGTAAACTAAAAATGGATTAAAGACTGAAATGTAAAACCAGAAATGATTAAAGTCCTAGAAGCAAACATGGGCAGTAAGCTTTTGGACATTTGTCTGAACAATACTTTTTGGATCTGTCTTCTCAGGCAAGGGCAGCAAAACAAAAATAAGTAGAACTACATCAAACCAGAAAGCTTTTGCTCAGTGAAGGAGACCATAAGCAAAGTGAAAAGGGGACCTGCTGAATGGGAGAAGATACTTGTAAATGATGTAACTGATAAGGGGGGTGTCAATAATCCAAAATATATAAAGAATTTACAACTCAATATATTAAGCAAAATCCAGTTAAAAGATAGGCAGAGAACCCCAATAGACATTTTCCCAAAAAAGAGACAGATGGCCAATAAACAGATGAAAAGATGCTCAACATCACTACTAATCAAGGAAATGCTGGTCAAAACCACAGTGAGATATCACTTCACACCTTTTAGAATGGCTATTATCAGAAAGACAAGAAATAACAAGTGTTGGCAAGGATATGGAGAAAAGAACTCTTGTGCACTGTTGGTGGGAATGCAAAATAGGGCAGGTACTATGGAAAACAGTATGGAGCTTCTGCAAACTAAAAATAGAACTACAATCCAGCAAACCCACTTCTGGCTATTTATCTGAAGAAAATGAAAACACTAATTTTAAAAGATAATGCGCCTCTGTGTTCATTGCAGCATAACTTAGTATAGGCAAGATATGGAAGCAACCTGAGTGTCCATCAATAATACATGAATGGATAAAGGTGTGAGATTGAGATATCATTACAAGTGAGATTTATTTGTTTCCTTGTTTGTTTATCTTTAAAAGCATTTACAAACTTTAATTCAGCAAAGGAAGTTCTTTGAGAGAGGACTGGGGAGACAACCTCCCCACCCCCACTAAGACTCCCCCAGAGTCAAGGGAGGGAAGCTGGTGGCCCAGCTGGCTAGGAGGAAAGCCCAGGATCTCCTCAGACTGACAGGTCCTGCTCATGGGCAGGCACAGAGCTTATCTGCCTAAAGTTGCTGAACTCTACATACTGGGCCAACAGAAGGCCAAGAGGCCAGCTCCAGGTGCTCTAGCTTGGGGTGGAGAGGCACAGCTCATCTTCAACATGGGGGTGGACAGCAGAGGCTCAGTGAGTTGCGTAATACCTGACTCCCACAGACTGACAGCAGGACTGGTTTAAGCTTATAAGTCATTTTTAAAACATTTTAAAACATTTAAAACAAAAACTACCTATCGTCTGTTTGCAGTTAACCCTTACCCCACCCAACCCAGTCCCAGGCACCTGATTTGCGTTTTGTCTCTATGGATTTGCCTTTTCTGGATAGTTTATAGCAATGGAATAATACAATATATAGTCTTAGCTTTTACTTATTTACTTATCTGAGAGAGTGTGTGTGTGCAAGTGGGGTGAAGGACAGAGAGAGAGAGAGAGAGATGAAGAATCTCAAGCCTATTCCGTGTTGAGCGTGGAGCCCTCTATGGGGCTCAGTCTCATAATCCTGAGATCATTACATGAGCTGAAATCAAGAGTTGGTTGCTTAACCAACTAAGCCACTCAGGTGCCCCTATGTTTTGCTTTTTAAATTTTTTATTCACTTCTAAATATTTTCAAATTTCCTTTTTGATGTCTTCTTTGACTGTGGGTTATTTAGAAATGTACAGCATAATGATAATAATAATCCCCAATTATTTGGGGATTCCCTACATTTCACTGTTGTTGATTTTTTAATTTAAGTCCCTGTAGTAGGAGAACATAGTTTATATGATTTTCTCATTTTAAATTTATTGAGACAATTTTATGGCCTAGTATGTAATCTTTTCTGAAGAATGTTCCCTGTGGACTAGATAAGAATATGTATGTCCTAGATATGAATATGCTGTTGGTGGGTGGAATGTTTTGTAGGTGTCATGTCAAGTTGAGTGATAGTTTTCAGGCCTTCTATGTCTGTGCTGATTTTCTGTTTAGCCATACTATTAATTATTGAGAGACAGATTTAAAATCCCTATAACTACTGGAATGTCTGTTTTTCCTTTTAGTTCTGTCAGTTTTTGCTTCATGCTTTGGGGGCATTGTTAGTTACACTATACATACATAATTGTTTTAGTGATAGCTGACCTTTATCATTAGAAAGATTCCTCTTTGTCTCTAGTTTTATATTTTTTTATTTTTTTTAAAGATTTAATTTATTTACTTGACAGAGAGAGATCACAAGTAGGCAGGGAGGCAGGCAGAGAGAGAGAGGGAAGCAGGCTCTCTGCTGAGCAGAGATCCTGATGCGGGACTCGATCCCAGGACCCTGAGATCATGACCTGAGCTGAAGGCAGCGGCTTAACCCACTGAGCCACCCAGGCACCCTGTCTCTAGTTATATTTTGTCTGGTGTTGGTATATAGCCACTCCGGCTTTCTTATGCTTACTGTTTGTACTGCAAATATTTTTTCATCTTTCCATTTTCTTTTAAAAGATTTTATTTATTTATTTGACAGAGACAGATGCAGCAAGAAAGGAAACACAAGCAGGGGGAGTGGGAGAGGGAGAAGCAGGCTTCCCGAGGAGCAGGGAGCCCGAGGGGGGGCTTGATCCCAGGACCCAGGGATCATGATCTGAGCCAAAGGCAGACGCTTAACAGCTGAGCCACCCAGGCACCCCCCATGTTTCTACTTTCAGTCTTACTTGTTTTTTGGGTCTACAGTGTGTCTTATATATGCTTTGCTTTTTTTTTTAATTTTATTTTTAAAAAAATTTTATTTATTTATTTTTTATTTACTGATAGAGATCACAAGTAGGCAGAGAAGCAGGTAGAGAGAGAGGAGGAAGCAGGCTCCCCGCTGAGCAAAGAGCCTGATGCGGGGCTCGATCCCAGGGCCCTGAGATCGTGACCTGAGCCGAAGGCAGAGGCTTAACCCACTGAGCCACCCAGGTGCCCCGATGCTTTGCTTTTTTAAAAAATGGGACCATTTCTGCTCTTTGATTGGAGGGTTTCATCTGTTCAGATTTAATGTAATCACTGAGATTTATATCTGCGATGATACTCTCTCTCTCTTTTTTTTTAATTTGAGAGAGAGAGAGACAGAGCACGCATGAGAGAGGGGCAGAGGGAGAGGGAGAAGCAGACTCCTTGCTGGGTGGGGAGCCTGGTGGGGGACTCAATCCCAGGATCCCAGCCCCAGCATCATGACTCAAGCAGAAGGCATACGGTCAACCGACTGAACTACCCAGGTGCCCTGTCTCATTTCTTTTTTATTTCTTTGCTTGTCCTCTTCTGCCTCTTCTGGAGTTAATAGATATTTTCCAAAGTATCATTTGAATTCCTTTGTTAGTGTTTTAACTAGATCTTTTGGGTTATTTTCTTAGGTTGGTTTAGGGATTAAAATATGTGTCTTTGTCACAGTCTACTTCAGATGGACTAATTATGATAAAATGTAGAAACTTCGGTCCATTTCCTTCCCATCATATCTGTTAGTATCGTCATACATATTAAGTTTTTAATGTGTTAGAAACCTGACAGCACTATTCTATATTTTTTTATGCAATTGTATGTCTTTTAAAACAACTAAGAAAAAAAATATTTTCAAGGATTTTATTTATTTGACACAGAGAGAGCACGTGCACAAGCAAGGGGAGCAGCAGGCAGAGGGAGAGGGAAAAACAGGTTCTCCACTGAGCAAGGAGCCCTATGTGGGACTTGATCTCAGGACCCCGGGCTCATGACACTTAACTGACTGAGCTACCCAGGCACCCTGAGAAGAAAAAAATATTAAGCAGTCTTTTATATTTATACATATGTTTACCTTTTATGGTGCTTTTTATTTCTTTTTATGCATTTGAGTTATGGGCCAGTAATTTTCTTTCAGTCTGATGGACTTCCTTTAGGATTTCTTGTAAGGCAGCTCTGTTATCAATGAATTATTTCAATCTTTGTTTTTTGGATTGCTTTTATTTTGCCTTTATTTTTGAAGAATAGTTTTGCTAGATATAGAATTCTTTGTTACAAATTTTCTTTCTTTCAGTGTCTTGACCATGTTGTCTCCTGCTCTCTGGCCTCTGTTGTTTCTGATGAGTTGTTTTTCTCTTTCTAGTTTTAAGAATTTCTTTGTCTTTGTCTTTCAGTAATGATATGTCTAGGTGTGGATCTCTTTGTGTTTATCCTACTTTGGATTCATTAAACTTGAATCTACAGATTAATATTTTTCAACAGTTTGGCAAGTTTTGATTATAATTTCTTCAAATATTTTTTCTGTCCTTTTCTCCCTCTTCTTTCTGGAACTTGCATTACATGTATGTTGGGTGCTTGGTGGTATCCCATAAGTCTCTGAGGCTCTGTTCATTTTTTAAAATTATTTTTTTCTGTTCTTCAGAATTGGTAATTTCTGTTGATCTGTCTCCAAGTTCACTGACTCTTCCATCATCTCAAATCTGCTGTTGAGCTCTACTAGTGAATTCGTAAGTTTGGTTGTTGTACTTTTCAACCTTTAAACTTGAATTATATTTTTCATCTCCAGAACTTCCTTTTTTCCCTCTTTTTTAATATAGTATTTATATCTTTATTAAAATTATCTATTTATTTGTTTTTAAAAATTATCTATTTTTTGAGTTATACTTTCCTTGATTTCTTTAATTTCAGATAAAATTACCTTTTAGGTAGAAGATGATATTTAAACTATGTGTTAAATTCTGAAATGATGCTTGTTGTATTTCTAAATTATTGTTCAATAATTTTTATCTGTATTTCATAATATGCATGAATGTGTATTACTCATAAATGCCAAATTTCATCTCATAGTTTTAATTTAAACATAATTAACAATTTACTTATAATTACTAATGTTTACTGATATGTAGGATCAGTGTACAATTGAAAGATATACCGTTAATTCTCAAATTTGGGTCTTGTACAGCATAACATCTACTCGCTTATCCATATTTCTTGTAGTTAACCAATTTTTTTCATTGTAAGTGCTAATGGGTAGAAAAAAAATGGAAGAAGCCTAAAAGAGCAAATCTGTGTGAGAATCATTACAAAATATCAAAATCTTCATCTCAGCCTGTACATTTAATAGTATAGTATTAATTTATTTTAGCTCCTTGAGAGATTGTAGTAAATAAGATAAATGCAGTACTTGTTCTTATGGAATTTATATTCTGGTGGAGGAGACATATATTAAACAAATGAGTAAGATAATTCTCATTATAAATATAATGAAGAAACAAAATAGGGTAATGTGATGTCAAATAGAGACTGATGGGGGAGCTACATGGCAATGGAATATAATTGGAACCGGTGAGCCAGGATAGAAATGCCTCTCTGAGGGGATGGTACTTGAGGTGGTAATTGTAGGTGAGGAGGATTCAGTCTGTGGATGACCTGTAGCCTAGAGAATAGAAAGTACAGAATAAGCTTGTTGTAAGTGTACAATTTACAAAAATTGGAAAATACTGTAGTGACCTTCATTCTTGACTAAAGAGTTAATCTACAGCTCAGTTTGTAGTTTATTCTCTCACAGTTTTTGAGTGTGAGTAAATATATGTAGGATTTTCTGTGAATGATTTTAGCTTTATAAAGAACAGCAGGGAAAATAACTTCCCTGATGTTTCTTCCTTGAAATTTAGCTACCTAAAAATAAAATAAAATACCAATATCTAGAAAACTTTAAATTTGTAGTGTAGTTATAGCAATGGTAGAGATTCTTATGATAACAATTTTAACCAATTCATGTTAGTATTATAAAATTATACTTTTAACTGTTCATAATTATGGGCTAAAATATACAGATAACATGATGTAGTTAGTTGTATGATGACTGACTTTCTAAATATAACTTCTTCCCCCTCTATTTCACTAGCAAAAGCAGTTATAGTTATTCTTATTATTAAAAAAAATTTTTTTTTTAAATTTGAGAGACAGAGAGAACCCAGGACCTGGGGAGGTACAGAGAGACAGGCAGACTCTCACCTGAGCAGAGCTCAATCCCAGTACCCTGAGATCATGACCCGAGCCAAAGTCAGATGCTTAACCTACTGACACACCCAGGTGCCACAGTCAGTTATTTTTGTTTGGCTCACTAATATTAACATAAAATAATTAGACGTTCAAATTACTCCAGATTAGACAGTGTGGAATATAATCCACTAAAGCTTTATGTGAATAAAATTTTTACAGATAAAGTACCTTTTCAAAGTAGCACTATTGTTTATTAAAAAAAAGTAAGTGGTTTTTATAAAGTGAGTAGTAATCTCCAATATTTCCCGTTATAATGTAGTGTATTTTTTTGTAATATTTAAAATGTACTTTTCTGGGGCACCCTGGGGGCTCAGTCAGTTGGACGTCTGCCTTCAGCTCAGGTCATAGTCCCCGAGTCCCTGGATTGAGTCCCACATCAGGCTTCCTGCTCAGTGGAGAGTCTGCTTCTCTCTTTGTCCCTAACCCTGGTCTAGTCTACTTCTGCCTCTGCACCTTACCCCACTTGTGCTCTCTCTCAAATAAATAAAATTAAAAAAAATTAAATGTACTTTTCTTTTTTTAAAAAAAAATTTTAAAAATATTTTATTTATTTATTTGTCACAGAGAGAGGGAGAGAGAGCGAACGAGCACAGGCAGACAGAGTGGCAGGCAGAGGCAGAGGGAGAAGCAGGCTCCCTGCCAAGCATGGAGCCCGACGTGGGACTCGATCCCAGGACGCTGGGATCATGACCTGAGCCGAAGGCAGTTGCCCAACCAACTGAGCCACCCAGGCGTCCTTAAATGTACTTTTCTAGGGGCACTTGGGTGGCTCAGGTAGTTAAGTGGCTGCCTTTAGGTCAGATCTTGATTCTGGGGTCCTGAGATTGAGCCCTGTGTTGGGCTTCCTGCTCAGCAGGGAGTCTGCTTCTCCCACTCCCTCTGCTCCCGCTCGCCTTGTGTGCTCTCTCTCTCTCACACATAAATAAATAAAAATAAGTAAAATTAAATGTACTTTTCTATAATATTTAAAACATACTTTAAAAATTATATATTAATTTTAAAAGATATGGTTTTTTTAGTATTTAAATATATTGAAAATATATTTCAAATAAGCTAGCTATATCAAATCAACTCAGATGTCATAATATGGAAGGTATTTTTTTTTTTTAAAGATTTTATTTATTTGACAGACAAAGATCACAAGTAGGTAGAGAAGCAGGTAGAGAGAGAGGAGGAAGCAGGCTCCCCACTGAGCAGAGAGCCTGATGTGGGGCTTGATCCCAGAAACCTGGGATCATGACCTGAGCTGAAGGCAGAGGCTTTAACCCACTGAGCCACCCAGGCGCCCCGGAAGGTATTTTTAAATTACTCTAACTGTGTTAATACTGATTTACAGTGTGTATCTGATATATTTCTTTGCCCTTTTATTCACTAACCATTTAATCCGACTGTATTCACTACTGTAGATGTAGTTGTTAAAAGGTACTTATTTTTTCCCAAAATGATTTAAAGTGGCTTAACAAAGGATGTGAATGTATATATATTAGAGATAGTAGAATAGAAGAAGGAAGTAAGAAAAAGAAAACTTGAATTAGGAGTTAAAATTGTGGTCTGTTACGTGCCAGACACTCTTCTGAGAGGTATATATACAATGATGATTAAAATAGCTATGGCTTAGTTCCAGTGGAGTTTATATTCTAGTTTGTGTTGGTGGGGTGGTAGAAAGATTTTCATTAAGCATGTAAAAACACTCTTCACTTTTTACTTCATTATATAGGAATGCCAAGAAGATGATTTCGGACAGGATAAAATCCAGACAATTAAAAAACATTCTGTCTTTTCCCAAATATATTTAGTATCCTTGATATGATTCATTTAAGATAGAATAAAGCTAATTTCTTTTGGTTCCCAAACTAGCACATGTTAATTTGCATTATTGGGTTATAAAGTTGGCTAAAGAGCAAAAACCAAAAAATTTCTGTGGTAATTTATGTGTTCTATAGGTTTCTATTCAGCCATAATCAGTGATAATGAGGAAACTTAGTGGGACATTGTGGTAGATTGATTATAAGGCTAAGCTTTATAAATAATGTAAGAAAAGAAGTTAACTTCATGAATTGAGGATAAAACAAATAATATGGTAAGAAAAGAAGTTAACTTCATGAATTGAGGATAAAACAAATAATATGGTAAGAAAAGAAGTTAATTTCATGAATTGAGGATAAAACAAATAATATGGCGATCTCAGAATAGATATTAAATCACAGAATCCTTTGGTTTCTATCTATACCCGAAGGCCAAAGTTTCAATGTTTTTAAAAAAAAAAAAGTTTCAATGTTTTCATGAGTCAACTGTCCAATTTGAGTAATTTTGTTTATAACCTTGCAGTGGGTATTATTTAGATACATGAGTAAAAAAGTAAGTTCTCCTTACAAATCTCAGTTCTGTGTTAAACATGTGCCATTCTGAATTGAAATTTAGTGGTTATCTTAATTTTAGATTATAATTAGTAAGAACTAGAAAGTATATATTCATTTGTAAAAGGATCAGTAAATTGTTTCCTCTTTTTTGTTCTCTAATAGTGTGCTTAAATAAACTTCCCGGACAAACTCATGTTTTATGTTTTATTTTGTGATCTGGATGAGTTGAGAATGTTCCAGGAAGTCTGCCTTCATGAATTTTTACTTAATTTTTGGAAGCGGAGATGCTCTTCTATTATGTCATAGCTAAGCACTTAAACTCAATCATAATATCACTCTGTATGATAAAGCATTTTAATCCTGGCATATCTTTTACAGCAGAAAGATAAGGTCGATGTCTCTTCATTTCAGATCATTATCCTCCTCTAAAAGTTGCTTCTGGGTTGAAGACTAAGTTTTAAGTTGAAGTTTTACATTATCTGTAAGTTTCTGTAGTCCTCATCATCATTATCACAAAGTGATCTTTCTGAAGTCTTCTTTTTTTTTTTTTAAAGATTTTATTTATCTGTTTGACAGACACAGATCACAAATAGGCAAGAGAGGCGGGCACAGGGGGGGGGGGGGGGGGGGCCCGGAGAGGGGGCAGGCTCCCTGCTGAGCAGATGGGGGCGCTGGATACCCAGGACACTGGAATCATGACCCCAGCGGAAGGCAGAGGCTTTAACCCACTGACAACCCAGGCGCCCCTCTTCTTTTTTTTTTTTTAAATCTTTATGAAGTCTTGCCATCACACTGCATAACAATACCATGATAGTTAAATTATAATAATCATTGTAGCTGTGAAGTATTTTCTATTATTTTTTCCTTTTTACAGATGAGTCTGAGACTTCACGAAGTTAAATAATTTTCTGCATAGGAAAGAGTTAACATATAAGGTCTGACACTGCTTTCTTTGGAAAGACCTGTTTGCAAGGTTGGCCCATGGCTATCATCTGGTAACATCTCAGGGTGTTTCCAATAACTGATAAGGATGATTCACTGTGGGGCGCTTGGGCGGTTCATTTGGTTAAGCATTTGACTTTAGCTCAGGTTCTGATTTCAGGGTCCTGCGACTGGATCCTACCCCAGGGGGATCCTCTCATCCTGGATTTTCTCCCTCTCCCTCTGCCCTTACCCCTCCTTGTGCAGGCACATGCACATTCTCTCTCAAATCAAATCTCTCTTTTTTTTAAGATTTTATTTATTTATTTATTTATTTATTTATTTATTTATTTGACAACGAGAGAAGGATTACAAGCAGGAGGAGTGGGAGAGGGAGAAGCAGGCTTCTGTCGAGCAGGGAGCCTTATCTGGGGCTGGACCCCAGGACCCTGGGATCATGACCTGAGCCAAATGCAGACGCTTAAGGACTAAGCCACCCAGGCGCCCCTAAATCTTTTTTTTTTTTTTTTTTTTAAGGATGATTCACTTTGCCTAGACTGTTTGCAAACAATATGGTTTATGTTGACCACCTGCTTTCCTCTTGGGGGTCTGGAATTTTGGTATACACAAGGCAAAGGGTACCCTTGTGAGCAGGCCTCCATAAAACTTTGAGTGCTGCATCTCTGATGGACTTCCTTGGGCAGAAACGCTGCACATATATTGGTGCATTTTTGTTGATGGGGGAAGCATAAGTTTACATGCCCTCCTCTCATGGGAAGGAGAGAGTATGAGGAAGCCTGCTAATGGATTCTTCTATTTTATTTTATTTTTAAATTTTTAATTTTTTAAAAAGATTTTATTTATTTGACATAGAGGGAGACGGTGAGAGAGGGAAAACAAGTAGGGGGGCTGGAAGAGGGAGAAGTAGGCTCCTTACTGAGCAGGAAGCCCCATTCGAGGCTGGATCCTAGGACCCTGGGATCATAATGACCAAACCAGGCACCCCCATTATAATTCTGTGGGCCTATATGTGCCCATGTTCCAGGCCCTGAGGAGGGATCTGTAAACTTTGAGAACTTTTACTACCTTGTAAATAGTTCAGGTCTCAAAGTGGGAGAGTAGATGTACTTTTTCCCCTAGTTGCTTCTGCTGGGGATCTGTCTGTCTATCTATCTACCTACTTTTAAAGACTTTTATTTTTAGGTAATCTCTATACCCAATCTGGGGCTCAAACTCACAACACTGAGACTAAGAGTCGCATGAGACAGCTATATTTAGCACTATAAAAATGTTTATATTTTGGTTTCAGATAGTTCTTTTTATTTGAAATATGGGTAAACTTGAATTAGGATATAAGGCTTATATCTGAGAATCTTTGCTTGTTGCTAGTACAGAATTCCAGGCCAAATTTCTTTCTAAAAAATAAACTCAACCTTGAAGAGAGCAGTAGAAAGAATTTCTAATGCTGTCACTTTCTCCCTAAGGCCTACAGAACATGAGACAATTTGTGAGTTAAAGAATTCATCCCCCTGCCCACCCCCCCCCCCTTTTTCTTGAAAAGAGAAAGAAAAGTCTGTATACTTAATGTAGATAAGATGTATATAATTTCCACTTAACTTTAAGCCTTCTAATTGCCCATGTTATGAGCCAGTAAGAAATTAGGTAGAAAAATCTCCCAGGGTAGGGTGGGAGAGGTTTTATGTGATTCTTTCATAGTTTTAATAAAACAAAAACAAAGACACTTATGCAATCATGAGGCAGAAAAACTTAAAGATTAAGAGCATAGATAGTCTCTGGAGCCAGACTGCTTACTTGAAATTGTGACTCTGTCATTTGCCTGTTGATTGACCTTGGGTAAATTATTTGAATCTCCCCATGCCTCCAGCTTTCTCAAATATAAAGTGGAAATGGATAATATCTGTTTTGTAGGATTGTGTAGATTAAATAGATTAACAATACACATAATGAATTTAAAACAATGCCTGGTACAGAGCAGGGCTATATGAATGTTACCTATTATTATCCCTTTATTGTTTGGAAAAAGAATGCAAAATATTCTAAACTAGGCTAGTTATCGACTTTCCTCCAGGGTAAATTCAGTTTAATGGATTCATATCCTATCACATCAGAATATTTTAAAAGATTCTTCTATAAGGCAGTTATGCTTCCTTTTTAAATCATGAAAGTGAGGAAGTTGGCTAAGGTTTTAGAAATAAATATACTAAGATCTTTAGGATGGCAGTTGCTGGACTAGCAATTTATCCCTCCTTAAAAAAGAAAAATTCCCCCAGTTTGCTTTCTGGAATAGAACTTAACTAGATTTTAGGCTTTCTTAATGACTGGGAATCTGCCATATATCCCAACCACCTCTAGCCCTAGCCTCCTTTAAAGGAGTTGCTTGACTTCCATAAGCCAGTTGAAACAAGTCTTCTAAGCTTTTTATGTATCTCTTTTTGGATAAACAAGAGGCTATTATGGCCAAATTTCAGACTTTTCAAAACATCTGAGCAACAGTCAGGGCATAAGCCTTGACTTTGATTATTACTTTTTCTCTAACTAAACCTTGTAGTACAAGTCCTTTTGTCTGGTTCTTAATTGATTTGGAAGTTTGCTTATTTGCAGAATATACATGGCTAAACATATTCCCACAATTTAGTATTTCTTACAAATAGTTCATGAAGTCTGAGTAAGAATAGTCACATAAATTTGGGGTTATTGATAAATAATCAAAACTTTGTTGCTTATCTTTAGCCTCAAGATAGGTTGGATTCTATAATTTTTTTTAAAGATTTTATTTATTTATTTGACAAACTGATATCACAAGTAGGCAGAGAGGCAGGCAGAGAGAGAGGAGGAAGCAGGCTGCCTGCGGAGCAGAGAGCCTGATGTGGGGCTCGATCCCAGGACCCTGGGATCACGACCTGAGCCGAAGGCAGAGGCTTTAACCCACTGAGCCACCCAGGTGCCCCGAATTCTATAATTTTTAAAAAAGATTTATTTTGTGGGGGCGGTGTAGAGGGATGGGGAGAGAGAAACCCAAGCAGATGCACTGAGCACAGAACCCGATATAGGGCTGAATCTCAGGACCCTAAGATCATGACCTGAGCAGGGGGCTTACCCAGCTATGCCACCCAGGTACCCTCAGATGGGTTGGATTCTAAAATGTGTTTGATGTGGTTGCTTTCTCCTACTTATTCTGACTCTTATTATTGCTGCCCTAGAATTTGACCATTATGTGAAATGGTAACAGAGATTAGGAAGATAATATTAAAGGAGTGTAACTAGGCAGCAGTATCATTTTTTAGCTCCAGTGGAGACGATAGCAGCCAAGTCAGGTTGATTTTGTCTTGCTATCTCTTTGCTCATCAGTTCTTTAAATAAAGTTTGATTATTCAAACTTTATAAGTAAAGTTTGATTATTCAAAGTATTTTAAATTCCTTTTTTTGTTTTTGTTTTTTTAAAAAGAGAACAAGTGCATGAGTGCGCATGTCCAAGTGTAGGGGTGGATACGGGGAGAGGGAGAGAGAGAAAGAGAGTCTTAAACAGGCTCCACACCCAGTACAGGCTCAGTCTTACAACCCTGAGATCATGACCAGAGCCAAAATCAAGTTGGTTTTTAACCAACTGAGCCACCCACATGACCCAAGAGTATTTTTAGATGATACTTCTCTATTAGATTTTAATCATCGTAAAATAGGTTGAACAAGTCAACATTGATTAGGTTACACTGGGGAACCTGGCCATTGTAGTTCTTTGGTTGAAGAAACCAACCAAAGAATGCTTTCAAGTAAAGCATCAAAATATTTTAAATAGGGATGCCTGAGTGGCTCAGTTGGTTAAATGTCTGCCTTCGGCTCAGGTCATGATCCCACGGTCCAGGGATCAAGTTCCGCATCAGGCTCCCTACTCAGCTGGGAGCCTGCTTCTCCCTCTGTCTGCATTCCCCCTATTTATGCTCTCTCTCTCTCTCTCTCTGACAAAATAAATAATAAATCTTTTAAAAAATATTTTAAACAATTTAGAGGAAATCACGGATTATCTAAGTTCACCCTACCCATATATCATTCATTACATATTTCATATATGAATATATAAGATTAAGCACATGTATCTCAACTGAGTAACAATGTCAGGGCTATGAGTAAATGAGAATATTAAGTTATTGTTATCCATGGTGTGGGACTCTTGAAATGCAAAACTTTTTTTATGATTGGCAAGTTATTTCACTCAATTTTCTGATTATTCTCTTCCATCTGTTTTTCCTTGTGTAAGATGAGCTCTAAGATCTCTTCCAGATTAAAATAATTTTCTTTTATCCTATGCAATTTCTGCAATTGCATTTATCCTATAAATTTCTCTTCTGTAAGTTTCTAGCATCCAATTTTAAATATCTAGATCAATCACCTTGGCCTAAAAAGTAGGTCCCATGACATAAACTCTTGCTGCCAAAAATTTTCCAGTCCTTACTTACGGGCCCAAATATTTCTAAAGTGTATATGTCTTAGACATAGTTCCTAAACATGATCTCATTCCCATTTCAAAGGAATCTTTTTTTAAAAGATTCATTAGCTTACTGTTTATCCTTTTATTTACTTGAAAGTTTTTTTTAAGATTTTGTTTTATTTAGAGAGAGAGAGAGAGAGAGAGAGAGAAATTACAAGGGGGAAGGGGCAGAGGAGAAGGAAAGAGAATCCGAAGGAGACTCCAAAAGCATGGAGCCTAATGTGGGACTTGATCCCAGGACCCTGAGATCATTACTTGAGCTGAAATCAAGAATCAAACGCTTAACTGACTGAGCCATCCAGATGCCCCTTCTTATTTGTAGAAGTTTATTTATTGGGGCGCCTGGGTGGTTTAGTCGTGAAGTGGCTGCCTTCAGCTCAGGTCATGATCTTGGAGTCTGGGATCAAGCCCCCCATCGGGCTCCCTGTTCAGTGGGAAGCCTGCTTCTCCCTCTCCCACTCCCCCTGCTTGTGTTCCCTCTCTCACTATGTTACTCTCTGTCAAATAAAAATTTTTAAAAAGTTTATTTATTTATTTTTAAATAATCCCTTATACCCAACATGGGACTCAACTCAAACTCACAACTCACCCTGAGATCAAGATTCACATGGTCTTCTGACTGAGCCAACCAGATGCCCCTGCTTTCTATACCTTTAAAATGTTATATATATATAAAAAAAAGTTGTGCTAATTTTTGTTTTAACAAATTATAAGAATGAACGTCCCAATTCTGCATGAAGAACAATTGGGTTTTAGGTATTATCATCTATCTGCTTCTGCTTTATTCTTACATGAAGCTTTAGCAATATGATATATTTCCAGTATTCTGTTGAGGAGATGATATTAATAAGTTCAGTGACATTCAGTGTTCATAATGTGCCAGAGACTCTATTTAAGGGATGAAAAGAACTAAACACACCTACTTCCCAGAATTGTTTCACTCTCTTATTATGGATGAGGACATTGAAGTTTAAAGAGATAAATAATTGTCCAAGATAACATAGAGGTAAAGCCAAAACTCAACAAATATTTGCTGAGCACCTACATTGTTCTGGGGATGCAGTAGCCAACAGGCTCTTAACTGTTAAATCATACTCGCTCTTAAATATAAAAGATACTGTCAAAAATAGTCTTCATGTAATAAGGGAGATAATTATACCTATTTCATAGAGCCTAAGGATGAATAGATGATGCATAAAATTTTGTGGTTCAGTAATTAGAAAAATACATGGTGAAACTGTACGAATCAGAAGTATTTCAGGAATCGAATTCTGTTTTATTTATTTATTTCTTTTTAAAAAAGATTTTATTTATTTGACAGACAGAGATCACAAGCAGGCAGAGAGGCAGGCAGAGAAAGAGGGGGAAGCAGGCTCCCTGCTGAACAAAGAGCCTGATGTGGGGCTCGATCCCAGGACCCCGGGACCATGACCTGAGCAGAAGGCAGAGGCTTTAACCCACTGAGCCACCCAGGTGCCCCTTGAATCTGTTTTAAAAACATTTAATTTTACCAGTAAAATGGCTAAGAATAATAAGGATTTTGGGGGGTGAGATTCACGGATTCTCTGGGCAGGAATCAATTGTGAATTAAACTGTACGTGGGAGGGAGGAGCAAGATGGCGGAGAAGTAGCAGGCTGAGGCGACATTAGGCAGCAGGAGATCAGCTAGATAGCCTATCAAACCATTCCGAACACCTACGAATCCAACAGGAGATCGAAGAGAAGAAGAACAACAATTCTAGAAACAGAAAATCGACCACTTTCTAAAAGGTAGGACCAGCCGAGAAGTGAATCCAACGCGACGGGAAGATAGACCCCGGGGGGAGGGGCCGGCTCCCAGCAAGCGGTGGAACAATGGAGCACAAATCAGGACTTTTAAAAGTCTGCTCCACGGAGGGACATCACTCCAGAGGCTAAACTGGGGTGAAGACCTCACGGGGACAGCATGGACTCAGGTCCCGTGGGGTCACAGAAAGATACGGGGTGTCTGAGTGTCGCAGAGCTCACAGGTATTAGAGCGGGGAAGCCGGCTGCGGAGACAGAGCGGAGGAGTGAGCTCTCAACTTGGGGTTTCCTAGAGCCGTGGTCTGTGACATGGGCTGGTGCTCTGTGCGAGGGGTTCCCACAAGATCCGGGGAGACTCCGACCTGGGAGACTCAGGGATCTACGGGGTTCGGAGACTCCAGGTGGGACTCTGCCAAAGACAGAGACGCTTGGTCACAGGCTGGGTGACCTCGGAGCACAGCCAGAGGCCAGTGAGACGGAGCTGATTACGCACGATTTTCTCCAAGCGCGGCCGGAGGCTGGGAAGACGGGAGTGATTAAGTGCTTTCCTCTGAAGGCGCACTGAAGACTGGGGCCCCTAGCTCTAGGCTCCTCCGAGCCGGAGATTGGGAGGCCGCCATTTTCATTCCCGTCCTCCGGAACTCTACGGAAAGCGTTCAGGGAACAAAAGCTCCCGAAAGCAAACCTGAGAGGATTACTTAGCCCAGCCCCTGGTAAGGGCGGTGCAATTCCACCTGGGGCAGAGACACTTGAAAATCACTACAACAGGCCCCTCCGCCAGAAGATCAACAAGAAATCCAGCCAAGACCAAGTTCACTTAACAAGGAGAACAGTGGATACTTATCTGGACAAAATGACAAGGCGGAAAAACTCACCACAAAAAAAACAGGAGGCAGTACCGAAGGCTAGGGACTTAATCAATACAGACATTGGTAATATGTCAGATCTGGAATTCAGGATGACGATTCTCAAGGTTCTAGCCGGACTCAAAACAGGCATGGAAGATATTAGAGAAACCCTGTCAGGAGAAATAAAAGCCCTTTCTGGAGAAATAAAAGAACTAAAATCTAATCAAGTTGAAATAAAAAAAGCTATTAACGAGGTGCAATCAAAAATGGAGGCTCTTACTGCTAGGATAAATGAGGCGGAAGAAAGAATTAGTGATATAGAAGACCAAATGACAGAGAATAAAGAAGCTGAGCAAAAGAGAGACAACTACTGGATCATGAGGGGAGAATTTGAGAGATAAGTGATACCATAAGACGAAACAAGATTAGAATAATTGGGATTCCAAAAGAAGAAGAAAGAGAGAGAGGAGCAGAAGGTATATTGGAGAGAATTATTGTAGAGAATTTCCCTAATATAGCAAAGGGAACAAGCATCAAAATCCAGGAGGTGCAGAGAATCCCCCTCAAAATCAATAGGAATAGGTCCACACCCCGTCATCTAATAGTAAAATTTACAAGTCTTAGCGACAAAGAGAAAATCCTGAAAGCAGCACGGGACAAGAAGTCTGTAACATACAATGGTAAAAATATTAGATTGGCAGCAGACTTAGCCACAGAGACCTGGCAGGCCAGAAAGAACTGGCATGATATATTCAGAGGACTAAACGAGAAAAACATGCAGCCAAGAATACTTTATCCAGCTAGGTTATCATTGAAAATAGAAGGAGAGATAAAAAGCTTCCAGGACAGGGACGCCTGGGTGGCTCAGTTGGTTAAGCGGCTGCCTTCAGCTCAGGTCATGATCCCAGCGTCCTGGGATTGAGTCCCACATCGGGCTCCTTGCTCGGCAGAGAGCCTGCTTCTCCCTCTGCCTCTGCCTGCCACTCTGTCTGCCTGTGCTCGTTCACTCTCTCTCCCTCTCTCTCTGACAAATAAATAAAAATAAAAATCTTAAAAAAAAAAAAAAAGCTTCCAGGACAAACAAAAACTGAAAGAATTTGTAAACACCAATCCAGCTCTACAGGAAATATTGAAAGGGGTCCTCTACGCAAAGAGAGACCCTAAAAGTATTATCAGAAAGGAACAGAGACAATATACAGTAACAATCACCTTACAGGCAATACAATGGCACTAAATTCATATCTCTCAATAGTTACCCTGAATGTAAATGGGCTAAATGCCCCAATCAAAAGACACAGGGTTTCAGAATGGATAAAAAAACAAAACCGATCCATATGCTGCCTACCAGAAACTCATTTTAGACCTGAAGACACCTCCAGATTGAAAGTGAGGGGGTGGAAAACAATTTACCATGCTAATGGACATCAGAAGAAAGCTGGGGTGGCAATCCTTATATCAGATCAATTAGATTTTAAGCCAAAGACTATAATAAGAGATGAGGAAGGACACTATATCATACTCAAAGGGTCTGTCCAACAAGAAGATCTTGTTTTAAATATCTATACCCCTAACATGGGAGCAGCCAACTATATAAACCAATTAATAACAAAATCAAAGAAACACATTGACAAGAATATAATAATAGTTGGAGACTTTAACACACCCCTCACTGAAATGGACAGATCATCCAAGCAAAAGATCAACAAGGAAATAAAGGTCTTAAATGACACACTGGAGCAGATGGACATCACAGATATATTCAGAACATTCCATCCCAAAGCAACAGAATACACATTCTTCTCTAGTGCCCATGGAACATTCTCCAGAATAGATCACATCCTGGGTCATAAATCAGGTCTCAACCGGTATCAAAAGATTGGGATCATTCCCTGCATATTTTCAGACCACAATGCTCTGAAGCTAGAACTCAATCACAAGAGGAAATTTGGAAAGAGCACAAATACATGGAAACTCAACAGCATCCTTCTAAAGAATGAATGGGTCAACCAGGAAATTAAAGAAGAATTGGAAAAAACCATGGAAACAAATGATAATGAAAACACAACGGTCCAAAATCTGTGGGCCACAGCAAAGGCAGTCCTGAGAGAAAAATATATAGCGATACAAGCCTATCTCAAGAAACAGGAAAGGTCTCAAATACACAACCTAACCCTACACCTAAAGGAGCTCGAGAAAGAACAACAAAGAAAGCCTAAACCCAGCAGGAGAAGAGAAATAATAAAGATCAAAGCAGAAATCAATGAAATAGAAACCAAAAAAACAATAGAACAAATCAATGAAACTAGGAGCTGGTTCTTTGAAAGAATTAATAAGATTGATAAACCCCTGGCCAGACTTATCCAAAAGAAAAGAGAAAGGACCCAAATAAATAAAATCATGAATGAGAGAGGAGAGATCACAACCAACACCAAAGAAATACAAACAATCATAAGAACATATTATGAGCAACTCTATGCCAACAAATTTGACAATCTGGAAGAAATGGATGCTTTCCTAGAGACATATAAACTGCCAAAACTGAACCAGGAAGAAATAGAAAACCTGAATAGGCCCATAACCAGTAAGGAGATTGAAACAGTCATCAAAAATCTCCAAACAAACAAAAGCCCAGGGCCAGATGGCTTCCCAGGGGAATTCTACCAAACATTTAAAGAAGAATTAATTCCTATTCTCCTGAAACTGTTCCAAAAAATAGAAATGGAAGGAAAACTTCCAAACTCATTTTATGAGGCCAGCATCACCTTGATCCCCAAACCAGACAAGGATCCCATCAAAAAAGAGAATTACAGACCAATATCCTTGATGAACA
>RCUC01139782.1:0-20466 GCA_003697995.1 Taxidea taxus jeffersonii
AGAGTCTGCTTCTTCTCTGCTCCTCCCTGCTCCCTGCTCATACTCACTCTCTCTCTCAGATCTTAATAAAATTTAAAAAGTAAATAAAAGTTCCATCTTGAACTTACTGAACTTGCAAAGTAGGTAAGTCAAACAGACTACATGAAATCACTCAGAAGGTACAACATGATCCTGTCATGGCTGCATATACTGTACATTATGTTAAGCGAAAAAAGCCAGAGAGAGAAAAACACTTACATGTGAAATCTTTAAAAAAACAACAAAAAAGTAGTACTCAGAGAACAGATTGGTAGCTGCCAGAGGAAGGACATACAGGATGGTGGTAGAAGAAATAGGTAAAGGGTACCAAAAGGTACAACCTTCTAATTACAAAATAAATAAGAGGTAATGTACAGCATGGTGACTTTAGTTAATAATACTATACTGTGGGGCGCCTGGGTGGCTCAGTGATTAAAGCCTCTGCCTTCGGCTCAGGTCATGGTCCCAGAGTCCTGGGATCGAGCCCCACATCAGGCTCTCTGCTCGGCAGGGAGCCTGCTTCCCTCTCTCTCTCTCTCTCTGCTGCCTCTCTTGCCTACTTGTGATCTCTGTCAAATAAATAAATAAAATCTTCAAAAAAAAAAACCCGTTTAAAAAAAAATTGTAACTAGGCATGGTGATGGGTGTTAACTAGACTTACTATGATGATCATTTTGCAACATATACAAATATGCAGTCATTATGTTATACACCTAAAATTAGTACCATATGTTAATTATATCTAACAAAAAAAAGCATATATTTGTGTATATTTAAAACAACAGGGAGAAAATGGGAAGAATATACAGCTTAATATTAATAGTCATTAAATCCAAATGGTATTAAAAATGATTTTTTGGGGGATGCCTGGGTGGCTCAGTTGGTTAAGCAGCTGCCTTCGGCTCAGGTCGTGATCCCGGCATCCTGGGATCGAGTCCCACATCGGGCTCCTGGCTCAACAGTGAGCCTGCTTCTCCCTCTGCCTCTGCCTGCCTCTCTGTCTGCCTGTGCTCACTCCTGCGCTCTCTCTCTGTCTGACAAATAAATAAATTAAAAAAAAAAATAAAACTACATTAAAAAAAAAATGATGTTTTGTTTGCATATCTATATATATATTTTTTTTAATTTGACAGACAGAGATCACAAGTAGGCAGAGAGGTGGGGGGGATATATTCTTTTTTAAAACAATATGGATTCTGTTTATTCTTTTTAAGAAACAAATGTTTTAAGTTTTTAAATTCAGCCACTGAATGAAGAAAATAGTAAGATCAAAATAAAGAAACCAAAGCCAGGAGTGAAACAGCTAGATTTTTGGAGGCAGAAAAACTGGGTTTCTTCCATTTCCTAGTTTTTCCTCTGATAAGAACCTGCTTCTCCCTCTGCCTGCCACTCTGCCTGTGCTCGCTCCTGCTCTCTCTCTGACGTAAATAAAAAATTTTAAAAAAGAACTATTTAAAAGTAATGAAGTCTATATACTTGTATTCAAACTTTCTCCATAGAAAACGTGCTGTCAAGAAAAAGTAGGTCTAGGGGCACCTGGGTGGCTCAGTGGGTAAGCCTCTGCCTTCGGCTCAGGTCATGATCCCAGAGAGCCCAAGTAGCATCGGGCTCTCTGCTCAGCAGGGCGCCCGCTTCCTCCTCTCTCTCTGACTGCCTCTCTGCCTACCTGTGATCTCTGTCAAATAAATAAGTAAAATCTTTAAAAAAAAAAAAAGAAAAAGTAGGTCTAGTGATCAATGTCTAAACCAGACCTTAACCCACCTTCACAGAGGAAACTCTGACAAAAGCTCTTTCTGGTCTAGCCTGCATACAGTCTCAAGAGCCCACTTCTCATTTCAGAGAGGATGGGCTACTACAAACACAGTATACTGCCTGTTGGGGCTTACAAATTTATGGCTGTCAACAGTGATTAAACCTACTCTAATCTTAAGTCTTGATTTAAAAACTAAAACAGGAAAATGGACACCAAAATTTTGGTCTTATCCAAATTTAAAATTATAATCTAAGCATACCCTTGTACAGGTCACCTAAATTCTAGAGGGCAGGTAGTACTGCCAAGGGCCACTCTTTTCTTCTTGTAGGGATCAGTCTACCTTTCTACGTTTTACGGTGAAGCGGCATTCTTAACTCTCATTCTTAACACTATGTACACTTTGCACACTGAAATATGAAAATGGTTATGTGGGTTCACAAAGACATTTTTCTTAATTTTATATTCAAAAATATATTTGAGCACCTAGTATGTGTCAGGCACTGTTTCAGGGTACTGGAATGTATCAGTGAACAAAGCAACAGAAATCCTTGCCCTCAAGAAGAACACACTACAGTAATCTAGCAACTAACATTTATGAAGCACTTCCATATTACTTGCCTTGTTTTGAACACTGTTCAGAATGTTTTACCAGTATTAACTCAAAACAACTCTTTGAGGTAGAATCTATTATTATTCCGATTTTACATGTAAGGAAACAGACACTAAGGAGTTAAAATTTTGCCAAAAATAAGACACGTCAAAGAAGAAGAGTCAAGATTTGAACCTCAATAGTTTGGCTCTCAGTTCCTAACCTCTATGCCATTTACCTCATGCAGCCACTTAGACATATTCCAAATAAACTCATTATAACATGTTCATATGCCAACAAATTTAGGCACAAAATATATTCTTAGAGTAATACTACTTAGGTAGCACTAAAGTAATTGTTATCAAGTAAATTTGTAAAAAGACATTTTTAGGATCATTTCGCCAATCATCATCCAAGTTTTTTTTTCTTAAATAACAAATGATTGTTATTCTAACTCACCTTAGATGGAAAAACTTCAATTTTCAAGTAGAAATGTCACTACTTAGATACCCAAAACCTAAAATTATTTTGTCAGTATACAATTTTTTAAAAATACAGTATTCTTAAAGATGATTTTTAAATGAACCCTAAAGCTGTGATTTTTTTAAATGTAAAAGAAATTTCCTTTTGGAATATGAAATAAGAATATTATTCTACTATATGAAACTAGACAAACTATGAAATAAAATCCAAATACAAGACCCAATGTCTAATTTAAGAAACAGTGTAACCTTTAAAAAAAAAAAAAAACAGCGCAACAGAATGGAAGCCTTGTGGTTTTGACTTTGAAGAAAGAAATTAACTCAAATTACCCCATTAGAGATTCCAATTTTGGTTTGTCACATCCTAGAAAAACTAAACTCCTTAAATTATCATTTAATTTTGACCATTCAGCAAATAGGTTAATATTTTTTTCTTAGTTTTTTCCTATATGAGCACAAAAGACACGAATCAACTTTTATAATTATGATACTCAAGTTATTAATTTAAAAAATTCATATGCTATTGCCTCAAAAATGGTCTACTTGGCATACTTTTCCTTTTTTTTTTTTTTTTTTTTTAAAGAGAGAGACAGGTGGTAAAGTGGAAGGGCAGAGGGGTAGAGAGAGAGAAAATCTTAAACAGGCTCCAAACCCAGCACAGAGTCAATAAGGACTGGATCTCATGACCCTGAGGCTCAAGACCTGAGTCAAAATCAAAAGTCCGATGTTTAACCAACTGAGCTATCCAGGCATCCTTATTTGGCAAACTTTCTGAGATTTTGATACAGAAAAGAATATTTTCTAATACACCACCCCCACCCCTGGAAGAAAAGCAGCATCACACTATAAAAGGACAAGATTAGGTAAGAACTGCATGGAAATATGCCAGATTCCTGGAGTACAAATCTTAATGCAATCCACCATTAAGTTTAAAACAAATCAGATCCAGATAGCTAAAGAGGGTGAGCTGCATTTATATGACTTGCCTGCAAAATCCAATAAAAAAGAGAATTGAGAAAGGCATTATGTTCTCTATAGTCCCAGTCTTAGTAGTTGCTGAAACATAGATATGTCTTTAAACATTAAACACAGAAGCAGAGCAATTACCTAACAGAACAATTTAAAAATACTGCTGGTTTACTTTACTTATCAACAAAACTAAATATATTTTGCCCTAAAAATACAAGGGGCAAGTGCTTAGCTGACGTCCAACTTTATATATGAAATCTGTTAAGAGGACATTCTCAGGTAAGAGTGCATACTTTACTTTCTGGAAAGCAGTTTGGCCGTTTGACATGAAATATATTCCTATCTTCTGATCTAGTGATGTAACTCTGGAACTCATCCTTAGGAAATACAGAACACACTGATGTACAAGAGCAAAACTCAAAATTACTCAAATGTCCAATAATGAGGAAATGATCAAATATATTATGGTATAGCCACAAGATATGTCGTAACAATTATAAAGACATTAAAATGGTTTTACACACAGAAAAATACATACACCGTAACTAAAACAAACTAGGTATCATCTCAAAACTTTTAAAAAGGTGTTTGGATATATCCATTAAAAAAAAGAAGAATAAATAAATAAATAAGTAAATAGGGGCAGCACCTGGGTGGCTCAGTTGGTTAAGTATCTGCCATTGGCTCAGCTCATGATGTCAGGATCCTGGGCTTGAGCCTCCTGTATGCCCTTGACCTCTGCTTCTCCGCCGCCCACCTCCCCCGCTCCTTCTCCTACTCTCTCTCAAAATAAATATATAAATAAAATGTTTTTTTAAAATAATAATAAAGACAAAAAGGAAACACTCTGAAATACTGGCAATAGGTAACGCTGGACAGGGAAGATAGGTTCCTTCTACTTTAGGGACGCCTGGGTAGCTTAGTCGTTAAGAATCTACCTTCGGCTCAGGGCATGATCCCATCATCCTGGGATGAGCCCCGCATCCAGCTCCCTGCTTGGCAGGAAACCTGCTTCTCCTTCTCTCACTCCCCCTTGCTTGTGTTCCCTCTCTCACTGTGTCTCCCTCTGTCAAATAAATAAATAAAATCTTTTTAAAAAGAAAGTTTCCTCTACTTCATACTATTCTTTTCGAATTTCTACTAATGACCCTGTCTTATTTTGATAATCAGAAAAAAATCTAAAAATAATATTTAAATAACTAGTTTTTATAGAAGCAATGCATTTTGTATCCATGTTCAGTGATAATCCACTTTATCTTTGAGAAGGTTAAAAAGCGCTTTAAGTTGTGAGATAGCTAAGTCAGTAATTTAAAATGGATTGTTGCACTATAACAACTTCTTAATGAGAACATTTGACTTTTGATATTCTAGGTCTGCATGGAAAAAATAATGGGAATGGGGAAGAGGGTAAAGAACCCGAAAAAGAAGCTCCTTGGCAGGATGCCTCATGTGCTACAATTCCTAACGTGAATTTGAAGACCACCTCACTGGAAGGCTAGTTTCTACAATAAAATTACAAATGCACTAACCTGTAGACTTGAACCACATTACAGTTTCTTTTTTTTTTTTTAAGACTTTATTTATTTATTTGACAGAGACAGATCACAAGTAGGCAGAGAGGCAGGGGGCAGGGGGAAGCAGGCTCCCTGCTGACCTGAGCCGAAGCCTCTGCCTTCGGCTCAGGTCATGGGCTTTAACCCACTGAGCCACCCAGGTGCCCCTACAGTTTCTTTAAAAACTATTTTCCCTATTCTTACTCCAGAGTAATTAAGTAATAAACATTCTGATCAAACCCAGAATTATTTCTGCTTTTTAAAGAAAATAAACATAACTCAATAACTCAACAATGCCCGTTAGCCAATTATTTAAACGTCCAAACATAATTTTACATATACATCTTTATACTTTATATAATCATTCTTTCCCCTTAATTCATGTCCTCAAACATATATACACAGAAAGATACACACACACACACACACAAATAGTCCTCAAATGTTAATCAACATGCTTAAGATGCCTGGGTTTAAAATGTTATCTAGAGGGACACTTGAGTGGCTCAGTTGGTTAAGCGGCTGCCTTCCGCTCAGGTCATGATCCCAGTGTCCTGGGATTGAGTCCCACATCGGGCTCCTTGCTCGGCGGGGAGCCTGCTTCTCCCTCTGCCTCTGCCTGCCTCTCTGTCTGCCTGTGCTTGCTCTCATTCTCTCTCTGACAAATAAATAAAATCTTTAAAAAAATAATAATAAAATAAAATGTTATCTAGAGTCATAACAAGAGTATATTTATGAACAAACATATTTTTTTAAAGTTTTTTTAAAAGATTAAAATTTCCTAATCCTCAGCTCTATGATTCTAATCTCAGCTGGATTTCACAGAGGTAGACCAGAAAATTAGAAAGTGAACTAGCCCCTAGGTTCTAATTTTATCTCTGCTACTAGTTAGCTGTCTTACAAATTTCACTTACTTTTCAGGATCCTCCAGCTACACCTATTAAAAGGGAGTAAAATTAGACCACTTAAAGTTTCTACAAACTCTGAAAAACTGATTCTGGGGCACCTAGGTGGCTCAATCCGTTGAGCATCTGACTCTTGGTTTTGCCTAAAGTCATAATCTCAGGGTCCTGGGACCCAGCCCCAGGGGAGCTTCATGCTCAGCAAGGAGTCCGCTTTAAATTATCTTCCTTTGCCCCTCCCCCGCACACAAGCTAAAGAGCCTGTGCTCTCTCCCTCCCTCTCCCTAAAATAATCTTAAAAAAAAAAATTAAAAAAAAATTCTAGGTTCAAATTTCTACAATCCTTCCAAATATCTATTTTTTCTAATTCTCAGCAGTAATAGACCTTTCCTTGGATTAACCAATTTTGTATCAATACGTCACAAAAATGTAAACAAACTCTTATACTACTCATTTCTAAAACACACTACATCTATAAAAGTTAGTCTATAACACTTTGGTAAATCCTATTAAACATTTCTTAGAAATTCCTGTAACCCATGTAAGAGTCTCTGCTAAAGATTACTCAACATACATTACACATATAGGACACATGATTTATTATGCAATAACTGCCATAATACTTAGCAATGAGCAATAATATTTCATTCCCTAATGTTAATGACAAAATTAAAGACCAGAGTTTTTTAATGTTCAAAACAAAGACAACACTCTGTATGTTCAGAGTGTCTATGTAAAAATATTAGATAAAATCAAGTATCATTCCATTTTTGAAACAAGAATATGAATTTTAGGAATGAACCTCTCTGTAAATAAAATACCTAATTTCAGAATGAGCCAAACTGTACAAAATAATGCAGCTTCACAAACCTTCTGAGTTAAATGACATTTCTGAAATTTTTCTTAACTTTTAAAGCAGAAGATAAAGAGCCACACTTTATGCAAAAAGTCCATTTTTACCAAAAGAAAATTGGCATTCACAAGGCTTTTCATACCAGGCAAGCTACTTTCTAAAGTAACACAAAGTACTCAAACCATCGGTTTGAGTCTACAAATCAAACATTTTATACAAAATACAAAGAAGAGTTCAGTTAATTTTTTCAAATATAGGGCTAAATTTACTATTTTGGAAATACTGTTTTTATCTAAAAGTCTGTAAAAATTACCAACCTTGTCCTTGCCCTCAATATATTCTTAATAACCACAGATTTAAGTTAGAGTCTGAGTTCTTTCTTTTTTTTTTTAAAGGTATGAAATTGGGGCACCTGGGTGACTCTCAGTGGGTTAAAGCCTTTGCCTTCAGCTCAGGTCATGATCTCAGGGTCCTGGTATCAAGCCCCCCATTGGGCTCTGCTCAGCCGGGAGCATGCTTCCTCCTCTCTCTCTGCCTGTTTCTCTGCCTACTTGTGATCTCTGTCAAATAAATAAATATTTTTTTTAAAGGGTATGAAATTTATGGAGGCCTCTTTTTTCTCAGCATCTTAAACGCTACAACCAACTACAATCCAGATTTTTTTCTAAGCCAAACCTACCCACATCATAATTCAAAATGAATTTTTTAATTAAAAAAAATGGAACCACCAGTTAGTTCACTTTGAAGTCAAAAGGTTTCCAGAACCTCTGCTGTTAAAATAGTCTAATACAATATCTTTTAATGGGGGGTGTGTGTGCATGATGTGATTATTTGCTACAATCCAATAAATCCACTACTGGAAGCCACATTTAGATAAATCAGTTTCAAGAAAGGAAATGACCTCAGCTAATGACCTTCTGAATACTGTTCAAAACACTGTGTCTGCATTAAAGTGTATCTGCTACAAATAACAGCTACCATTTACCTAGTCCCTTCTATGCGGAGCATGGTGCTAGTCACTTAACATCCGTCATTTCATTTACTCCCCAGAACAACTCTTTACCAAACCTATTATCATCTCTATTTAGTAGATGAGAAAGCAAGGACTGAAAGAGGATACAAAGTTGCTAAGTGGCAGAGCCAGAATGCAAACCCACAGTTCTTGACTTGAAAGTTCTTGTTCACATTAAGCTACACCATCTATGAAAAACACAATAAGCATGATTTTCAGGCTTATGTCTTTATAAGCTCTTCAAAGATTTACTGAACTTTTTCAGGTTTCCCAAGCATAACTACTCTGCAACAAATACAATTAACTGTAGTAATACACCTACATGTACACTATATATCAATTCAGTCTCGTCAAAAGGATAGGGTTCTAAGGAGACCCCAATTCTTTTTTTTTTTTAAGATTTTATTTGTTTGACAGACACAAGCAGGCAGAGAGGCAGGCAAGAGAGAGAGAGAGGAGGAAGCAGGCTCCCCGCTGAGCAGAGAGCCCGATGTGGGACTCAATCCCAGGACCCTGAGATCTTGACCGGAGGCAGAGGCTTTAATCCACTGAGCCACCCAAGTGCCCCAGGAGACTCCAATACTTATCTGAAGGGAAAACCAGAAAATTTACAGTTAACTGAGATCTTATCTTTTCCATATCATATAAAAACTCTAGTACAGGGACACCTGGGTGGCTCAGACAGTTAAGCATCTGCCTTAGGCTCAGGTCACGATCCAAGGGTCTTGGGGTTGAATCCCGCATCAGGCTCCCTGCTCATTCGAGTCTGCTTCTCCTTCTTCCCTTATCTCTACCTCTACCCCCGAGGCGCTCCCATGCTCTCAAATAAATATTTAAAATAAATAAAAGCTCTAACATGGGTATTTAGCTAAAATTTTTTTTATTAATTTTAGTGCTATCATATACTTTCCACTCTACCTGTTGCAAAGATAGTTACCTCAAGCCAAAAACAAACAAAAACATATCACAAAAGGAGCCAAACAAGTAGATAAATTTTCTTTTATACTTATATGCAATGTTCCTCAAAGGAAGTCTGGATCTCTGCTAATCTTTTTCTTCAAGTCTTACTCACTCTGCTGCTCCATTACTGCAGGACTAAGAGTCACACGTTACACATTTTCTCCCACAAGGGAGCTGTGTTTGAATCATTCCTGTAACCAAACCAGTTGGGCAACTAGTCTATTAAATAAGGGTTTCAACCATCACCTAAAAGATGGAAGAACTGCTGCCATCTCTCTCTGAATAGTTCTAAAGCTTATCCCTGACAAGTACAAGCACCTCTGAGCTTTTAAAAGTGAGTCACATCAACTCCCAGCCTCTAAATTAAGATTGAAGAGAATCTTTTTCTCTCTTATTCCTTCCCCAACTAACCACCCAAGCAAAATTTAATAATCATCCTTCCACTCAATCACTGCTGAATAAACATCACATTGTATACAGGTTCCCAGGGCAATTTCCCTGCTAGACACCCATTTCCTGGGCCTGGAACAGACTATGTTCTTGCCCAGTCTCTTCCCCATCCTCCCTCCCTCCCTTTCAAGTAAGAATCACCCTCATAAAAGATCAACCCCTCCTTTGTCAAGGAAGTTGAGTGACTACAGATCCATCTTTTCCGACTACTGGCTCTGAAATAGCAGAAACCCCTAACTGCCTGGTTAAATAAATGCTGCCGGCTATAGTGGACTGGACTGGCTGGAAGGGTTTCTCCCCAGTTTCTACCAGCGAGACCAGCAGCAATAAACTTGATTCCCCGCCCCCCACAGGGGAACGACTGAAACCTAGTAACTAAATTACAGGGAACATACTGCCCACGGAATTCGGGAAGGAGCGACACGGGTCTCCCGCATTCCTCACGATAGGGCTCTCCGTCCCAAGGGGCTACTTAGGGACGCTCTGGAGTCTCACGCGTCCTCACGGGACCGACGGACAGCTCGCCAAATCCCACCCTTCGGGGAAGTGACAGGCGGGAGTTAACCCTGCAAATGCCCCCACAGACCAAACCCGAAGGAAACCCAATCCTTAAAAACGCGACAAGGCCGATTTTACCCCTTCCAAGCTCCGGCCGCGCTGAGGACCTAGCCTTCTATAGAAGGTGACTAAATAGAATTAACCCTTCGACTGCCGATCCAGCGCTACCCCTCGGGCACCAACACGCGGGAACTCCAAACCTCGGCCCCCGCGGAGGTGACAGGAACGGCTTGCCCCTCGTCCCACTCTCATTAGCCCCATCGCGCTGAGGGGAGCCCCGACCCGGGCCTTCGAGCAAGAGCCGGGCGTGACTCGCGGGCTCCCGCGCCCCGGGCCGGTGAGCGGGCGGCACTCACCGCGATGACATTGACGAAGGTGGTCTTGCCCGAGTACTGCAGCCCCACCAGCGTCAGCTCCATCTCCTCCTTCCAGAAGAGCGAGCGAAACCAGTCCAGCAGGCGGGAGATGAGCGCCAACATGATGGCGGCCGGGAGGGAGAACGGACGGGCGGGCGGGAGGACAGCAGAGCGACGGCTCCCACACGAGCGGGCCTCAGCCCCGACCCCTCAACGGCTCCTCGGGGCCGCGGCGGACCACTGGCGGACACAGGCGGGCGGCGGCGGCCGAAGCCAGGAAGCCGAGCGGGTCATATGACTCGCCCTACCCCACACGCTCGTCCGCGCGCCACCATCGGTACACACGGCAAGAGCGACGTGGCCTGTCCAGCCAGGCGCGTCGGCCGCCTGCAGCGCCACCTGCTGGAGCCTCCCTGAAGCACCGGGGCCCGGGAGCTGCCCTTGGGCTCCCTACCACCCCTCCCTTACTCATTAACATAGATGAGCTAGCTCTTGGTTCTTTCTACAATTATCTATTGACAGTCGGCTCTATGCGGAAAATCTTCAAGACTCTGGGAGATTGAGCATGGAGTCAAAATCCCTTCCTCATTTTTAGTAATAGCAAAAGCGGGGGAGCCACAAATCAAGTGGAAACTGATTTAAAAAATCAGTGTGGCCCCAAAAGGGAATATTATGCAGCTATAAAAACAAATGAGGAAATTCTCTGTGAACTGACATGAAATGATATCCTGGAAATGTTTTCAAGGACTGTAAATGCTATGTACATATATACAAATATGTATTGTATTTGCAAAAAGAAATCCTAGAAGACCAATGAAAAAGGATTCTTTTTTTTTTAAGATTTTATTTATTTATTTGATAGACAGAGATCACACAAGTAGGCAGAGAGGCAGGCAGAGAGGGGAGGGGAGAAGCAGGCTCTCTGCCAAGCAGAGAACCCCATGTGTGACTCCATCCCAAGACGCTGGGATCATGACCAGAGCCAAAGGCAGCGGCTTAACCCACTGAGCCACCCAGGCGTCCCTGAAAACGGTTTCTTATGGGCTAGAAGAAACTGGATGGCCAGAGACAGGAATGGGAACGAGACTTCTCTAGGTATCTTTTTGTATCATATTGACTTTCTTTTTTTTTTTTTAAAGATTTTATTTATTTATTTGTCAGATAGAGAAGGAGCGCAGGAGCGAGCACAGGCAGACAGAGAGGCAGGCAGAGGCAGATGGAGAAGCAGGCTCCCTGCTGAGCAAGGAGCCCAAAGTGGGACTCCATCCCAGGACGCTGGGATCATGACCTGAGCCGAAGACAGCCACCCAACCGAGCCACCCAAGTCTCCCTCATATTGACTTTCAATCATGGAAATGAGCTTCCTGTTCAAAAGTTTAACTTAATTAAAAAATAAATTTAAATATCTGCAAGGCTTTCATACCAAAAAAAAGTCCTTGCCCTCATAGAGCTTACATTATAGTGAGGAGACACATAATGTAATAAACAAATAAATATGAGATATAATGCCATGTAGTACTGAGCATTATAAAGAAAACTGAAAAAGAGGACACAAGAGTAGCAGTGTTCTAGTTAGGATCAGAGTAGACCTCTCAGAGGAAGCAGCCCTGGGTGGGAAGACTTGGAGGAAGTGAGAAAGAGAGCCAGGCACAGATCTGATGGGAGCACATTTGAGACAGAAGGAACAGCAAAGATCCTGAATAGGAAAGGAGCATGGAATGCTCTGGAATCAGAAAGACAATCAGCATGGCTAGCTCATTAATAAAGCAGGGAGTAGAAAGATGTGGAAGGAGGAAGAGGCATGGACCAGAGGAAACAGAACATGGTGTCCCTAGTTCAGATTTTATTCTTGGTAAGTGAACCAATATATTATTAAAAGTGAACTCTAGGGGCACCTAGTTGGCTCAGTCAGTTAAGCATCTGCCTTCAGCTTCTGGCATCTGGGATAGAGCCCCACGTCAGGCTCCCTGCTCAGGAGGGAATCTGCTTCTTCCTCTCCCTCTGCTCCTCCCTCTGCTCATGCTCTTGGTGCTCTCTGTTTTTCTTTCAAATAAATAAAATATATTTTTTTAAAGATTTTATTTATTTATTTGACAGACAGAGAGCACAAGTAGGCAGAGAGACAGGCAGAGAGAGAGGAAGGCAAGCAGGCTCCCTGCTGAGCAGAGAGCCCAATGCAGAGTTCAATCCCAGGACCCCGGGATCATGACCTGAGCCAAAGACAGAGGCTTTAACCCACTGAGCCAACCAGGTGCCCCACAAATAAATAAAATATTTTTAAAAAACAATTTTTTAAGTGAACTTTGGTAGTTCCATGGAGAATTAGCTATGGAAAGGCATTATGGGTTGAATTGTGTCCCTCCAGAAGATATGTTGGAATCCTAGGCCCCAATACCTCCGAATGTGACCTTGTTTGGAAATAAGGCCAATGCAGACGTAATCAGTGAAGATGGTCATACTGGAGTAGAGTGGGCTTTTAATCCAAAACAACTGGTGTCCTTATAAGAATAGCAGAAGATACATAGTCACAGGAGAGAAGACCATGTGACGACAGAGTCAGACACTAAAGTGTTGCAGCTGCAAGCCACGGAATACCAAGGAGTAGCCAGCAAGCCACCGAGAGCTAGTGATAAGGGAGCAGAAGGCTCCTTGGAGACAAAGCACAAGCTGACACCTCCAACCTCCTCCTACTCGCCCACTCCTGGGTGGGACTTGTATGACATTCTTCCAGGAACCTCCCAGCTAAATGCTAATATACCTCGCTAGAGGGGAAAACAACCTTAACTTGACAATGGCAAGACCTCTGGTATCTTGTCGTATCCTGCAGTTTGGGCCTCTTTAGCATATGAAAGTACTTTTGAAGCCTCCCTTTTCCCTACTTCCCCCAACCCCAGAGTATATAACCAGCCACTTCCCAAGACCCCTGGGACAGCCCCTCTTTCTGCTGAGAGATACTGTCCTGTGGTTTAATAAAACCACCATTTTGCACAAAAAATGTCTCAGTTCTTTCTTGGTGGTGGGTTCCAGACGGCACCGCACCAAACCTCATCTATATTCCAAAACCACATCACAAGAGGAGAGGCACAAGACAGAGTCTCTCTTACAGCTTTGGAAAGAACCAGCCTGGCCAACCTCTTGGTCTTGGACTTGTAGCCTCCAGAACTGTGAGACAAACTGTGGTTTTTAGCCATCCAGTTTGTGGTTCGTTCTTACGGCAGCCCTAGCAAGCTAATGCGAGAGAAAGAATAGAAGCAGTGAGATGGTTAGGAAGCTCTTCTATTAGTTTAAGGGAGCGATGATGGTGGCTGGAACCATGACGTTGTAGTAGGTACTTACATGCTGGCCATCTACAGAGCTTTCATTCTGGTGGGAAGGACAATGAACCAATAAACACTAATTTTTAAAATCAGAAATTGAACATTTTTCAACCTTTACAGTTATTATAATTCTCTTCACCTCTAATACCATTCAATGAAAAAGTCATTCTTACCTTCTAATTCTAGTTTCCCTTAAAAAAAAAAAAACTGGATTATTGGGTGCCTGGGTAGCTCAGTGGGTTGAGCCTCTGCCTTCCGCTCGGTCATCATCTCAGGGTCCTGGGATCAAGTCTCACACTCGACTCTCTGCTCAGCTCCCCCTGCCTCTCTGCCTACTTGTGATCTCTCTCTTTCTGTCAAATAAATAAAATCTTTAAAAAATAAATAAAAATTAAAAATAAGAACCTCTTAAATCTATCTTTAAAAAAAAACTGGAGGGGCGCCTGGGTGGCTCAGTGGGTTAAGCCTCTGCCTTCGATCAGGTCATGACCTCAGGGTCCTGGGGTAGAGCCCCACATCGGGCTCTCTGCTCAGCAGGGAGCACCTGCCACCTGTCTCCCTGCCTACTTGTGATCGCTGCCAAATAAATAAATAAAATCTTTAAAAAAAAACTGGAATATTTTTGTCATATAAGCACAATATTATGGTTGTAAAATATCTAACACATATATGACAAGAAAAAGTTAACCTATCTCGGCATCCTCAATCCCCTCATCTTTAAAGTAACCCATTTTAACAGTTTACTCTTTTTAATCAAATAAACACATATACACATATGTGTGATAGTTTTATATACAAAATGGAAACATGTAGACGTTACTCTATAGCTTCTTCTGTTCATTACAGTTAAGTGCATTTTATTAAAAATAAAGGCCATAAGTACTCAAAACAAATGTTTCCTAGTATTTTACTATGGTTTACTATTATCTATTTCTTTTTTTTTAAGATTTTATTTGACAGACAGATATTACAAGTAGGCAGAGAGGCAGGCAGAGAGAGGAGGAAGCAGGTTCCCCACCGAGCAGAGAGCCCAATGTGGGGCTTGATACCAGGACCCAGGGATCACCACCTGAGCCAAAGGCAGAGGCTTTAATCCACTGAGCCACCCAGGTGCCCCTCCAGTTTTTTTTTTTTTATAAAGATAGACTTAAGAGGTTCTTATTTTATTTTTATTTTTTTATTTTTTTAAGATTTTATTTATTTGACAGAAAGAGAGAGATCACACGTAGGCAGAGAGGTGCCCCGCTATTACCTATTTCCTGAAGCTATTTACATGTATTCTATCCATAAATGGAAATATCATATAGTAGAAAGTTACTAAACATGTCTTTTCAATTCTGAATTCATTCATGTTATAGTGGTAGCTTGAAATTAGCCATAGTAGGAATAGTCACACCATGAAAATTAGGAAACACGACAAATCAGGATTCCACCCTTCCTAACAAAACCAGTTGTTAGACATTTACCAGCACACTGTTGATAATACCTAAATCATAGCATTAGAATGAGGATTAAAATAATATTAAGTTAGACTAAGTAAGGTATAAAAGGCAGGATGATGTACTTATTATACATAGCTTATGTGTTAGAATGGCTGATTGTGATTATCAGCTCCTCTACCCATCAGCTGTGTAAACTGTCGAAGCTGCTTAACCTCTCTGTGCCTCTATTTATTAACATTCACTAAATGCTAGTTATTATTTCTAGGACATAGTATCTTGGGACAGGGGCTAGTTTTCTTATTGGTAAAATAGGGGTAAAGATACCACCCTTATTTGTGGTTTTAATTGAGGAGGAATTTTCTGCTGAACTCAGTCTAGTATTGTACTAACTCCCATGGGTCCTCTCTTGCCTTTGAACTTTGTCTTGAATTAAGTTAAAAGAATGGGAATGCAGGATCACATGCTCAGACACATTCAAAAGTCATGTGCAAGGGTCAGGAATCTCAGTGTCCTATGAGTGTGGATGGTGTGGGGTAAGAGATAAGATGGACTGATATGGGGGCACCTGGGTGGCTCAGTGGGTTAAAGCCTCTGCCTTCGGCTCAGGTCATGGTCTCAGGGTCCTGGGATCGAGCCCCACATCGGGCTCTCTGCTCAGCGGGGAGCCTGCTTCCTCCTCTCTCTCTCTGCCTGCCTCTCTGCCTCCTTGTGATCTCTGTGTGTCAAATAAATAAATAAAATCTTTAAAAAAAAAAAAAAGATGGACTGATATGTTTACCTCATGGCTGTTGTAATAAGAAACATAAAATTCTATGCCAACAACGCTGGATGCATCTTTGAAGACCATTCTTATTTTAGCTATTAGAAAATTGAGGCTCAGATGAGGTAGTATCACAGTTAGGGACGGATTTTAAATTGTAATCTCCTTAAGGAAGGGAACCATTTCTACTTAAATCAATAAATTCATTTTGAGCAACTGAGGCAGTCACTATGGGGATGCTGAAGTCTAATCTCTTAGGCATCTGTTATATTAGCTTCACACTTGTCTAATAGGATAATAGTTTTGGCCAAAGAATAAAATGGGTGTGACACATTCCATATGTTCCCACTGGCCTCATTATCAGCCTCAGAGCATGGTAAAATGAAGGCAGCTGGGCCTCCTCCACAGGACATTTCTGCATGTTGGCCAAGTCAGTCAAGGAGCCAGGATTTTTCATTACCCATGGATATCACCCCAGATCATATAGATAGCCCCCCAAAACTGCAAGGGGCAGAAGGTCAGCTCTGCCTTTTCAAAGGAGACTGTTGACCTCAGGTAAAGGGAAGCAAGAAACGGGGAGTTCTCTTTAGGAGTGTCAGGGAGGAAGAATTCTGGTTCTCTCACAAATCCTTCTAGCTGGACTCAGAAATAAATTGACATGAGACAGATTCAGAGGAGAAAAAGAAAATTTTATAACGTACATACAGGGAATCCACACAGACATGGAAATTCCAAAGACAGGCAGAGTGAGGTGTTTATGTCATCCTGAACTAAGGAGAAGGGGACAGGGGCCTGGGGCTTCAGAGTAAAGAAATGCACTTCACAGGGTGTTACGAGGAGCAGATATTTGGTAATTTTTTTTTTCAAAGATTTTGTTTTTTTTTTTAAACTAATCTTTACACCCAACTTGGGGCTCAAACTCACAACTCCAAGACCAACAGTCACAGGCTTTACCTACTGAGCCAATCACGCATACGGGAAGTTTGGTAATTAGCCCTGTGATACAGATGGGTCACTCAGATAAAATTTATCTCTGCTAATAATCCTTATTCTGGGAAAGACGCCCAATTTAGTTTCTTCTAGGGAGGTAAAGGTGGGGCAAAAGTTTCTCTCGAGACTGTGGGATCACAGTTGTCTTCAGCTCAGAATAATCACCATCCCAAAGTGATGCATCTTGGGGTAGTCTGCCCTCACCCTTAAAAAAGGAACGTTCTTCATTATTCTAAAACTGAGCTAGAGGACCCCAGTTTAAGAACATCCAATTAGGGGCGCCTGGGTGGCTCAGTGGGTTAAAGCCTCTGCCTTCCGCTCAGGTCATGATCTCAGGGTCCTGGGATCGAGCCCCGCATCAGGCTCTCTGCTCAGCGGGGAGGCTTCTTCCGCCTCTCTCTCTGCCTGCCTCTCTGCCTACTTGTGATCTCTATCTGTCAAATAAATAAATAAAATCTTTAAAAAAAAAAGAACATCCAATTATATGAGAATTCCATATGTAAAAAACATACTTAATGCAGTGTGGGACGGTGCAAAGAGCTCTCTGCTAGGAAGGAAAAGGCTTACGTTGAATAAAGTTCTTATTTTGGCTTTAAATATAAATAACTGTGTGATCTCAGGCCAGTCACCTCTCCTTTTTGAGCTTCAGCTTCCTTATGTATAAGGTGAAGGTTTGGGGTAAGATAAAACTTAAGAACCTCTATCCTCTAAAATCTTACTATTTCAAAGCAGCCTAATTGAAATGTTCAGGAAGGGATTCTACATGAAAGAGGAAATAATTCTTTCCTTTTTTTTGAAAGATTTTATTTATGTATTTTTTTGACAGAGATCACAAGCAGGCAGAGAAGCAGGCAGAGAGAGACAGGGAAGCAGGCTCCCTGCTGAGCAGAGTCCGATGTGGGGCTCGATCCCAGGACCCTGGGATCATGACCTGAGCCCAAGGCAGAGGCTTAACCCACTGAGCCACCCAGGCGCCACCGCCCCCCCCTTTTTTAACAACTTTTACTTCTGGCAGGGAAGAGTTTTAGGCTTACAGAGAATTGAGCAAATAGTGTGAAAAGTTCCCATAACCCTCTTCCCCCTTCATACCTTCACCAATTGATTTGTAAAATTTATTACAGTAGTTAACAATTGATGAACAAATATTGAAATTTTATCAAGTCCATAGGGTAATTAAGATTGTTTTTAAAAGGGGGGTGGGGGAGATAATAGGACTAAAATGGAATCCCTTGCCTCCATTTTGGCAAACCAAGACTTAACTACAGGAATGAGACCTTTAACTGGTCAATCTGGAATTTCTTGATCAGTACTGGTGACGTAGACCCTGGGCCTGGCCCAGAGGAAGGTGACCTTACCTGGAACAATCCTTTCTTTGCTTTCACTAATAACTTCCTTGTCCTGCCCCTGTTTCTGCCTATAAAAGTCTTCCATTTTGCATAGCTCCTCAAAACTCCTTTCTACTTGCTAGATGGGGAAGCTTCCAGATTCATAAGTTCTTGAATAAAGCCAAATAGATCTTTAAATTTACTTAGTTGGGTTTTGGTGTTAACACATTTGGTGGCAGCAGTAGGATCTAAGGTTGACTTCTTTTTTTTTTTTTTTTTTAAGATTTTATTTATTTATTTGACAGACAGATCACAAGTAGGTAGAGAGGCAGGCAGAGATAGAAAGGGAAGGAAGCTCCCCACCGAGCAGAGAGCCCGATGCGGGGCTCAATCCCAGGACCCTGGGATCATGACCTGAGCTGAAGGCAGAGGCTTTAACCCACTGAGCCACCCAGGCGCCCCTAAAGTCGACTTCTGATGGCATTTGGAAACAACAAGAAACACAGACATAGTCCCAGAGGAATACCATAGTTCTCTGTCTGGCTGTTTCTCAGGGTAAGTTCTCTTGGTTCTCAGTTCTGCTCCCTGTCTCATTGGCTTTCCACTGTTCCCCTATTTGGTTGGAAATTCAAGCCCTTGCTTTTGTCCCCAGGTTCCCAGATTTCACATCAGATACCGCTGGTGGTCTCTACATTTGTTTTTGTTGTTGTTGTTGTTGTTGTTGAAGTCAGACTACAGTCTTCATTCTTTGGAGTCTGCTGGTTCAGTCCTTTGCCCAGCCCCCAGATTCCACATGGAGAATTTGGTGGTTACTAGCTGAAGATGGACTAAGTCCAACATGGTTACCAGAGCCAGACTGGGTTTGGGATCAGACTGAGTCTGACTTTAGCTGGGTCCAGTGAGTATAGGCTATTGCTAATGGGAATCTCAGAAGCCAAAAGAGCCACAAAATTGGTGGTCATGAGGGCCGGCTACATAACCCAAATAGTCCTGTGTTATGATAAGTTGGTCATAGAATGGTTTAGATTGATGCTAAGTCACCCGCCAACCTACAGAAAATTTCTGTGCAGTGAGGTACACTGAAACACCACATGATCCCTGACCCAAAGGCACATACATTTTAAGCATTAATCTGGCTTCAAGAGACACATAAAGTCTTAGCTAAAAGAAGTGGGATTTTTTAAAATCTAAAGAGTTAAGCACAGGGCACCTGGGTGGTTCAGCTAGTTGAGTGTTAGGGTCCTGGGATCAAGCCCTACATCGGGCTCCCCTGCTCAGTGGGGAATCTGCTTCTCTCTCTCTCTGTCTCTCTCCCTCTCCCTCTGCCCCTCCACCTGCTCATGCATGTGCTTTCTCAAATAAAGAGACAGACAGATAGATAGATAAATAAATAAAATAGTTAAGCACACTACTTCCAGCATACCTGTTCTTTCTGATAGTCCCAGAAAGCTATAGATACCCACAAAAGTGGCAAAATCTTATTTAAGATCCTAGAATTACAATGGCCATTATGGGGGAACATGCCAATTGGACAAGATTGAAAAGTGCACTTGAAAGGAAGAGTTCCTGAATTAAACCAAATGGAATACCTGTTTTTAACATCCAACAGGCTTCCAGATTTCAAAATTGCTTCACTGAAAGAGTCATTACAGGGGCACCTGGGTGGCTCAGTGGGTTAAAGCCTCTGCCTTCGGCTCAGGTCATGGTCTCAGGGTCCTGGGATCAAGCCCTGCATTGGGCTCTCTGCTCCACAGGGAGTCTGCTTCCTCCTCTCTCCGTCTGCCTCTCTGTCTACTTGTGATCTCTGTCAAATAAATAAATAAAATCTTTAAAAAAAAGTCATTACAAAGGCTAATGAAAAATTAAAGACATGAGATCCCTAAGACAGAAGACTGAGACTCATGCAACCCCCTCCTACTCCCTCTATCCTTTAGCAGAGTGCTCTCAGTTCCCTAATCCTCCCTCTCAATTGCCTTTCCACACTCAAGAGGCTATTAAAGTTACCCTCTAAAATAAAACCACCTGAGGTTGCAGGAGGTCCTCCTTAGCACCTGTCACTCCTTGGTCAAAGGTGAAACTTAGGGCTATAAGCAAAACATTTTCTAAACCTAGGGAGGATCCCAGAAGTTTTTGGAAGAAATTTTGAGTCATTATCAGGACTGATGCTACCAGGCTGC